>OY992882.1:79375020-79404153 GCA_963921405.1 Cepaea hortensis | reverse complement strand
AATTATTAATTATGAAGAAGTAACATTTTCCCACGGGAAGAGGTTCTAACGTGTGATCCACAAATTGAAGAATCTGTTTTTGAAGAAATCATATACGTAATCACACGACTTAAAAACAATAAGGCAACTGGGGCTGATGGAATTGCTGCTGAATTTACAAAGGCAGGTGGCCATGCATTACATCTAAAGCTATACGAACTAATAATAAAAATCTGGAGGACAGAAGAACTACCCCATGACTGGAAATAGTCATTATTGATACCTATCTTTAAGAGAGGAGACAAGTTCCAATGTGAAAATTATAGAGGGATATCACTACTGTCCACAAACTATAAGATACTGTCTGCGATATTACTAAATAGATTCAAACCATATTCAGAAGACATATCAGGTGACTACCAGGCGTGTTTTAGACAAAATTGATCAACAATAGATCAGATATTTTTCTTACGACAAATAACCGAGAAATATTGGGAATATAAAAAAGATCCCCATAACATTTTTGTGGATTTTAAAAAGGCTTATGATAGTGCCCATAGGAATAGTCTATGGAATGCTATGCAGGAATTTGGAATACCAAGAAAGGCAACTGGGGCTGATGGATTTGCTGCTGAATTTATAAAGGCGGGTGGCTATGCATTACATCTAAAGCTATTTTTTTTTTAAAATTCGCATATCCTTTACAGGACATCGCTGTCAACAGCAGCATCTTTCAGCTGTCTGTTGATTTCTTGGCAAGATTACGCTCAGTAGTTTGCCATTGCTTTCTGAGCAGCCGGATCAGTTATCCCGCAAGTCACCAGCGGGGGTCGAACCGCTTCCAGCTCTCGCCCGCTACGAGACTCTGCGTGATAAACGGGATTACGGAGAAAGTGTTGTAACACCTCGGCCAGAGAGACCGGCATCTAAAGCTATACGAACTAATAATAAAAATCTGGAGGACTGAAGAATTACCCCATGACTGAAAAGAGTCATTATTGATACTTATCTTTAAGAAAGGAGACAAGTTCCAGTGTGAAAATTATAGAGGAATATCACTACTGTCCATAAGCTATAAGATACTATTCGCAGTATTACTAAATAGACTAAAACCATATTCAGAAGACATATTAGGTGACTACCAGGCGGGTTTTAGACAAAACAGATCAACAATAGATCAGATATTTATCTTAAGACAAATAGCCGAGAAAAATTGGGAATATAAAAGAGATCTCCATAATATTTTTGTGGATTTTAAAAAGGCTTATGATAGTGTCCATAGGAATAGACTATGGAATGCTATGCGGGAATGTGGAATACCAAGGAAGTTAATCAACATGACCAGACTATGCATGGAAGATACTTATAATATAAAGGCAGGAAATCAGACCCTTTCCAAATAACATCTGGCTTGAAACAGGGTGATGCACTATGGCCGTTACTCTTCAATCTGGCTCTAGAGAAAGTTGTAAGGAGGGTAAAGGAGGAATGTGATATTGGAGGAACATCCAAGCTGCTTCGTTATGCAGATGATATTGATATTATAGGGGAAAATGAACAAAAGACATTGGAAATATTGACTCACTTAAAGGAAAAAGCCCAACATATGAGGCTGGTTATCAACCAAGATAAGACAGAATATATGGTAATTTCAAGAGAAGGAATGGCTAAAAACTCTGGCCACATACAAATAGATAATATGACCATTAAAAGAACGGAAACACACAAATACCTGGATACAATCTTCAACTGCTCCAACATCATAAGGGAAGAAATACAAACTAGAATCAATTCTGGAAATAAGATATACAACATCTACTAAAATCAAAGGCGCTATCTCGTAATACCAAGATCACAATATACAAAACACTGATCAGACCAATTGTGCTGTATGGCTCTGAAACCTGGAGTACAACGAAAGGAGACGAAGCCTTGCTACAAACCATTGAGAACAAAGTTTTAAGACGCATCTTTGGTCCCACTAGGGATACACAAAGTGGAGAGTGGAAAAGAAGAAGTAACAAAGACATTTATGATCTGTTTAATTCCCCGCTAATCACTGGTATCATGAAGGCTAATAGACTACAATGGCTGGGGCATATAGAAAGAATGGAAGATAATAGGGAAACAAAACTCGCTTACACTCAGGAAATAAATGACCGTAGACCCCGAGGTATACCAAGAAGACGGTAGAGAGATAATATATATACATACCTACAAGGACTTGGAATCAACGACTGGCAAGAGAAGGTCAACAAGAGAGACGAATGGAGACGGATTGTATCTGCAGCAAAGAACCTCAATGGCTCGGAACGCTGAAGAAGAAGAAGAAGAAGGAAGTTAATCAACATGACCAGAATACGCATAGAATGTACTTATAATATAGTAACATATAAAGGCAGGAAATCAGATCCTTTCCAAATAACATCTGGCTTGAAACAGCGTGATGCACTATCGCCGCTGCTTTTCAATCTGGCTCTAGAGAAAGTTGTAAGGGAGGTAAAGGAGGAATGTGCTATTGGAGGAACATCCAGACTGCTTGGTTAAGCAGGCGATATAGATATTATAGTGGAAAATGAACAAAAAACATCGGAAATATTGACTTACTTAAAGGAAAAAGCTCAATAAATGGGGCTGGTTATCAACCAAGATAAGACAGAATATATGGTAATTTCAAGAGAAGGAACAACTAACAACTCTGGCCACATACAAATAGATAATATGACCATTAAGAGACTGGGTACAATCTTCAACTGCTCCAACATAAGGGAAGAAATACAAGCTAGAATTAACTCTGGAAATAAGATATACTATGCTCTACAACATCTGCTAAAATCAAATGCGCTATCTCGTAACACCAAGATCACAATATACAAAACACTGATCAGACCAGTTGTGCTGTATGGCTCTGAAACCTGGAGTACAACTAAAGGAGACAAAGCGTTGTTGCAAACCTTTGAGAACAAAGTCTTAAGACGCATCTTTGGTCCCATTAGGGATACACAAAGTGGAGAGTGGAAAAGAAGAAGCAGTAAAGACATTTATGATCTGTTTAAGTCCCCGCTAATTACTGGTATCATGAAGGCTAATAGACTGCAATAGCTGGGGCACATAGAAAGAATGGAAGATAATATCATAATAGGGAAACAAAACTCGCTTACACTCAGGAAAAAATTACCGTAGACCCCGAGGTAGACCAAGAAGACGGTGGAGAGATAATTTACATAAGACCTACAAGCACTTGCAATGAGCGACTGGCAAAAGAAGGTCACCCAGAGAGACTAATGTAGACGGCTTGTATCTGCAACAAAGAATCTCAAAGGCTCTGAATGCTGAAGAAGAAGAAGAAGAAGAAGAAGAAGAAGAAGAAGAAGAAGAAGAAGAAGAAGAAGAAGAAGAAGAAGAAGAAGAAGAAGAAGAAGAAGAAGAAGAAGAAGAAGAAGAAGAAGAGGAAGAAGAAGAAGAAGAAGAAGAAGAAGAAGAAGAATGGATGACTTTATTGCTAAATTGGAAGTTAACACGATGGATGCACAGTAGGCAAGAATGGACTAGGGGCACGGATATTGAAAGAGGATACAGACTTGTACAGTGGACAAAAGAGCATTATATGAATACTGGAAACACCTGGTATCAACACCATCCAAGAAGATTATGGACATGGAGGAGTCCTGACAATAAGATCAGAAACCCGACTGATTACATCCTCATCAACAGAATATTTCGAAATGTCTTAAAAGTCGCAGAAACTTTACCAAATGCAGACTGCTACAGCGACAACAAATTTGTTATAAGCAATGAAGATATCATCATCATCAATTAATTAGATATTTAAGAGCATGCATCTTTTCCATTGCAACATACGCCTGTGAGACCTGGACATTTACTAAACAAGCTGAACAGCGCATAAATGCCTTTGAATATAAATGTTATTGACGAGTTCTAAGAATATCTTGGATAAAGAAAAGAACAAATGCATCAATACTTCAAGAGCTGAATATTGAAGTAGGTTGACTATTAAAAACGATAAAACAAAGAAAATTGAAATATTTTGGTCACTTGAAACGTCACTAAAGTTTGGAGAGAACAATAATGGTGGGGTATATGCCTGGGAAGAGAGGAAGAGGAAGGCCAAAGAGAAGATGGGTGCAGGATGTGGCGGATGATCTCCAGATTGGTGTATCGGACGTGGGACATCTTGCTTGTGATCGAGAGGTTTTCCGGAAGGTTGTTATGGGAGCGAGGTTCTGTAAAGGACATGCTGCTGAATGAATGAATGAATGTAGATATAACATTAAAGAAGGTAAAATGTCCACCTAGAAACAAAAATAAAAATGATCTATGTTCACTGAGACGTATGGAGGCGACAGAGGCCGTGGCGTGGGATGAAGCTGGCATCCCATGACCACACGTGCTAAGGAGCAAGCACAAGCTGCACGGGCTCTCCCCACCGAGGAAGTGAGGGCTTGAGAGTGGGCAAGGTAACAGCGAAGGGACAAGCATAACATCAGGGATAACTAATGTGACCGAACGTCTCCACGGCAGGGGTAAGACGCCCGGAGTCACAGGCTTGTCCATGGGAATGGGATTCCCATGGGAATCCCACGGGAAACGTCCCATGGGATGGGATGGGACGGGACAGCAAATATTTGTATTTCCCATGGGACACATGGGACAGTAGCCATGTCATAGCAACTTTTTAGAAAACTTTTGTAAAGCCTTTTATCCTTCCTTTTTCTTTATATACTTGTATCAACTCCTTATCTCGTGGTGGGACACCGGATAAATTAATAAATGCGCGCATGCGATCATATTACCAACGTTTCAATGTCCATTTAAAAAAAAATTACTCGCATTACTTTAATGAAGATGATGAAGAATTCGTAAACCACATTCCGAATACTGCTCAGATAAAATGAATGCTGTACATACATGAGAAATTCAACATTTTTTTTTGGACAAATTAGAAATTGATGGTGCTACATCTCATTTAATTTTGCTGTTATATTTCCTCCTAGACCAGGGGTCACTATACTACGACGTCAATTCATCCGGCCCGCCGACGGTACTCGAACTTGTTTGACATAACGTACGGAACACGAGAGTGTTACAATTTAAATGTAAACATTATGTTTAGAATAACAGGAGATCTTCGCATGAGCGGAGACCTCGTGGCTGCTAGGTGTCTCAAATTTACTATTTTCAATTATAAATTATTGTATCCAGATTTTCTTCTTTATTGTAATGTTTGCTTATTTCGCGCCATCACAAGTCCTTCACTGGCTTTTGTAGCGCCGCCTACGCTCTGACGTTACCATGTTTTCAATGCCAACACACACACACACACAAACACACACACACACACGCGCGCGCGCGCGTAAATCTCCGGCGTCATTACGAAACAAAACATCTATCAACATATTCAAAGTTTTCTGTAAAGCTACGCTCTGAAAAATATGAGTCCATGAAACGTGGTTTAGAACCACAAAGAAATCTTTTCAAGAGAAAGTTTGCTGAAAATGACTCTGTCACTCGTCAATCAATCAATCAATCATGTGCCATGCCGGAAAGCGTGGGCGGTCATGATTCGCCATTTCACTCGATCACCAGAGTCGTGGATCAGCTCAGTGTTCCTGTCTCGTCCATGCCATGTGGCCAAGCCATCCAGGTATTTTCCTCTCGGTCTTCCTCTTGGTCTGTTCCCCTCGATCTTGCCAGCTGTCACCAAGTTCTCCAGTCTATTTCTTCTCATAACATGTCCAAAAAATTTTGACTGTCTACGTCTAATTTCTCTAATCAATCTACGATTTTCATTTGTCTCTTGTAGTACTTGGTCATTGGTTTTTCTATCTGTCCATGGTATTCTTTGCATTTTCCTCAGAAACCACATTTCTGCAGCCATCAGATGTTTTTCAGCTTGACTGCACATTGTCCAAGTTTCACATCCATACAAAAGAACAGGCTCTATGTATCCCCTCAACACTCTTTTTCTCGTTTCAATTGACATCAATTTATTGGTCAGAATGTTTTTCATCTTGCTAAAGGCTACTTTCGCAATGGCGATTCTTGTTCTAATCTCTTCAAGGCATCTGCCATCAGATGTTATGACTGTTCCGAGATAATTGAACCGATTCACTTGTTGAAGAATATTCCCATTTACTTGTATATTATATTGTGGTACTTCGTTCTTCCTAGTGACGACCATAACCTGTGTCTTCCTACAATTTAATTCCAACCCCAGCTGCTCACTGTGTACAACCACAGCGTCTACTAATTGTTGCAGATCCTGTGCATTGTCTGCAATCAATACTGTATCATCTGCATATCTAATGTTATTTATGTTTCGTCCTCCAATGCTGATTCCATTTAGGTCTTCTACATTTCTGAAAATATTTTCACTGTATAAGGAAAAAAGATCTGGAGACATTACACATCCCTGCCTAACACCTCTCTTAATAGGTTGGTATTGTCCTACTTCATTATCAATTCTTATGGCAGCTTGTTGTTTCCAATATATGTTTTTTATAAGTCTAATGTCTTTCCCATCAATTTGTAGATCTGCAAGCATATCCACAATGTTGACATGTCTTACTCTATCAAAAGCCTTTGTGTAGTCAATAAAGCAAAGATGTATATCCTTGTTTACTTCTAAAGCACGTTCAATAACTGTTCGCAGCATATACACAGCATTTACTGTACCCTTTCCTTCTACAAAACCACATTGTTCTTCCCCTATTTCAGGTTGTATTTTCTTCCTCACTCTTTGCATGATAATTTGTAACAAAATCTTTGTGATGTGACTCATTATACTAATTGTTCTATGTTGATCACATTTTAAGGTTCCTGATTTCTTTGGGATTGCAATAAATACAGAATTACATAATTCAGAAGGTATATCTCCAGTATCATATAATGTGTTCAGCAGTCTAGTGACTTGCTCTAGTCCAAATTCTTCTAAAGCTTTAATCATTTCTGTTGTGATGTTATCTGCACCGGGGGCCTTGCCAGCTTTCATATGCTTAAGAACATTTTGAACCTCCATCTTTAAAATTGCTGGTCCTTCATTATTAAATCTAATAGCATACTGTTCCTCTCTGTTATCATTATACAGGTCTTTCACATAATCTGTCCATACCTGTAGAATCTGATCTTTTTCTATTATGATTTTGCCATCTTTAGTTCTTAGACAGCCTGTAGATGTACTTGTTCTTTTATTAGTAAGTTCCTGAATCCTTTTGTGCACTAATTTGGTATTTTGACTGTTGTGTTGTTTTTCAATTTCTAAGCACTTTTCCTCAAGCCATGATTCTTTTGCCTTCCTACATAATATTCTGACTTGTCTGTGAATTTCTTCATATTTGGCAGGATTATTTTTGTTCAGTCTTCTTGTTTCTCTGAAACGAAATAGATGTCACTCGTACGAGTTACAAAATAGTGCATACGATCTACTGACGGCAACTTCATCGATGAGTGTATGATGGAAGCAGCAAATGACTTGTGTCCCGAGAAAGCCGATGTGCTTGGCACTATCAGCCTTTCGGCAAGTTCAGTTGTGCGAAGAACAGAAGAACTTGGAGAGAACACAGTGCTACAGATACGCAAGAAAACTAGGAACTTGTGCTATTCTCTCTCGCTGGATGAGTCTTCTGATTCTTCAAATACATTACAAATTCTCGTGTTCATTCGGGGTGTCAATTTGGACGTTCAGATAACGGGAGTGTTGGCGTCCGTTTGCAGCATGCATGAAACAACAACTGGAAAAGACATTTTCGTGGAAGTGCAAAACGTTTTGTAAGACTATAACCTTCAGTGGAATCAGCTTTGACTTGTTACAGTTGAAGGAGGAAAAAACATGGCTGTAGTGAGCAAGGGTATGATGGGGCTGATCAGGACTTAGTTAGAAGATTTGTAAATTCTGGGCGCTCTGTTCATACACTGCATCATACATCAGCAAGTACTCTGTGGGAAATACTTAATTACTTCTTGTGTACTGAAACCAGTCGTTTCTGCTGTGAAATTCATTCGCGGACATGCACTCAATCATCGTCACTTGCAGGCTTTTCTTGAAGAAATTGATTCTGAATTATGTGACTTGCCTTATCACACATCAGCGAGGTTGTTCAGCTGCAGTAAGGTCCTGTTTCGTTTTTACAAGCTCTGAAACGAAATAGATGTTTTCCTCACTGAAAAAGACAGAGCCGATCCACAGCTGTCAAACCTTACCTGGCTGTCAAAGTTGTAATTGTTGGTCGATATCACATCCCACATGAATGAACTAAATTTGAAACTTCAGGGAAAGGATAACCTCGTCAGTGATCTCTACAGAATCATCAACGGATTTCGGAGAAAGCTGTCATTGTTTGAAGCACAACTGGAAGAGAAAACTTTTCTCCATTTCACTGTTTCAAAGACTTTCGCACTACAATCGCTGAAGATGTCAACCTCGATTTTCTTTAAAAAATTATTCGTGACTTGAAGAAGCATTTTTATGGAGAGATTTTTAGATCTTGACAGAATTGAGAGTGACATTCTTCTGTTCCAGAATCCGTTTTAATGTAATCTTGATGATGTGCCAGTTGAACTACAATTGAAGCTCATTGATTTGCAAGCAATTGACTCTTTGAAAGAGAAGCACAGAGAAGGAAAACGTGTTGAATTTTACCTCTGCTTACCTGATGTTGAGTTTCCGAAACTTAAGAAATGTGCCGCTGGTATGGCATCAGTGGTTGGAATAACTTGTGTCTGTGAGCAAACATTTTCAAAAATGAAGTGTGTGATGTCAATATGTCGAACAAGATTGACTGATGAACAGTTGAAAGCAATTCTCTTGATTGGATGCAGCAATTCCAAACCAAACATTGATGATATCTTGAAAGCCAAATATCAGTTTCACAAACCTCACTAACCTTATTTTTTTCGCTGCTTCGTTTGTGATATTCGGATATGTACACACTAGGTCTGATGTAACTATCTTTTTGCTAAAGTCGCCTTCTTTGATAACTTTTTAAAGTAAATAAGTATGCTGGTTGTATTTGTTTTGTGTGCATTGCACGCCACTCACCCATGATTAACTTAGATGTTCGTCTTTTTTCCTCCCAGAGCTTTCGTTCTGGCTTGCAAGTATTGTTATAGATAGTTTCATATCCTTTACAGGACGTTTGCAGTCAACACCAATATTTTTTGCTGTTGTTGATGTCTTGGCAAATTTATGTTCAGTAGTTTGTCATTGCTTTCTTAACGATCGGTATCCATACCATAGCGTAAAAAACCAGCGCAACGCGGTCAGTTGCCAAATCGCGCGCAGCTGTGTTTCGAACGCGGGTATACGGGATTGCGAATCGCGTCCGTAAGACCTTCGCCACGGAGACGGCGCAAGTATTGTAGAGAATGAGTATGCGGCCCGCGCTCGTCATTTTGTCAGTTATCCGGCCCGCCGTGAAAAAAGTTTGGTGACCTCTGTCCTAGACTATCAGTTGTACAGTTATTGTTGATATTGACAACGAAACTTCCAGCAGCATGGTGAAGAAATATTGTCAGAACTTTCAGAAAATTATTGGAAACAAACTTTGGCATATTGCGGCAGTACTTTGGCAGTTACTGCAGCATTCCTTACTGGAGTTGACATTAAAGCCAAAATAGAAGACATGGTCAAGTCAGTTGTTACTGAGAAGAAAGGTAATGTGGACGCCAATAAATGGGCCAATGATTGGATCGCTTTTTCTAAGTCTGTTGTTCCAACTGTTATTTCATTCATCAAAGATTTAAATCTTTCTTCTGAATCATCAGCTGCATGTTAAGTAGCAGGAATTGTAGAACAAAAGCCGAAAAGTGATTTTGACTTATTTTTTGATCATCCACCAAACAAAACACTTAAGCTTGATGACCCCAGAAACAAATGCCTTGAGGATGAAGTCACCATGTTTCAAAAGTTACGGCAACCAACGTCACAATCATTAAATTATTGGAAAAATGAACATAGGTTTCCACTGCTAACAGCAAGTGCGAAAATTGTCTTGACCATACCAGTGTCCTCAGCGGCAGTAGAGCGCTTATTTAGTGCAGCTGGATTGTTGTTGAGTACGTTAGGAAAACGGATGCTACCAGCTCTCGTTATAAACTCTGTGTATATCAGATTTGCATATAAGATGAAAATTGTGGAAATGGTTCAGGGATTACCTGGATTAACTGAATTATTAGAAACAGTCGATCAGCAGGAAATTGATAATGTGCTAAATGTGCAGAGTGACTCAGAAACAGAATGAGAGTGTCAGAATGACACTGAATTGTCATATTTAGATTAAACTTTGTTTTAATAAAATACCCTTGAATATTAAAATTAAAAAATGCTGTTGTTTTACATGCCTCTTTGTACATATAGTCCTATTGAGTAGACACTAACCCTAAACTTTCATAAATTTCATAATTTTATTTGAACTGTATTCAATATTAGTATTACCATGGGAGTCCCATGGGAATCCCATGGGATGGGACAGGCAAAATGACCGTGGGATGGGATGGGAATGGGACTGAAAAATGTGACCCAAGGACAAGCCTGCGGAGTCATGATCCGGACGGGACCGCCCCCAGAAAGTATCAAGAAATTAAAAGTCCGAAATACTTGGGGAATGGGTTTGCTTCTGACGATTAGAAGCCCCATGCCGTGTTTGCTCCGCATCGGAGTTTTTACGATAGATTTGATGCTTTGTCTGATCTGAAAATTCTATTTAAATATGAACTTGACCAATGGGAAATATTTAACAACTCAGTCTGCCAGGCTGCAAAAACAACTATCCCAAAAATGAAAATGATGGGCCGTAAGATATTGATGACCGAAGACATCTTAAAACTAATGGAAATAAGAAAAACATATATAACACAAATAACTAATAATATGAAGTGATTCACATAAAAATTAGGAAAGTTTACAAACAGGCAAAAGAAACATGGCTTGAGGAAAATTTGAGGGAAATTGAAAACCAACACAACACACGGAATACCAAATTAATCTACGAAAGAATTTATGACATCACTAAGAAAAGAACACACATATTAGCGGGTTGTATAAAAATCAAAGAAGGAAAAATCATAATAGAAACAGATCAGATTTTACATGCATGGTCAGATTATGTGAAAAATCTATATAACGATACAAGAGAGGAAAAATAAGATATTCGGAATAATAATGAAGGACCATCAATTTTGAAGGAGGAAGTTCAAAATGCTCTTAACCGTATGAAAACTGACAGGATCCCGGTTCCAGACAATATGACAACTGAAATTATCAATGACTTCGAAGAAAATGGAACAGACCAGGTCAGCAGACTGCTGAACACGATATAGTTAATTAGTTAGTCGAAGTTTCAACTTCACGGCAACAGGTTGTCCCCATTATGCTCCGTTCCTGTGCCAGTGAATATCACACAAAATGCTCCTCACTGTCCAATGTGAAAAGTGGAACAGACAGGAGTCTCGGCAGTCCAACAGCCCTCACAGGTACACTAAGCATAATGCCGGCGCCAGAATGCCGACACAAAAGTTATCAACAAAAATTACAGTTCATCGTCGATGCAATCGGCATTCACCAGAAAGACTTCATTGACCCGGGTTTTCTCACATTGCTCGGTCTCTTTCCGCAGGTCGACCCGCCGAAAGCGCCGCACAAAGCACGAACTCCGTAGCTCCAGCGTCGACTCCCAGGAGTCTCCTAAAAAATGCACTCGTGAACCTAAAAGGCAAATCAGTCAATTCAGCAACAGCCGGTAGCCATTGTTCCGAACATGAGTTAACTGTGCAAACAAAAGCGGACAGATGTAAAAGCATTCCACGTGAATTCACCGCTCGCAGAGTCGCGCCACGCACTCACTCAGCAACAGGGCGACGGAACCATGTACTACCAGTCCACCATGAGGAAAATGAGAATGACAACCGCAGCCACAAGGATAATTTATCCAGAGGCCGTAGCGGTTCTATGCCTAACTGCCATGCTGGGGGACCGGAAGTCCCATTCCGATAGACGATATATGATACAGGAGATATACCTCCTGGATTATATAAATTTATACTTAATGCAATCCTGAAGAAATCAGAAACCTTGGAATGTAACCAACAACTAACAATTAGTATAATGAGCCACATCACGAAGATTTTCATGAGAATCATGTTGCAAAGAGTTTGGAAGAAAATACAACCCGAAATAGGGGGAGAACAATATGAGTTCGTAGAAGGCAAGGGTACAGTAAATGCTGTGTATTTACTGGGAACATTAAGTTAGCGGTATATAGAAGCAAGCAAAGACGTACATCTTTTCTTCAGTCACTACGCGCAGGCTATCGATAAAGTCAGACATATCAACATGATGAAGATCCTCGAAAATCTACCAGTTGATGTGGAGGACCAGATTGTAAAAAAAAAACATATATTGGAAACAAAAAGCTGCCATAAAGACTGATAATGAAGTAGGTCAATATTAAGAGAGGTGGGCTACAGGGATGAGTAATGTCTCCAGTCCTCTGTTTTCCCTATTCAGTGAAAATAATTGTTAGAAAGTTAGAATATATGAGAGAAATCATATTTGGGGAGCATAGCATCAAAAAACATTAAATATGCGGATGATACAGAATTTATTTCAGACAATGAACATAATCTGCAACATTTAGTAGGTGCGATAAAACTAATATGAAGAAAGAAATATATGTTAATGAGGAAAAATTGGAGGTAGTGGAACATTTTCGAATATCTCAGGTCATTAATTACTAACAAAGGTGACAAAATGAAGGAAATTAAAATACGACTATCTATTGCTCTTCATAAACTAAAACAACTGAATAAATTGTGGAGTTGGACAGATACAACTACACAGATTAAATTTTTAAGAACCTGCATCTTTCCCAGTGCAAGATACGCATTTGAGACCTGGACACTTACTAAACAAACAGAACAGCGGATAAATACCCTTGAAGATAAATGTTATAGACGGGTTTTAAAAATATCTTGGATACAGAAAAGAACAAATGCTTCCATACGACAAGAACTTAATGTTGAGGAAGATTGGCTTCTAAAGACGATAAAACAAAGAAAATTGAAATATTTTGAATATTGAGCACAACCCACTACTGGCAACGCTGATCGTATTCTGGTATGAACCTAAGGCCTATCCACGTCAACGTGGAAGGACTAGACTCGAGTTTCGCTCTCGTCTGAGCTCATCAGTAGTGCATATCCTTGACTGGACCCAGAAACAAACCCCGGATCACTGGCGTTTGAAGCGGGTGTGTAAGCACTAGACCAGGCAGCACACGCTGGACACGGCCAAATTATCACAACAGAATATTACAACGTCACCTATCGTAGGCTGTAGCTCACTATTTTGGTCAGTTGAATCGTCATGAGAGTTTGGAGAGAACAATTATGGTGGGGTATATGCCCGGGAATAGAGCAAGAGGAAGGCCAAAGAGAAGATTACCACAGGATATGGCAGAAGAACTCCACATGGGTATATAGTACGTGGGACATCTTGCTTATGACCGAGTTTTCCTGACGGTTAATAAGGGAGCAAGGTTCTGCGGAGGACATGCTACCGAATGAATGAATGATTATTGTACACAGTGAACAACTATAGTTAGAATTAAATTTTAAGAAGATGGAGATTATGGTCGTCATTGAGAAGAAAGAAATACCGCAATGTTATTTACGGGTAACAAGAAATATTCTCAAATAAGTTAATCGGTACAAATACCTCGGAACAGTTATATTATTTGATGAAAGGTGCCTTGAAGAGATTAGAGCAAGAATCGCTATGGCAAAGTTAGCCTTTGCAAGATGGAAAACATACTAACCAATGAACAAATGTCAATTGCATCGAGACAAAGAGTGTTCAAGTGCAAAATAGGACCTATATTTGTGTATGGAAGTGAAACGTAGACAATGAGCAGACAAGCTGAAAAACATCTACTCGCAGTGGAAATGTGGTGTGTGAGTTAGTTATAAGGAATACTATGGACAGACTGACAACCCAATGAACAAGTCCTACAAGAAATAAACGAAAACCGTACACAGATGAGAAAAATTTAACCTAGATTGCCAACATTTTTGGACACGTTCTGAGAAGAAATAAACTTGAGAACTTAGTGACAACTGGCAATGTTGAGGGGAAAAGAAAAAGGGGAGGACAGAGAAGTAAATATCTGGATGGCCACATGCTTGGCCAGAAGCCACAGTCGAGACAAGACCACGGTGCTAATCCACGAATGATCGCATGAGATGGCGAAACATTATCTTCCACGTGTATATATATACACGGCATTTATATATATAAATATACACACACACCCACACACACACACGCACACACACACACACACACACACACATATATATATATATATATATATATATATATATATATATATATATATATATATATATATGATATGGCGGTCTCCCTGACCGAGGAACTACGTGAGCACACGAGAATTGAAAGCGGTTCGAGTCGCTCCAGTGACTTCTGAGTGTATGGAGCCGGTCGTTCAGAAAGTCGTGGCGTGCTGATAAGCGTACTCTAGCCTAGGAATCAACATACAGCTGAAAGATGCTGATGTGGACCGCAATATCCTGAAACAGGATGGAAACGCGGAAAAAAATATATAGGATATATAAAAGATATACAATGAACACATCAAAAAGTTTTAGCAATTTTATAACATATAAAACGAAAAAATAAATACACGGCAATGATGGCAACAAACTCAACTCTTATAAGGCTAGCAAGTAAAAGCAGACACAAGGCAGTTCCTAGCATTGTAAGGTGCTTGGATGACATCAGTTTCCCTAGAAGTCTTCTTTGTTGTTGACCAAATGACGTTCTAACACTGCAAAAAAAAAAAAAAAAAAAAAAACACGCCCGTTGTTAATGTTAATCTTGAGTTTGTTCTGAATTGTACATAAACGGATTCCATAGAAAATGTGCTGTTATATGCGTTTGAAACATGGACAATAACCAGACAAGCTGAGAAACATCGTGTGGATTAGCTTTTCCTACTACCAGTGTCCCTTCCCATCTGGAGTAGTACCCACTCAAACCTTTGAGAAACTTGTAATTTACGTCACCAAGTCTAGGACGAGAAGTCAACACTTTAGTCCATCTGACAGATGTAGGTGCAAGACCTTGAACATGTGAAGGCTTACAAGTTGACAGCAACAGCAGTATCTGCTATGAGAGTACATTAAAATGTGAAAAATTACACATTTAATTACTTAATGTGTTTACTTTCCATGTAGCAATACCTAACAATGTTCATTAGCAGTTCCTGTAAGACTTTTATTATTTTCGAATTAGGTAACCATATAGTTTAATTAATACTTCTGAGTAAAAGCAAAAATGGGATAGTTCAAGAAACCTTGTGTAGCGTCGTATGTGTGTTTGCGAACGCACACACATATACACACCACGTGTGTGTGTGTGTATGTGTGTGTGTGTGTGTGTGTGTGTGTGTGTGTGTGTGTGTGTGTAAGCGTGGCCGCGGGGCTTAATACGCTTGCACTTAAAATTCTGGTGCGTTGACGATGAAGTAATGAGTTCAAGCCACACGCAGGTAAGATGGACATTAACGTTGATATCTTGGTCAGAAAGCAATGGCAAGCTACCAAACGTACAACTTCCTAGTAAATCAACCAGGGTTTGCCTGGTTGGTCGCAACTTCCGGCAAAGGACTTTCAACATTTTAAATATATAATATGCAAAGGACCTGCTACATGATGACGATTTACACACGTTCATGATGGTAGAACCACGGAGCAGTTTGTTTCGATTTGACTTGGTTATACGTTTTAAATGTCCTTTATCATCAATTGCTGGTCAATATATTTTTGAAATGCATAGGACTTTTAACGGTAAAAATTTAACAGTTGCTGAAAACTCAGAGAGAAAAACTCTACACCATCCACTTGCTTTCTTTAGAGTAAACTTTGTGTTTGTATGTTGGTATTCGCGAACCTGCTGACGGATAATATAACACCACAACACCAAAATCAGGAACCTGTAAGTTCATAGCTGATGACCCGGACCATGTAAGAATGTAGGCTGTAGATATGTAGCTATTTGTGTCCATCATGTGATTAGGTAATTGTTTATTTCGTAGAATAATGACTCATTGTGTAAAATACACCGTTTCGATTCCCTTCCTGTTTTATTCATCATAGGAAAAAAGACAATTTCACTTGTTCGAGAATTAGTTAGTTGCGGTTCGAAATTCACAGCAAAGGGTTGCCCCATTAAGCTCCATTCCTGTGCCAGTGAATATCACACAAAATGCTTCCCACTGCCGCATGTGAAAAGTAGAACAGATAGGAGTCTCGACAAACCAACAGCCCGCACAGTTATACTATGCATAATGCCGCTGCCAGAATGCCAACACAAATTTCCGCCACGAAAAATACAGTTCATCGTTGATGGAAGCGGCAGTCACTAAAATACCATCAGCCACACATTACTGCATAAGGCAACCATGTTGGTTCAGCGACCGGCCGGGGGTATTTACTATTTTCGAGAGTATTTTCGTTGATGTCTAACTTAAAATCCCCCAATCCGAATAAAGCTAGACACATAATTTCTGTTCATGCCATGGGAAGAATTGGGTATATAGTGTCAGCCCCATCTTTAAGCAACACTAACTGTAACTTTATGCGAGGCGCGTTTTTAAGTAAATCCCGGTATGAAATTTAAAAAAAAAACAAAAAAAAAAAAAACATTATATATAAACATGATTTATTGCAGCCAAAAGTGAACCACACATTTGCATTATTTATCAACATAGTAACCATTGACTTCAATACATTTTTGGTATCGTGGCACCAGGTTCTTCATTCCAATGTAGAAGTCTGCTGTCAGTATCTTGAAACATTCGTTAACGCTTGTCTGCAGTTCATCATCAGTTTCGAACCGCTGGGATGCCAGCCACTTCTTTAGGTGCATGAAACGGTGGTAATCACTTAGCGCCAGATCGGGGCTGTAGGGCGGGTGGTCAATAATTTTCCAGTAAAATGTTTGCAACAATTGAACAGTTCCATATGCGACGTGGGGTCGAGCATTATCGTGCAACAGCACAGCACGAACCTCGCAGCTGCCGGGAGTATTTATTTTTGCACTCATTATAAATCATTAACACAGCTAGCTGATGAACCACATAAACATACTGCATATGCACACTTACATTTTCCATCGGTGTTTGTCGGCGTGGTCAAAACGGGACTTACTTAAAAAACGTGCCTCGTAGCACTGTCGGCGAGAAGAAGATGAAGTAACATGTGTGTGATACTGATTGGGTTAAAATAACTGGCAAATATCTATAGCAGTTCCTGGAGCTAATACAATATGAATATAAATACAATCAAAACTGAAGTAATGCAGGTTAGAAGATCTCCCGGTCTACTAGATATACTGAAGAAGCTACTGTGTAGGTCTATGGGGTATGGCGTAGATAATTCTATGAATAAATAACGTGGCTCCCTCATACGGTAGTAGTTTATAATGCACGTTTCAGATAGTATTTATGGAACCTCATTTAATTACCTTGACCTCGAAAGAGTGAGGTCACTCCGTTTCGGTCTTGCGACCGGGTGGGGGGCGATAACTAGGTCATATCTAAGGGGGATAATTCTATGTTTATGTTTCTAAGGGCAGATAACTATTGAGTGGTTGTATAATACTTTAATTAATTGTATACATAAAATATAAAAAATAAGAATACAAAATTTTAAAAAATGACCAGGCGCGGGGTGGGTTCCCAAGGCTGGGAAATCGTGTGTGTGAGCGCGTTGGGTGGGGCTAGGTGGTTCTGGTTCAAACACTATCATCAAAGGTTTACAAAGGAAAATCTTCAAAAGTAAATATGGTCGGTATTATTGGTTGTAGTGGGTATGACTTAACGAAATTCGTTGTTAAAGGGTGGGCAGCGAATATTAGTGATCCGTAGAGGGTCGTAGTGATGTAAACACTATCATCATACGAGCTACAAATGAAAATCTTACGAAGTAAAGATGGCCGGTATTATTGATTGCAGTGGGTATGGCTTAGTGAAATTCGATGTTAAGTGGTGGATAGTGGTTAATAGTGATCGGTAGTGTTGTAGTGGTTTAAACACTATCATTATGGGGACTACAAATGAAAACCTTAAAACGTAATTATTACTGGTATTATTGGTTGAAATGGGTATGGCTTAGTGAAATTCATTGTTAAGTGGTGAGTAGCGATTATTAGTGACAAGTAGAGAATCATGGTGGTATATACACTATTGTCATACGGGTACAAATGACAACCTTAAAAAGTAAATATTGCCGATATTAGTGTATGTAATGGGAATGGCTTAGTGAAATTCGCTGTTAAGGGGTGGGTAGCGGTTATTAGTGACATGTAGAGGGTAGTAGTGGTTTAAAGACTATCATCGTAGAGTTACAAATGAAAACTTTAAGGAAATTCAGATGGTCGGTATTATGACTGTAGTAAGTATGACTTAGTGAAACTCGGTGTTAAGAGTTGGGTATCGGTTATTAGTGATCTGTAGATAGATGTTATGGCCTATACACTATCATCATATGGTTACAAATGAAAACCATAAAAGAATAAAGTTTGCCAATATTACTGGTTGTAGTGGGTATGGCTTAGTAAAATTCATTGTTAAGCGGTGGGTGAGTGATTGAGTGAATGAGTAGCTAGATATGTTCTTCCAAACACTAACATCATACGGTTTCAGAGGGTTAAATGAACACCTTAAATCTCACACACTCTCCATTCTATACCCGTTAGGGTGGTTTATCAAGTGTATTTACATTTTCATTACCTCTCTGTGTGTCTATACGGGTCTTTGCCTCGTTCAACAGCAACCCAGTTCCAAGACCAATATGTCTTCTCAGGCTTGTCTACTTATTGCCAGGTTTCACACCCAGACAAATGTACAGATTCTATGTAACATTTCAACATTCAAATAAGCAAATATGTTAGACAAATTATTAAAAATGTTGGTCAAATACAGAGAAACCTCGTCCAATCTTATAAAAAGGAGCACATTTTTTAGTCAAATATAAGAAATATTGGCCAAGTACAGAAAATATATCGTCCAAACTCTTAAAAGTGTGGGGAATTGTCTTAGCCTCATGGGAAAATTATCACTCAAATAGGAAAATGTTTTAGCCAAATGGGAAAAATATTGACTGAGTAGGGAAATTTGTTAACCAAATGGGAAAAAATGTTGACCAAAATAGGAAATTGCTCTCCCAAACTTAAAAAAAGTAGGACAATTTGTATGCCAAATGTGAGAAATATCGGTTATGTAAAGAAATACATCATCCAACCTTATGAAAAGTAGGGGAATGTGCTAGCCAAATGGAAAATATATCGACCAATTAGGAAAATTTGTTAGCCAAATGCAAAAAATAGTGGTCAAGAAAAGAATCATCGCACGAAAACTTATGAAAGGTAGTAAAATTTGTTAACAAAATGGGAAAATTGTTGACCAAAATAGGAAATATCTCGTCCAAACTTTTAAAAAGTAAGAAAATTTGTTAACCCAATGGGGAAAAGTTGACCAAAATAGGAAATAGCTCCCCCAAGTTTATACAAAGTAGGAAAATTTGTTAGGCTAATGGGACAAAATGTTGACCAAAATATGAAATATCTCGTCCAAACTTATTCAAAGTAGGAAATTGTGTTAACCGAAGGTGAAAAATCTATCGCCGCTACTCTTCAATCTGGCTCTAGAGAAAGTTGTAAGGAAGGTAAAGGAGGAATGTGATATTGGAGGAACATCCAAGCTGCTTGGTTATGCAGATGATATAGATATTATAGGGCAAAGTGAACAAAAGACATTGGAAATATTGACTCACTTAAAGGGAAAAGCCCAACAGATGGGGCTGGTTATCAACCAAGATAAGACAGAATATATGGTAATTTCAAGAGACGGAATGGCTAGAAACTCTGGCCACATACAAATAGATAATATGACCGTTAAAAGAACGGAAACATACAAATACCTGGGTACAATCTTCAACTGCTCTAACATCATAAGGGAAGAAATACAAACTAGAATCAACTCTGGAAATAAGATATACTATGCACTACAACATCTACTAAAATCAAAGGCGCTATCTCGTAACACCAAAATAACAATATACAAAACACTGATCAGACCAGTTGTGCTGTATGGCTCTGAAACCTGGAGTACAACGAAAGGAGACGAAGCCTTGTTACAAACCTTTGAGAACAAAATTTTAAGACGCATCTTTAGACCCATTAGGGATACACAAAGTGGAGAGTGGAAAAGAAGAAGTAACAAAGACATTTATGATCTGTTTAAGTCACCGCTAATCACTGGTATCATGAAGGCTAATAGACTACAATGGCTGGGGCATATAGAAAGAATGGAAGATAATAGGGAAACAAAACTCGCTTACACTCAGGAAATAAATGACCGTAGACCCCGAGGTAGACCAAGAAGGCGGTGGAGAGATAATACATGTACAGAACTACAAGCACTTGGAATCAACGACTGGCAAGAGAAGGTCCACCAGAGAGACGAATGGAGACGGATTGTATTTGCAGCAAAGTACCTTAATGGCTCGGAACGCTGAAGAAGAAGAAGAGAAGGTGAAAAATATTTACCAATTGAATAAATAACATGTCCAAATTTACAAAAAGTAGGAACATGTATAGGCTAATGTTAAAAATAGTGAACACGTAAAGAAATGTCAAGGTCAAGCTTCTAAACAGTAGGAAATTTTTGTTAGCCAAATGGCAAACATATGGGCCAAGACAAGAAATAGCTCGTACAAACTTATAAATAGTAGGAAACTTTGTTAACCAAGTGGGAAATATATTGATCAAAATAGGAAACAGCCAAACCAAACTTATAAAACCTTGGAAAAATTGTTAGACAAATGGGACAAGATATTGTTCAAGTAAAGAAATATTTCGGCAAAATTTATGAAGAGTAGGAAATTTTGTAAACCAAATGTGAAAAATATTTGCCAAGTAAAGAAATTTCGCATCCAAACTTATGAAAAGTACACAATTTTGTGAACCAAAGATTTACAAAAATATTGTTCAAGTAACGAATTATCGCATCCAAACTTATGAAAAGTAGGAAATTTGTTAACCAAAGATGAAAAATATATTGTTAAAGTAAAGAAATTTCGCATCCAAATTTATAACAATTAGGAAAATGTGTTAACCAACGGTGAAAAATATTGGCAAAGTAAAGAAATATCATGTCCAAATTTTTAAAAAGTAGGAAAATGTGTTAGCCAAAGGTGAAAATATATTGCCCAATTAAAGAAATATATCTTCCAAACTTATGAAAAGTAGGAAAAGTTGTCAACCAAAGGGGAAAAATTATGATCAAACTTATAAATATCGCGTCCAAACTTATGAAAAGTAGGAAAGTGATTTAATCAAAGGTGAGAAAATAGTGTTCATGTAAATAAATATCGCATCCATATCTATGAAAAGTAGGAAACTATGTTAATCAAATGTGAAAAAATGCTGACCAAAATCGGAAATATCTCGGCCAAACTTATGACAAGGTAAGAAAATATGTTACCCAAACGGGAGAATTGTTGATCAAAATAGGAAATATATCGCCCAAGCTTATGAAAAGTAGGAAACTTTGTTAACCAAATCTTAAAAATATGTGCCAGTGTCAAGGTCCTGTAGGGGACATGAGAGGACATGGGTAGGGACATGGGGTGAGTACGGAGGTAAAAGAACAGTTTAGATGCTGAAGGCTGTAGACACATGACTGTACCCGTGAAGGACAGGGTCACCCCGAATAGAACTACGCAGTACGCCTAGTCTCAACCAGGTGTATGCGAGACATATGACTTCCCACATGTTGCACGAGGGGCAGACACCTCCGGGCTGTCGAGCAGAAGCCAGACGGGCTTTGGACATGACCGAGAGAGTATGCATGGCTGAGAGTGTGACAGGATAGACTATACATAGGACTTCAGGGCCATTAGATACTTGAGCCGTTTGACTTGGTGCTTGCGTGTGTGGCTGTGATACTAGAGCGTAGTGGCTTGTACAGTAATACTGCATTGCTACATTGTTGCTAAATCTTGAATTAGTGCGAGAACGAACACTGTAACGATGGATAAAACATTATCATGAGATTATATCTTAGAGTATTAAATTATATCTTATTGACTCATGTGTTTATGTCTCATCTATGCTCGTACTAGCTACGTGTCTTGAACCCATCACTTTCTAATACACCGAGACGCTGATAGCCAGTGTAAAGAAATTACGCATCCAAACATATGAAAAGTAGGAAAAGTTATTAATCAAAAGGGGAAAAATATTGGTCAAACTTATAAATATCTCGACCACACTTATAAAAAGTATGAAACTTTGTTAACCAAAGGTGGAAACAAAATATCCATCAAAGAGAGAAATAATTCAACTAAACGTATAAAAAGAACAGTCAAACTTATAAAAAGTAGGAAAATGTGTTACCCATAGGCGATAAATTTCGGCAAAACCTGCAACTATCTCATCCAATTTTACAAAAAGTAGGAAAATGTGCTACACAAACGGGAAAAATTTAGGCCAATCTTATAAATATCTCAACCAAACTTATAAAAAGAAAGAAAAGATTGACCAAGCAACGAAATATCTCATCGAAACTTATGAAAAGTAGGAAAATGTGTTAACCAAATGAGAAAAATCTTGGCTAAGTAAGAGAATTTGTTAGCCAAATGGGAAAATATATTGACCAAATAAAGATATACATCGGCCAATCTATTGAAATGTAGGAAAATTTGTTAACCAAAATGTGAAAAAATGTCGGCCAAAGGGAGAAATATTTCAACTAAACTTATAAAAAGTTGGAAAATTTGTCAGCCAAAAGGGGAAACAGGTCAGCCAAACGCAGAAATATCTCAACCAAACATAAAATGAAGGGAAAAGATTGACCAAGTAACGAAATAGCTCTCCGAAACTTCTGAAAAGTAGGAACAATTGTTAACCAAATGGGAAAAATCTTGGCCAGGTAAGAAAATTTGTCAACCAAAGAGGGAAATATTGACCAAGTAACGAAATACATCGTCCAAACTTATGAAAAGTAGGAAACTTTGTCAACCAAAGTGAACAAATGTTGGCCAAATTTTAACCAAACTTATAAATATTCCAATCAAACTTATGAAAAGTTGGAAACTTCGTTAACCAAACGTGAAGAGTTTTGTTCAAGTAAAGAAATATTTCAAACAAACTTATAAAAAGTAGGACAATTTGTTAACTAAATATGAAAATTCTGGCCACATTTCAATCAAACATATAAATATCTCAGCCAAACTTATGAAAAGTAAGAACATTTGTTAACTAAAGCGAAAATCGTTTGCCAAATTTCAAGCAAGCTTATAAACTGTGGGAAAATTTGTTAACCACATATGAAAAGTTTGGTCAAATTTCAACCACATTTATAAATATCTTAAGCAAACTTATGAAAATTAGGTAAATTTGTTAACCAAATGTGAAAAACTTTGGCTAATTTTACCCACACTTATAAAAATATCGCAACCAGTCTTATGAAATGTGGGAACATTTGTTGACCAAATGGGAAAAACTTTAGCCAAATACAGAAATATCTTGACCAAATTTATAAAAGCCTCATCATAACATGTTCATACTACTAGAGATAATCGTCTGTCCCCTATGCAAACAACAGCTGTATTTTAGAAAATTAAATGTATCTTATGCAATAAGTCACTACCGTTGAATGAAAAACGTAAAATTTTGATAATAAAATTGTACAAAAGTTAGCAATTAAATTTCTCTTAGTGTTTCCAAATTGAATGTTTCATGCAGAAATTGAATTGTTAATTTTTTTACAATTTTATTGTAGAATTTTTTTTTTTTTTTTCATTCAACGGTAGTGACTTATTGCATAAGAAACTTTTAATTTTCTGAAATATATCTTTTGGTTGCATAAGGGACAGACGATTATCTCTAGTTGGTTGGAAATGTGTGGACGAAATTGTTATAAGTTTGGTCGAGATATTTCTGTATTTGGCCAAAGATTTTCCCATGTGGTCAGAAAATTTTCCTACATTTCATAAGTTTTGTTTGGATATTTATAAGTTTGGTTGAAATTTGGCCAAACATTTCACATTTGGTTAACAAATTGTCCTACTTTTTATAAATTTGGTTAAAATTTGGCCACCATTTTTCTCTATGATTAACAAAGTTTCCTATGTTTTATCAGTTTGATTGAAATTTGGCCAAAATTTCTCATGATTGAATAACAAATTTTCCTACTTTTTATAAGTTTGGCTGAGATATTTATAGGTTTGGTTGAAATTTGGCCAACATTTTCACATTTTGTTAACCAATTCTCCTACTTTTTATAAGGTTATTTGAAATACTTCTTTACTGGACCAAAAATTTTTACATTTGGTTAACAAAGTTTCCTACTTTTCATAAGTTTGTTTGAAATATTTATAAGTTTGGTTGAAATTTTGCCAATATTTTTTGCTTTGATTGAGAAAGTTTAATACTTTTCATAAGTCTGGACGATGTATTTCGTTACTTGGTCAATAATTTTCGCATTAGGTAAACAAATTTTCTTACTTGGCCAAGATATTTTCAATTTGCTTAATAATTTTTCCTACTTTTCATAAGTTTCAACGAGCTATTTCGTTACTTGGTCAATCTTTTTCAGTCTGTATTTTTATTTTTGGTTGAGATATTTCTGTATTTGGCCGACCTTTTTCCATTTTGACTGACACATTTTCCACCTTTTGAAAAGTTTAGTTGAAATATTTCTCTGTTTGGCCGATATATTTTTCACATTTGGCTAACAAAGTTTCTGGCTTTTCATGAATTTGGCAGATGTATTTCGTTACTTGGTCAATATTTCTCCCATTTGGCTAACAAATTTTCTCACCTGGCCAAGATTTTTCCCATTTAGTTAATACATTTTCCTAGTTTTCGTAAGTTTCGACGAGTTATTTCGTTTTTGGTCAATCTTTTTCTTTCTGATAAGTTTTAACATATTTTCCTACTATTTATAAGTTTGGATGAGATAATTGCAAGTTCGGCCGAAATTGTTAGCCTTTTGGTAACACATTTTCGCCTTTTGGTAACACATTTCCCTACTTTTTTTATAAGTTTGACTGATCTATTTATAAGTTTAGTTGAAATATTTCTCTCTTTGACGGATATATTTTCACCTTTGGTTAACAAAGATTCCTACATTTCATAAGTGTGGTAGAGATATTTATAAGTTTGACCAATATTTTTCCCTTTTGTTTAACACATTTTCCTACTTTTTAAAAGTTTGGATGCGATATTTCTTTACTTGGCACCTATTTTAAACATTTGGTTAAAAAGTTTCCTACTTTTCATAAGTGTGGACGAGATATTTCCTATTTTGATCAATATTTTTCCCTTATATTTTCTTACTTTTTCATAAGTTTGGCCGAGATATTTCCTATTTTAGTCAACATTTTTTCACATTTGATTAACAAAGTTTCCTACTTTTCATAAGATTGGATGCGATATTTATAAGTTTGATTATTATTTTTTTTTTTCCTGTGGTTAACACATTTTCCTACTTTTCATATGTTTGGACGATATATTTCTTTACTTGGGAGATATTCTCCACCTTCAGTTTACACATTTTCCTACGTTTTTAAAGTTTGGACGTGGTATTTCATTACTTGGTCAATATTTTTCACCTTTGGTTAACACATTTTCCTACTTTTTATAAGTTTGGATGCGATATTTCGTTACTTGAACAATATTTTTTTTTCATCTTTGGTTAACAAAATGTAATACTTTCCATAATTTGGATGCCATATTTCTTTACTTGGCAAACATTTTACATATTTGGTTTACAAAATTTCCTACTTTTTATCAGTTAGGCCGAGTTTACAAGTTTTACCACTATTTTAACGTATAACCTCTTTAACTTGTATAACTTTTCTAACTTTTAAGACTGTTCCCACTTTTATGACTTATCACTAAGCTGACCTGTGCCTGAAGAAGTTGCTATATATATCCGATATGGAACGACAACTCTGGCCGTCAACGTTGCTTGTGCTAACCTGAGATATTATCATTAGAGCTCACTGGCTTTCCGCCCATATTTCATATTTCCGCCTCCCTTCTGTCGGCTTTCATTTGAACTATTGTGTACCTGTACCTCTTTACGCCTCGTCTTTCAGTCATAGTTACTCTAGATACATGAAACTGATAAACAGTACATCCCCTGAAACAAGTTAAAGAATATGTAACTCTAGGACGTATGATCACATGGGATATCATAATAGACAAGGGGAATCGAAATCCTATGTCAGAAAGTAAGTGCGTTTATATATCACTTATCACCCACACTGAAACATTTAAATAAGCCCATGTCCGCAAAACAACAGATAATAAATAGCATATTTACACCAACCTAAGCTACGAATGTCAAATTTGGACATTATTCATACCACACTAGCGCAAAATCAACATCTGCGATATGAGATACTTAAGAAGAGCTGCAAACTTAACTATCCGAGACCGAATAACAAATGATGATAAGGGACAGATAGTAAAATCAACACTTTGTGCCATATATATTAAAATACAGAAGTTCACATGATTCGGCTATCTCGTTAGAATGCAACACCATCAACTACCAGCACTGGCCCAAAAATCAAAGAAGATATGATATGAGAGCAAGAAGACGCCGGAGAAGATAACGGATTAACGACATCAAAGACATAAAATAATCACACAGAATGACACTATCCAGCGCCACCCATCGGGCTCTGGAACATCAACTATTACTCTCCCACGAGAAGAGGAAACAAACGTGGAAGATGATGATGAAGATGACTGGAGCGAGGAGGGTGAAAAATGCACTTGTTAGTAATGTACGTAGTCACTGACAAAAGTACAGTGTGTGTGTGTGCGCGCGTGTGTGTGTGTGTGATCCCAACCTTGGCCCATGCCGTCTTGACAGACGATAGTTTGTGCTTCAGAAAGGCATAATAACTTTTACCCATGGCGGTAGCGAATGTAACTGATAAGGCCAATTCACGCTGTAAATGTTCGTTCACAGTGGGTGCATGTGATCACGTGGTTATTTCCAGCATCATGCACCATCTTACGTCTCACACGCTCGGTGTGTGACTTATCTGCAATAATTTTCTCCTTTGTCTTTATTCCATTTCTGATGTTTGCCTTACATGCAACACGTTCAGCGGCGACTTGCTCCCAATGTGCATTATCAATGCCTGTATCAATCATCTCCCGCTTACATATATCTTTGTATCGTAGTAGAGGCCGAACCTGAGATCTCTTACCCATCTGTAATTCACCAAAACGATGTCCTTTGGTATTCTACCATCTTTCATCCTCCTAAGATGTCCTATTCACCAAAGTCTACGAAGACTGAGCATGGAATAAACCGTCACACAACCTGATCTTTCCAATACATCAGTATTTGTAATTGTGTCTTGCCACTTAATACCAAGAATTCTTCGCAGACACCGCATATGAAAGCTGTTTAAACGATTCTCTTGATGTAAATAAGTTGTCCAGGTTTCACTGCCATAAAAAAGAGTACTAAGGACACATGCTTGATAGACAAGGACTTGTTTTGGCAGCAAATTTCCTGTTCTCCCAGACTATGTTTCTTAACCTGTTCATTGTTGTTGCTGCCTTACCAATCCGGATGTTGATTTCCTGATCTAGGGATAATTTGCTATTTACCACTGATCCTAGATATGTAAAATGGTCTACCATCTCTAGTTCGGCGTCGTCAATAAAGATTGACGATACCCCATGTGCACCTTGTGACATAATCTGTGTCTTCTTTTTGCTAATTGTTAAACCAAATTCAGAACAAGCATTGGAGAAAGCAGATAGTAGACATTGTAATTCTTCCCCAGAGTGGGTCGTAACTGCAGCATTATCTGCAAAAAGCAACTTTCTGATCAGTACCCTCCAAATTTTGGTCTTGGCCTTCAATTTCTGAGCATTGTAGAGGCCGCCATCTGAGCGTGAGTGAATGTATATACCACCATCCTGATCACGAAAGGCATATTTCAGTAGAAGTGAAAAGTATATTCCAAAGAGGGTGGGAGCTAGTACACAACCTTGCTTAACTCCACTCTTGATTTCAAACTCTTCAGAAGTTGCACCATCAAACTTGATTATACGCCTCGTGCCTGTGTGGAATGATTCCACAATGGACAGAAGAGCTGGCGGACAGCCAATCTTCTTTATTGCCTTGAACAGACCCTGTGGGACTTGTCCTTCTCGCCAGCATAGCTCTATTAGCTTGTGGATCTGTAGAGTGAGTGTGTCTTGCCCACTATTGATAACCTCTATTGAAATCCAGTATTTACCTGGAGCCTTGCCAAATGCAAGTTCATTTATAGTACACTTAACTTCTGTTATGGTGGGAAGTATGTCCAGGTGGTCAAGAATTGGTAGAGCCTCTATGGCGTTGAGGGCATCATCCGCTAGTTTGGTCTCACTTTAGTAAAGCTCCAAATAGTACTCTACCCATCTGTCCATCTGCTGTTTCTTATCAGTTATGATTTCTCCAGTCAAGGTTTTCAATGATGCACTTCTTTTGATCATTGGACCACATGCTTTCTTTATTCCTTCATACATGCTTCTGATGTTTCCCTTATCACTTGCGATTTGAATGGACTCACATAACTTGATGCAATAATAATTTTCACACTGCCTGGCAGCCTTCTACACATCCTTCCTAGCTAGCTTTAGCTCACTCAGAGTGTTACACGTTGGTCTGTCCTTGTTTTTTAAGAGAGCTATCTTCTTCTTATCAATCAAGGGCTGCAGAGTCTGGCTGTTTGCCGCAAACCGGTCCTGCCTCTGATGAACCACAGTGTCGTAAACCCCCACGGCAGTTTTATAAAGAGTTTCCTTAAGTTGACCCCGCTTTTCATTTACTGTACAATATTCTGGTGTATCAGTGAAAGCGTCTTCAAGTTGCTGTTGAAACTCAAAGCACTTTCCAGGATCGTGAGTGTTAATAATATTAATCCTGGGGCTAGATTTTGTGTTTAGCTATGTAGATTCTCTTTGGTCTCAGTCTAACCCTTGCAACAACCAAAGAATGATCCGCATCACAGTCAGCACTGTGGTAA
>OY992882.1:79177520-79370020 GCA_963921405.1 Cepaea hortensis | reverse complement strand
ATTCTTTGCCCACATTCTCAAAGAACATTTCGAGCCAAATTAGGCCTTATCAGCCATCTTCGAACCCACGGCTCCACACCTTCAACCCCACTGGATGAAATGAATGGTCATCATCATTCTTGATGGACAAACAACAACAAGATATATATATATATATATATATATATATATATATATATATATATATATATATATATATATATATATATATATACAATGGCACCTTGACGTCTTGACAGACGATAGTTTGTGCTTTAAAAAGGCATAATAACTTTTAACTATGGCGGTAGCGAGTGTGACTGATAAGGCCAATTTGCGCTGTAAATGTCCGTTCACAGTGGGTGCATGTGAACACGTGGTCATTTCCACCATCATGCACCATCTTACGTCTCAAACGCTCGGTGTGTGACTTATCTGCAATAATTTTCTCCTTTGTCTTTATTCTTCTTCTTCGTTCATCCGGAGTTTTTTTTCGGATGTAATTGCGTTGTGCCTGTTTACAGCAGAGCTGCGTTCCTGCGCCGCTAGGCCGACACATCCGACTTTTGCGGGCATTTGTTGACCGGGTTAACCTTCCCGGGTCTTTATTCCATTTCTGATATTTGCCCTCCATGCAACACGTTCAGCGGCGACTTGCTCCCAATGTGCATTATCAATACCTGTATCAATCATGTCCCGCTTACACACATCTTTGTATCGTAGTAGAGGCCGACCCTGAGATCTCTTACCCATCTGTAATTCACCAAAAAAGATATCCTTTGGTAATCTACCATCATCCATCCTCCTAAGATGTCCTATCCATCTAAGTCTACGAAGACTGAGCATGGAATAAACTGTCACACAACCTGATCTTTCCAATACTTCAATATTTGTGATTTTGTCTTGCCACTTAATACCAAGAATTCTTCGCAGACACCGCATATGAAAGCTGTTTAAATTTTTCTCTTGGTGTGAGTAAGTTGTCCAGGTTTCACTGCCATAGAGAAGAGTACTAAGGAGCCACCCCACCAGGGAAAGACAGGACACTCAAGCCGGAGCACTAAAGAAGAGTGGAATCAATACAATGTATCGATCATCCGGAAATGTGGGACGCAGAGGTGTTTCCAAGGCACCAGGGCCAGGTTATATACTGGCCAAGACCTATTGACGCGTCCTCGTCGAGCGTCCTGGGCAACAGGTCCCTTCGGGGTCCTGGCTAAGGTCAGTAGGATCGCCGATTCCTCCGAAGTCGGAGAGTGTCTGCCTGTACGGCGAGGAACCACCAGTCTGCACACCAATAAGCCAGACATGGGGCAACGGATACTCACGCAAACCTCAGGTCCTGTATGACATCACACTGATGTTGGACAACAGGATGCCTTCATCCGACATACAGGCCTTCGCGTTGGAGCTCAAGCCAAGGAACACAAGCAAGCAAGCAAGCATCCGGAAATGTCATCCAAAGTCGAACCTCTGCAGCCAAGCACTGGCAACGACAGCTTGTGGTGGCAATAGTACGTCTTGCAAGATCCAAGCCCCGCGGCGATAGCGAGGGTCAGGGGGAGACACAAGCCTTAATAGAATTAGCCCAGAGGAAGAGCTGGTTTGCTCTGGGAGTCTGCAGGAGAGTGGTTCAGCAAACTGTGAGCGAGATGTGGAGAAGGCAACATGGCAGCAACGACGTCTACTGACTAGGTCATAGTTAGTCACCAAAGCAGAGGTGAAGACTGCGGCCAACTGCCGGGGAAAGAAGTGGCTTTCCCACGGTCAGTCACGGTGCAGTGTCAGCGCTGGTAGATGCATCAATGTTCACCCATCGATGGTGGGATGGCTTCTGGGCAGACACACTTAGCGATGTCGATAAAGGACTATACAAACGTCTCGATGATGAATACCCACGACAGGAGTCGAACGTCCGGGAGTTATGACTCAGACAAGCCCGCCCCCAGAGAGTGTAAAGAAGGTAATGGGACCGAAACATTCGGCGAGGGAGGACCCCTTCTGATGATCAGAAACCTCCTATGGTGCTTGCCCCCGGTGGAGTTTTTACCACTGATGTATGTTATTTGCGGGACGTTATGATCAACCCTAACCCCAGGTTTATGTTTTTTTCTGTTTAAAGTTGCATATCTCTTACAGAACGTTGCAGTCAACACCAGCATGTTTCAGCTCTTGTTGACGTTCTTGGCAAGATTACGCTAAGTAGTTTGCCATTGATTTCTAAGCGACCGGTTCACATATCCCTTAAGTAACCAACTCGACGCAGTCCGCTGCCGAATCTCGCGCAGCTATGTTTCCTACGTGGATATACGGGATTACGGCGAAAGTCGTTAATACCTTCGCCAGGGAGACCAGCCAGGTTGATTTGTAGGCAATTTTACGTCGGTAGTTTGCCATTGTCTTCTGAACGAGAAGTCAACATTTAAGTCATACCTACCGTTGTGAAGCCCGTGCCCCGCCACCAGTACACCAGAAGTTTAATAGACCTAAAAAATCGACAGCTATTATTAACAAACTAGGATTCGAACCTGTCACCTCATAATAACGCCACCAGGAGGTGACAGGTTAGAATCCCGGTTTGTTAACTACAGCTTTCGATTTTTATGTTGTCTAGTCTGTCGTTTGTTCTCTATTTCTTTCTTCTGATTCTATGAGTGCAGTTCGGTACTTGAATTTGTTTACGTTGTATGAGTTCACCACGCCAACGCAGGGCAGAGTGTTTGAAGCTCACTACAGTAAATCTTCACCGTGGAGACAACACTTGATGAGGAAGATAACATGAATGTAACATTTATATCGAAGCAGTTTTCTGCTATTTCTGCTGTGGGTCTGTGATTGTTGTTTTTGTTGTTGTTGCTCTCTCTCACTTTGAACTCAAGAGTAGTCCGTACATACTACTTCTAGAGGCGCTGGACTGAATTGTGCCTGTGGATTAGCGTTCACTATTAACAATGTTCCTCGCCATCAGGCGAACCCACTCCGACTTCAGAGGTACTTGTAATTTACGTCCCATAGTCAAGGACGATAGGTCAACATTTTAGTCCAACAGACCGGTGTAGGGGCTGAACCCCTGTCCTCGGCATCAGCACATCGGGTGTTTAAAAACATGCGCTCTTATCCATTCGGCGAAGCTGGCATACTGGGTATGTGATGTGACAGGGCAATTACATTGTGTAGACCTGAATGCGCTGAGAAATTAATAGCCAGTCTTTTCCACTTATTGACAAACACAAGCGTCGAACCCTCGTCCAACCTCGCTCACGACATCAACGTAGCTCCTTATCAACTACACTAACGTGCCAACAGAATTAGTTGAACATAAATAACCAGATACATTACAAATGTTATGTAAACATGTCTTGCAAGCATAAAACATTAATCAAATATTTATAAATGAAACAATGATACAATACACTTTCTAATAAAAGAAATAACATGTCGATTGAGTTTAACTATAGGTACCAGTAGTCCTACAGCAGAACCTGACATTCGTGTGTGTGAAGTGTTAGGCCTCCACATATTCTTTGGCAAGACATATGAGGTATAATAATAACCACTTTAATTCCTCGTCACTTTTCCTTTCCATACAATTCCGAGAAAATTCTCAAAATTGACTGGTACTAATTTTATGAAACTTGGTCGAACCTAGAGCTGCAGCTGTCGGTAAATAATTACCACCTCTCATAGGGGTTCACGCCTGACCACGGCCTTGACAGGCAAGAGCACTAACAACAATGCCAATGTGGCTCTATGAATTCGACTACTAAAAATAACACCAACATGTAATATAAACACATCTAATATGTTGTACCGTTATACTGCTATCCGTAGCTGTCAATGGATCTGAAATCTCGAGAGTCAACATTTAACAGAGTTATTCCGTATGTAAAGCGTCCCTGGAATTTGACCAGCAAAAAAAAGGAAGAATGTTGCGCTCTGACACTTGAAAAGTTCTACACATATGAGATCTGATCTAAAACATATAGTCCAACAAATATTTCTGAGAATAGCAAATAATAGACTCCACTTAACGAGCTGTATCTAACTCGCTTAATTATATCAACGTTGCTGCCTGACCTATAACATTATAATTAGCTTTGAAAAGTCTGTCATTCAAGTTTATAATCTCTTTGTGTCATCACTTGTAATTATCGGCGGTTTGTACCGAGAGACGGGGAGGAGCAAATACCGTACGTTTCCACATAAAACAAAATAAAATATATGTATATATATTTTATATGGACAAATCGCTGCAATCAACATCACACCGGTCGCTTTTACTTTCTAGGACATTTCCTTGTACCAATTTAATGCTTAGTCGACCTAGGAGTCAACGTTAATTGAAAAACAAATCGCCTTAATTGGGAAACAATGGGGATTATTCAACACGTATGTTCGCTTGAGGACATATAACATAACGAAGAATAGATACAAGTAGGAACCTTCCTTTCAGTATGCTTCAGACTTGATAGGGGGTGCAAATAATAAAACCCGGTAAATGTGGAAGACCTACAAGCACTTGGAATCAACGACTGGCAAGAGAAGGTCAACCAGAGAGACGAATGGAGACGGATTGTATCTGCAGCAAAGAACCTCAATGGCTCGGAACGCTGAAGAAGAAGAAGAAGAATTGTGGAAGCAGAAGTTCAGGCCTTGACATTTGAGAATATTGTGTAGAGTGGTGTAGTCATCTACACGTATGTGAAGTTGGAACTGCGACTAACTAACTAACTAACTTACGTATGGTTTTGTTGGTGGACTTTTACGGCTCTGGTCGGAGGGAGAACTGCGAAGGAAGTCTGTTGTGCCTTCGCCTAGACAACAATCAGTCTGACTATGCGGATCATAGCAATAACTAAAGCAATAGCTTGGCTAGAGGCACAAACTTTCATCCAGGGATGCTTTCTCATTGACTCAATGCGTATGTAAACATAGAGGCCATAAGTAAAATATTGCACTATTTCTTGCCTCGCATGTTTTCCTGAATCTCATCAGGTGCATACGGCAGAGTTATATATCAAATAAAGTGGACGACCAAATAAAACCTAGGCTGACATACTAAGTTGATATTGTTTAATGAGTTTGCTCAGGAAAATCGAGATGGACTGGGCTCGAAGACAGTGAGTGAAGTGGAGTGTCTAGGTGAAGCTAAAGCTGACCAAAGTCAATTTAATGTTTGTGCCAGACCATGCGGAGATAAGAAATAACGAACAAGTTGATAAACTTGCGGTCCGGGCTAGTGTTGGAAGCAAAAGAGAAATTACCGGGGCTGATATATGAATGCCTTCAGAGAGGCAGAGTGATTAAACGAATCAAGTGATAACTGTGAATCCGCAACCATAACCAGACTGCAAGAACATCAAGTCAAAAAGAACGAAGCCAGACAAGAGCGCTGTGGAGGAGGCCAAAAAAGAATTGTCAGCCAACACCGAAAGAATGTGTGTAATATACCGCAACATGCTGAGACAGTTACTGAAGAAGAGATCCCAGCTCTTATGAACTGAATGATTCAGTGTGCAGTGGCGATAATCTGACATCTAACTAACTAACTAACTAACTAACTAACTAACTAACTAACTAACTAACTAACTTACTTACTTACTTACTTACTTACTTACTTACTTACTAACTAACTAAACTAACTAACTAACTAACTAAACTAACTAACTAACTAACTAACTAACTAACTAAACTAACTAACTAACGAAACTAACTAACTAACTAAACTAACTAAACTAACTAACTAACTAACTAACTAACCAACTAACTAACTAACTAACTAACTAACTAACCAACTAACTAGCTAACTAACTAACCAACTAACCAACTAACTAACCAACTAACTAACTAACCAACTAACTAACTAACTAACTAACTAATTAACTAACTAACTAACTAACAAAGTTTTATAACAAGACAACTCGTATCAGTTTACAAAATACCTAAACGAAATGAACGGATTAAAGAAAAATAAACAACAACAAAAAAGATACAGATGAAGAGGACAACTATTCCCGCCGAGAAGAAACTAAGGCAATACATATATCAGTTGTTATTTTTCGGGGAAACAAATTGCACAGCAATCGCATTTTACTGAGCATTTTCACCAAATCAGATTCCACCATCAATTTTCAACTCAGTTATCACGACTCCCGACTCTTATTACCTGTATATAAAAAAAAAAAAAGACCGCCTGAAACAAATTGTTACTCTTAAGAACTCCGACGCGGAGTCGGAAGGACCTCTTCTGGTCGTCAGAAGGACCCCTTTTGCCAAGTATTTTGGACCTTTAATTTCTTGATACTCTCTAGGGGATGTCCCTTCCCGATCATGACTCAAGGCGTTTTACCCTGCCGTGGAGACGTTCGGTCACATTAGTTATCCATATTGTTATGCTTGTTCCTTCGATGTTACCTTGTCCACTCTCAAGCCCTCCCTCCCTCGGTGGGGTGGGCCTGTGCAGCCTGTGCCTGCCCCTTGGCACGTGTGGTCATGGGATGCCAGCTCGCCTCCATACGTCTCCGTTGCCGTGTTCCTTCCCCGTACCCCGTTCACGATGCCGCACCCTACTAGGAAGACGGATCTTCCCTTCTTGCCAGACCCACCTCTTGGTCTCTCTGCGGCTAGCTGGGTGCGACCCACGGTAGTTTATCGCTATATTATGGAGGCTGGACGTCTGTCGACATTTGAGTGATTGACTGCACTGAGACTCACCACCCCGATAGGAGGAAGGGCTCAAGATCTGACACAAGACGTTGTAATGTTCGTGGTCTTTGGTTGAGAAATTGTTGGTACTGCAGTCACCGCTTCTAAGCATACTAGTTTCGAGACTCAATTCACGTTAAGTTACGGCAGTTCCATAGCCAGCACGAGGCTTTCTCGGCTGCCTTAGGCAGTTGTTTTTGGGCCCGGGCTCTTGCTCGTCCTTTCATGCCCATCAACACATCAAACACGGATTGGGAGACAAAACCTCTGGTGCCTACCTCGTCGGCGAACAGCCTGACGGTGTACTCCTCCCGACTAAGACTTGCGACCATGTCATTGTGTTTCTCTAGTTTGTACAAGTGTTGCGCCTCAATATTCGATTCGTACAGGACAGTCATCTCAATCAGCGTTAGCTGCTTGGCTGACGTGGAGCTAAGTACAATGTCAGGTCGTAAGTCAAACCTTCGGATCACCTCTGGGTATCTGCCACAGCCCTTTAGGACTAAGATCAGTTCCCAGTCCCCCGCACCATCGAAGACGGTAGCAGGCGGAAGGTCGTCAGCTCTGCCATTTTTGCGCCCTTCTCGGACGAAGGAAATCTCCATCGGCCTCTGCCTGTACCCCTCTCTGTTCGTCTTCATTCTTGCGACGTCCACTATGGCGGCAAACTCAGTCAGGACTTTGTTATGCCGCCATGTAAAATTTCCTTGGGCCAGGGAACCTTACAACCAGACAGCACGTGTTCCACTGAATGGACTATTTGCGCTTTCGTACAGAGGGGACAGAACGTGTCGGTGGTTAACCCCCCCCCCCCCCCCCCTTGGCCAAGTTGGCAGCTGTTGGCAGGACATCGTAGAGGGATCGGATGACGAAACTTAGACGCAGTGATACCAAGCGCCAGTTCTCATTCAACGTAATGGATCTGTGCACTACCCCTTCCCATTACATCCACTGCGCCTGCCGCGCCTGTTGGGCAGCCTTGCGGGCTCTTTCGTCGTCTTCCCACTTGCGGATCTCCTTACCCACCAGGTCCTGCTTTCCTTGGCCGAAGCCTTCGACCACATCAGATCATTGGTTTGGAATCCGAACACATGCTTGCCAAGCTTAGTGTGGCCCATTACCTCCTTCAGCTGGAGTGTAGCCTTGTCTTCTTTGACTGCGCTGACGACTTTCCACTTCCTTCCCGTTTTCAAGGCGGGAACTGAAGCACTGACCGTTATGTCTGGAGACTCGCGCACCATCATCGCGAGTCTGGTTTTTCCGACTTTAAACTCTTCCATGAGGGGCAGGAACGGGAGGACGGGCTTGCTCTGCTTACAATACAATGCGATAGTCGTGAGGCGTGTGGGTACTCCAAGCCACTTTCTCATATACGTGCTTATCTTGCTCTCCATGGTTCTCACTGCGTACGTGCCACAGGAGTTTCGGAATAAGCATGAATTGGAGGACTCAGATTTTGAACTTGCCTATCAGTCTGGTTTTGTCGATGGTATTCAAGCAGGTCATCAGCATTGTTTGTATCTCTACCACCGCGTTTCTGTCCGTCAGGGTTGAGTCGTACACACGATCGAGAATTTGACAGGTTCTGCTATCACCATGCTATCAATCGCTTGTTCGGCCACCTTGAACACTGTCGCCACCACTTTGCCCTTCGTGGGACAGGCTTCTCGATTTCTTGGGCTTGAAGCTCATCCTGCACCAGCGAATCAGATCGTCCAGTATGAGGAGAATGCTGCGAGCCTCATTCTCCGTCGGTGTCGAGATTGTCGTATCGCCCATGAAGGCTTTCAGAGGTGGTGTGTTCACCCCTTCACTGAGTTTCGGATCGTGTGCATAGCCGGATGTAGCATCCAGTATGCCCTGCATTGCCTTGACAGACAGTATCGGCGAAATCGTACATTCCATGGAAATACCCACTTGCAGCTCGATCCATCTGATCGTGAACGTTTTAGTCGAGAACCGAAGAGAGAAGCCCGAGAAATACTGCACTATCATCTCCGTTACCAATTTCTCTTCAAGGAATATGTGTTTTAGCTCTTTTTCTAAAACACGGGACAACGTTGCGTCTAATGACGCCCACTCTTCCTTCCTGGTAGCATTAGGGAAGTTGACCTTCAACCTTCCGGAAGGTTGCTCGGGTACGTCACAGAAGAAAGCGACTTGAGTATTATCAGCTCTTTGGGGTTCGCCCTGACTGATATCCTCTTGCGTCTCATCATCCCTTTCAGAACTGCGCTGTCGTGCCTCCTGTGACGCACTCTCGCACTTCTTCCGTCCAGCATGAATTCTCATTTCCCGGAAGGAGTCGAAGCTCCTACCACAAAAGCATGGATAGCCCAACGGCCGTTAGTCTATGCTCATGGTTGATTGTACGGCCCGTGTCGTCTCCGTGTGGTCGCCAATGGATCCTTTATGCTCCCCAGCTTTCGCAGGATCATGGGGGAATCTTTCGTTAAGTTATACTGTCATTATTTGTTGATTGATAATGAGGTTTATACAGCGTTGGGGGTAATCAGCCCGTTCCGCTGTCGGCTCCAACTGTGAAACGTTTCACCGGAGGAGCCAGGTTTACTACTGCGCTGTAACAGCCGCAGCAGCAGTCCGTCTCTCCGGACATGTCTGGTGGACTTTTTGTGTGTGCATATCCTTTACAGGATATCGCTGTCAACACCAGCATCTTTCAGCTCTATGTTGATGTCTTGGCAAGATTACGCTCAGTAGTTTGCCATTGCTTTCTGAGCGGCCGGCTCACATACCCCGTAAATTACCGATGCGTCTCGAACCACTGCTGATTCTCACCGTCATCACGTTACCGACGAAAGTATACGAGATTATGGAGAAAAGTCACAACCTCTAAGCCACGAAGCCGGCTCTGGTGGAATAGCCACACGTTAATCGTAAGAACTCCGACGCGGAACAAACACGACAGGGGGATTCTGATTGATTGTCAGAAGCGGGTAGTTTCCTATAACATTAGATTATAGATAACTCACCTACCAATATCAGAGAATGAGTATGTCTTGACTGCTTGTTCTTGTATCTTCTTCTATTTCTTATATCACCATTTATCCCCCTTTGGCGCATACACTCTCAACCAACTCACTCTATGCCGCCCTATCTTTAGCTGCCTCCATGGTCTCCGTATATTATTAATTTCTGTCTCTAATTCTCTTCTCCGTGTGTTTTAAATCTTCTTATATTTCTGTTGCCAAGTGGATTCCAGACAGATGACTTTCTAGTCACATTATTAAAAGGTTATCTCTATGAACTTTCTGTTCAGCGCCAGCATCTTCTCTTCACTCCTCGATTAACTGGTATATTCGAATTCTCTCCATGATCTCCACATTGGCGATTCTATCATCCCAGTTTAGTGCTTCAGTTGTGTGCAGGCAGCAATTAATGAATGCCTGTAGTTTATTCAGAATGCACTATGGCTTAGAGGACAGTGAACGCGTGTTTCATAATCCCCCGACATACCAAGCCGAGATTTTGAAATCAGCCGCTGACGATCTGGAAGCAGACCGCTGTGTATAGATTCCTACGTTATGTGCTCCGACCGCTCAAATATCAATGACACACTACTAAGTAAATAACACACGGCTAATAAATACCAGGGTTGGTTACAACACCCTATAAAGGACATGCAATTAATTTAACTATGTATTTTATGGGCATGTTATGAGAAGAAATGACTTGGAGAACTTGGTGACGACTGGCAAGATCGAAGGGAACTGACCAAGTGGAAAAGCGAGAAGTAAATATCTGGATGGTTTGGCCACGTGGCATGGTCGAGACAGGAACACGGAGCTGATCCACGACTCTGGTGATCGAGTGAGATGGCAGAACATGACCGCCCACGCTTATCAGCATGACACATGATGGATGTATTTTATTGGTAATCGGTTTCGTCGTTCTCCATGTTTCTAATTTTTACATTTCTAATTGTTTTATAATTTCGCAGCTGAGAGATAGTTGATGGTTATGATCTCAAGTTTCGCGACGGTAGGCAATAGATCTCTTTCACGAGACAATGGTTATGGTCATCGACTAGTGTGGTCATTGCCAGGAAGGAAAGCAACGGCAAACTACCTTCTTTAAAGTTGTCTAGTTTACCATGATTATTCTAATGCAACATTTAGCAGATGCAGTTGTTCTACACAGTGAACAACTAGGGTTAGAAATGAATTATAAGACGACACAGATTATGGTCGTCAGTGGGAAGAAGGAAATACCACAATGTAATATACAAATAAATGGGTATATTATTAAACAAATGAATCGGTACAATTATCTCAGAACAATCATAACATCTGATAGGAGATGCTTTGAAGAGATTAGAACAAGAATTATCATTGCGAAGGTAGCCTTTTGCAAGATGAAAAACATACTGACCAATAAAAAGATGCCAGTTGCAATGAGGAAAACAGTGTTGAGGTGGTACATAGTAACTGTACTTGTGTGTTGAGGTGCTACTTAGAACCTGTACTGTTGTATGAATGTGAAGGGTAGACAGTGAGCAGACAAGCTGAAAAACATCTGATGGCTGTGGAAATGTGGTTGCTGAGGAAAATGCAAAGAATACCATGGACAGACACGGTCTGCTGCATAAATCGGTCGCAGTTGAGCTTCGAACGCCTAGTACCCGGCTCACGAACCGCGTTCGCAAGCCTTTAGCCACGGAGCCGGCCGGAGGGGCGGAGTAATGTAATGCATGTGCAAAATAATTTACCAACGAAGTGGATCACATGTAGCGCTATTTATTTACAAAGTAATCATTTATCATTAGTTATAATCTCGCTCTGACATCTCTGGCGATTCATGCAATCATTATACCGCAAAGCACTCATGCGTTCTCGCATCACAATTCATTTCGTATATAAGCGCACAGGCTATCTAGTCTTACAAGACTAGTCTTACACTCTCTATCTCTATCTAGTCTTACACTCTCACAACAATATTACATCTCTAGCACGAAACAATCAGCACAGGTAACCCTCAGGTAACCCAAAAACACTCCTCTCTCAACCACAGTCAGGTCCAGTCTCCTCATCCTTACCTCGGTCTGTGGTAACGTGGTGTTTGACCCACGTGTCGTCCGTGCTAAGTCCGGTGTCTAGGTATTTTGGTATCGTCCTGTCTTTCACCCGTCTATTGATGGCTGATGTCTCAGGTCGTCTAGTCCAAAGTTAGACTGTCATTCAAATACATGTCCAGTCTCTAACCCCGTGTCCTGTCTCCCACTGGGTATAAAGTCCTGTCCTACTCTACCCATGCTCTACCTATGTCCTGTCCTTGTCTTGTGTCCTCTCTCACACTCACCAGGACTCTGACAGTTCCTGCTAGGCAACTATTTTCTGATTCCACTAGGCAGTGTCAACTCAGTTATCACCACTTCCATCTCCTAATACCTGCACATGTAGAGAACAATACCGCCTGAAGATAATCGTCTTCTACAGCAGTAGATTAGAAAGCCCACGAAACCACTAGCAGAGACGGAAGAATGTCTTTGCTGCTTCAACTTGTATGCAGCGTTGTTTTTGTGAAGTTCATGAATGGGGCAAAAAAGAAACTGGCCTATAAGAGATATTATTCTATTGCACCGATTTATATATTTATGCTTATGGCATTTATAACGTTGGCTTATGACACAACATTGTGAGTGGCAATATCTCCGGTGTAAACCAAGCACGACTGAAGATTTCCGATCATCAGAAGGGCCCAATTTCTCGGCCCCTTAACTTTGAGTAATTCACTACGTACCATATTAAGCTGTGTTCAGCTCATCTTATCTGTGAAGGCAGACTTTGACAGCAGTCAAGGTTAACGTCCATCGTTGTGTATTATCTAGACAAGTTGTTCTCAACCTTATTTTTACTCATGCACCCCTTCATCATATGTTCAGAATGTCATTGTCCCCATTCATCCTATTTGTGAAGGCAGACTTGGACAGCAGTCAAGGTTAATGTCCATCGTTGTGTATTATCTAGACCAGTGGTTCTCAACCTTTTTTTGCCCATGCACCCTTTCACCATATGTTCAGAATGTCATTGTCCCCTTTCGTATTTCCTCCCTATAAATCCCCCCACCCCCTTACACAGTATACGTGCAAATGGAAGCAAAATTTAATAACACATACTAGAACAAGTCTAGTCGTCTACATAAAACGTGATTTGGGGGTCTACTTACGTTATAAAACGAATTTCAGAAGGGCGAGAAGTACAGAACCGTAAAGTATGGAGGGAAAAACAATATCAAGGAATCATTTTTTTTTAAAAATTAATGCGATCTTGAAATAATGTTAATTACCCACTGGAAACCCTAAAATTTCACACTGGAGGGGAGAGGGAAGGGGGATTCCCACCGGTTGAGAACCACTGCTCTAGAGTCTAGCCAGTGTTTCCCAACCTTTTTTGTGCCATGCCCCACTTAAGCCTTTCTAAAATTCATATTGCCCCCCTCCCCCGCCCCACGCCCCCCTCAACATATACATAATTTTTAATATTCAAAAATTGAAATGTTCACTAAAGAAACTTGAATGATAGGTTTTAGGAAGAAATCACTAGGTAATTATTGAGCAAACACAGTAAGTAAATTTTCAAAACATATAATGGAGAACTGAAATTCAAGTACAAAATAATTTTAATGAAAGATTTTTCTATATTATTTTAATTATTAGTAATTATTTATTATTTAAATTTAGTGAGATCCTTGCGCTTGATGCTTGCTGCAAAGAGATCTTATGTCAGGTTCCAATTTAGTTAACTTCAGTCTCAAGTCTTCCCGTTTTGTTATATTCAGCCGATTTCTTCCATTTTCGAATTGCCCCCCTTAACAGTCAAATTGCCCCCCTGTGGGGCGTGGGGCCCACGTTGGGAAACACTGGTCTAGACAGTACTTCTCAAAGTGATGGTCACAACACTCATCGGGTCATGTAAAAATAACCGGGAGGTTGGGGATTCGGGGTGTATATAGCAGAAGACATAGACTTAATTACTTATTTGACTTATTGCAGATTGATGGGGTTGTGAACGCATACATCTGATAAAAAAAAGGACCAGGAGTGAGTGAGAGAGAGAGAGAGAGAGAGAGAGAGAGAGAGAGAGAGAGAGAGAGAGAGAGAGAGAGAAAGAAAATACGCATGAGAGGCATCGCAACAAACGGTCCTAAGTAACAGTATAGACTACCATTGTGGTACAACTGCATTAATCACTGAGTCACCAAGGCACCTGAAGTTATTTCTAAGTTTGCAGATTTTGCAAGAGTATAGTTTAATTGGTCTCCCTGGCCGAGGGTGTGCAGCTTTCTCCGTAACCCCGAATACTCTCGTGGTTGACGTGAGCGAACGAGAATTGGAAGCGGTTCGAGTCGCGCCAGTGACTTATGAGAGTATGGAGCCGGTCGCTCAGAAAGCAATGGCGAACTACTGAGCGTAATCTTGCCAAGAAATCAACAATCAGCTGAAAGATGCTGATGTTGACAGCGACGCCCTGTAAAGGAAATGCAAAACATTTTTTTAATAGTTTAATTAATTAAATGTCTTGATGAAATAGGTGTTCATTGCAAAGTTAGAAGATTTTCACCTAACGTATAATGGGAACAAATAACCACAGACGGATCAGGAGAATGTATTACCTCTGATAGATTTAAAGATGTAAGATAATGTTGTGTGTTATCCCTATATCTATAATATATTCATAAAGTAAAGTAATTGACTCTTCTCCACGATATGGTGTATACTGGGTATAGTTGCTTGCTCCATACATAGGTACAAGTGCCAACATAATTCTCTACTTCCTTTTTCAGTTTGCATCCAACTAGACAAGAAATGCAGACAAGACAATCAGGCTGCTGTAGAGTTCTGCAGCAACTCCCGTAGATGGCAAAGACAGAAAGTTAATAACAAAACTACACAGAGAACGAAAAGCATCCGGACAATCGGCAAAGAGTAACGTCTCTATGTCATAGAAACAGAGTGCGAGACAAGAATGCCTTTTGACCCGACTCTGCACAATATTTATCATGTTCCACACCATGAAGCGTATTGGGTATATGGTGCTAGTCCTATATTGTTGTATACCAATCAACACTCGATTGTTTGATATGGTCAATATCATTTACGTTCCTGAAAATTTCGTGGTGCCCATTCTAGACTGTGTCGACAAGGGATCCCAGATGAATTTGTATAAAAACCTCCACACCTCAATGGGGATTCGAACACAAGACCACCGGGTCGGAAGGCTTTAAGATGATAATATAGATAGAATTAGAGCTGTATAGAAAGTATTTCATGCTGGTTGTGATCAGAGAAACGTTCTATTAAAGTCATGCAGCATAACGACAGATGATATTCACCACTTAAACAAAGGGCAAAAGGTTCTGGAGTGCCAGCAGCTCGACTTTAGATGGAAAGAAACATATCCATTTAAAAGGAACATTGTAACAGAAAACTCGAAGATGTCACACTGCAAGCTGATCATTGGATAGTAAATCCGGCAACACGCCGTTTTGGATACACGCGAAATAAAACCAGCAGAACATGTGCTGACATTGCCCACATTAAATTTATCGGCAATTGGATCGAAAATGTTGCCTTTTGGGCTACAATTCAGAAATAGAAAATGCCACAGCAGAAATAATGCTTTTAGTATACTTGGAGAGGAGATAGCAATCGCAAGCAGATGTACAAGCTTTGAATAGCAGTCAGCGTAAGATCACCATACAGTGGATACCATCCCACTGTGGAGTCCCCGGAAACGACAGAGCTGATCGATTGGCTAAGGAAGGGGCAACAGAAGAACAACCTGATGTGCCTATTACATACCACCAAAAGAAAAGAATGATCAAATCAATCAGAAAGCCACCAAACCTTACTCAAGACGACTACCACGTTATGGACAGACCAGAACAGGTCATTCTTCTGCGCCTCAGAACAGGACACAATAGATTACGCAACCACTTGTATACAAAATTTAAGATTGGTGACTCAGCCATGTGCACATGTGGTTTGGCGTCGCAGACAGCAGAGCACATACTCCAGGATTGCCCAAACTACAACATATCCAGACGAACCTTCTGGCCTAGAGAGACAACAGTGGAAGATAAACTCTATGGACCGCTGAATGAACTAAAAAAGACTGTTAGATTCATACAAGAGACGACATTGCAGTTGTAGACATGTTTCAGGCGAACGAAAGAAGAAGAGGAAGAAGAAGAAGAAGAAGAAGAAGAATATACGATGGTTAGGTTATACAGAGCGTTGATGCTTTCATGATAGTACAACTTTCTGAAATAATATGATGGTTAGCTTACGCAGTGTCAATGATTTTATTATGGGAAACCTACGTGAACTACTACTATGGTTAGTTTATACGTAGTGTTGATGGCGCTGTCAGGATAACCTTTCGTAAAATAATAAGATGGTTAGTTTACGCAGAGTGTTGATGTTGTTATAGTAATACTACGTGAAATACTATGATCGTTAGCTTGCACCTAATGTTGAAATTTCTATCATAGTAACCCTACGTGAAATACAATGATGGTTAACCTACGCTGTATGTTTATGCTTCCGTGATGGTAACCCCACTACTCATTTTTGTGTGGTGGGTAAGATTGTTTTGAAAACGGTCTCATTAAGGACATATCACGAGGATCAAATAACCAGACACTTAATATGTCACTTCAGAAAGCGGTACTCATTTCCCTTTTCTATCGCGGCCGTACATTCTCATATAGCTAGCCCTTATATTGTGCTGGTACTTTCAGTGGTACTTGTATCGTTTCCGTTAAAATTCATTGCGTGTACTAGAGAAGGCCTGTTTCTATACCATACACTAGAGTGGTTTTGTTCGACGTTCGTGAAAAAATTCCGGTTGGCGAAGCACAGATCTAACAAAAATATGTGACAATGTATATTAGATCTAATCGTGGTTGTAACACTATTTCCCTTGAAAACAGTATGTAAACATTCACCTTGAGCTCTATAAAAATGATCATCACGTGTCATCTCCATGTTGAAAGTCGGCTGTAATGATCTTGCAGCACCCCCTGTCCGGAGGCTTCATGGTGCATTCATATAGACTCCCCCGGTCCATCTCTTCATGGTGTCCACCCATCTGTAATGATGTCTTCCACCTTCATGATCTGCCTCCACCATTCCTTCCAGCGTGTTTTTAACAATTAGCTGTGTCCTTTTATGTGGCCGACATGCCATAATAGTTTTACCTTGATCTCATTCAGTAGTGTTTTCCTCAATTCGATCTGTTAAAATACTTCCCTGCTTGTTTTCATCCCCGGCGAAGATATTTTTCCTATTTGTCTATATAACGACAACCGGACACTTTTAATTTCGCTCTCACATTGTCACTATAAGCAACACTTTTTTTAAAATGTTAATTCGCATATCATTTACAGGACATCGCTGTCAACAGCAGCATCTTTCAGCTGTCTGTTGATTTCTTGATTACGCTCAGTAGTTTGCCATTGCTTTCTGAGCGGCCGGCTCAGTTATCCCACAAGTCACCAGCGGGGGTCGAACCGCTTCCAGCTCTCGCCCGCTACGAGACTCTGCGTGATAAACGGGATTACGGAGAAAGTGTTGTAACCCCTCGGCCAGAGAGACCGGCATAAGCAACACTAGTCAACACATTTTCAAATGTTATTTATATCGGAATTGAAATAAAGAATTTCTTATTGCTATTGACAAGCTGATTTCAAATATGATAATGCAATTCACCAATTGACACTGTTTCTTTTTAATGATAAATTTACCTTACAGTAATACAAATAATGTATGCTTGTTTAATTCTATTGGGTGAACAGTTAGTCTAACTCCTTTAGCATTATAAAAATGCTGTTTACATACTCAATTATTTGATATGTCAACATAAGATGATAGATAACATGAACACATAATTAAAGTTCACTTATAATAATATTTTAAAAAGACACATTTGAATCCATTCCGTCATTATTCAGTCGCTGTTCGAGCTCTCTTTGCTACTTGTAGTCAATCGATGAAGTTCTCTAGTCACAGTCCAACAATAATCAGCAAGCATTGAAGGGCTACAGTTACCGTAATACCTTGTCTCCATAGCAGCAATGTCCGGGTGAAATCATTCACTATGGTATTCAATGATAGCCCCACAGTTTGACTTTAAAATCCAAAAGATAATCCAGAAAATGCATTTTCAACGACATGTTGCAGCCAAAGCTCTTATACTTCAGAAGGAGATTTTCTACAATATTATTGCAATTATCAGATATGTTGTTTCCAAGAAATCTCTTCTTCCTCTTCTTCTTTATTTAGTAAACGAAAATTACAAATACGGTCTCGTTCAACCTGCTTCTTCAGCGTTGGCTAGAGTTCAGATCCGTTGTTGTGTGGGTTTGTATCCTGATGCTCTGTGTGCTCTTTTTCGAGTGAGTACTGACTCGGACTGGTTATATTGGTTCCACAATCTTGCAGGTGTCGACAAGAGCTAGGTTCTCAACGTTTCTACAACTAGGCTACAATGACTGCCTGTTTGGCCAATGTCTTATGACGATTTCCACGACTGACTATGCTAGCCATGCTGCATTTTCTTGCCCATGCAACATGCAGAGAATCTCGTCTTCATGAATAAGTTTTCGAATTTGCTGACCAACATATACTACCTCTCTTATTTTAGCTTCAGTTAATCTTGGACATGTTCTGCTGAGTTTGCGAAAGCCACATCTGTTTTCTCCAATGCCTTGATATAGTTTTCCATGAGACCCAGCTTCATGTGCAAGGGTGGCAACAAAATCTTGCTGATGTCGACAAGTGCTGTGTTCTCAACGTTCTTACTGCCAGGCTGCATTGACTGTCTGATTGGCCAATGTCTTATCATGTAATGGTCAATTCGTGCACGGCTATTCTACTCACAGAGAAAGCAACACTACTCGGTGTTTTCACCCTGTAGTCAAAGCAAAAGAGCGACCACTTTTATGTCACCGTTGCGTCGTGTATATAAATTGACCGTAAATAAAATAAACTAGTAGCATATATCTTTACAACTACAGCCAATCAACATTTTCGTTTTCATCACACCAACATTAGTTAATATAAGATAGTTTCATATCTAGTACATTTTAGCTGTTGACTAGTGTATAAATGAATTCACCAAAGTGTACCGTCTAATATAGCGAGTAGAAATATGGGTATAAAATATACAAGTTGTTAAAATGTTGTGTATCTCTATTCATCATCATCATCAAGTGCCGTGCCGGCTGGCGTAGGCGTTCATGACTCTCCATAGATCTCGGTCTTTGGTTTTCTGGATCAACTCTGCTGCTGATATTCCTCCATGCCACCGTCTCAATCCATCCAGCATCATTTCTCTTAGTCTGCCTCTGCCTCTCTTCCCCTCGATCTTTCCAGTTGTTACGATGTTCTCTAATGCCTCTCTTCTCATCACGTGACCGAAGAAAGATGTTTGTCTCTGTCTTATTGTTGTATATAATGTTCTAGTTTCATTAGCCTGTTTCAGACAGTCGTCGTTAGTTACTCTGGCAGTCCAAGGAATTCGCAACATTCGTCTCAGGAACCACATCTCTGTTGCTTCCAATTTCTTCTTAATTTGTTCATTTACATTCCAAGATTCACTGCCATACAGCAAAACTGGTTCTACATAGCATTTCAACACTCTCTTTCTTACATTCAGTGATAGCGACTTATTGCATAAGATACTCTTCATTTTCTGAAATGCTGCTTTTGCCTGCCCTATTCTGCTCCTAATCTCTGTTGTAGATCTTCCATCTGATGTTATAAATGCCCCTAGGTATCTAAAATTATCCACTTGGTTAAGGATTTTCCCTTCTATTTCTATGTCACATTTTGGTGTCATCATTTTCTTTGATATTACCATTGTTACTGTTTTCTTGATATTCAAGGAGAGTCCTTTCCTTGCACTCTCTGTTACTACAACATCTGTAGTAACAGAGAGTGCAAGGAAAGGACTCTCCTTGAATATCAAGAAAACAGTAACAATGGTAATATCAAAGAAAAGGGTGACACCAAATTGTTGTAGGTCTGTTGAATTGACCCCCACCAATACTGTGTCATCTGCATAGCGTATATTATTTATATTATAACCTCCAACTAGTATTCCTGGCATCTCTTTGATTTCTCTCATTATTACTTCGCTATACAGGGAGAAAAGATCTGGTGACAAGACACACCCTTGTCGTACTCCTAGCTTTATCTGTTCGTAACTACCCTCTTTATTTCCAATTTTAATTGCTGCTACTTGGTTCCAGTAAACATTCTTTATTATTCTTAAATCTTTTCCATCAATGTTGATATCTTCCAACATTTTAATCAGTTTATCATGTTTTACTTTATCAAATGCCTTAGTATAATCTATTAAGCACAAATATATGTCTCTCTGTTTCTCTATTGACCTTGCTATTAGTGTCCGTAATGTATAAATTGCATTGTTTGTGCCCTTTCCTTCCACAAATCCATACTGTTCTTCACTAATTTCCATTTTTATTTTCTTTTTGGTTCTTCTCATTATGATTCTGAGTAGAAGCTTAGTGATATGGTTTATAAGGTTAATTGTACGAAAATCTTCACAATCAATTGCTCCTGGTCTTTTTGGTATAGCTATAAATACAGATTTCAGCATATCACTGGGTAAATATCCACTGTTGTAAATATCATTAAACATTTTGGTTAATATATCTACTCCAAATTCTTCCAATACTTCTAATTCTTCTATTGTGATTTCATCTGGCCCAGCTGTTTTTCCTTTCTTCATACGTTTCATAGCGTCAGCGACTTCTTCTTTCAGAATAGGTGGACCTTCTAAGTTACTATCTTCTGTTAATTCTTCCCTTTCTCCATCATATAATTCTCTTATATACTCATTCCACCTCTTCATTATAGCACCTTCCTCTAATAATATCTTTCCTGTTTTTGATTTCAAACACCCTGTATTTATTCTTATTTTTCTTCCTGTAAGCTCACTGATTTGTCTGTGCATATTTTTTGTATCTTTAATGGAATTTAATTCAATTTTTTTTTGCATTGCTCGTTTAACCAACTTTCTTTAGCCTTCCCACATTTATCTTTTATTTCTTTATTTATCTTAACGTATTCTTGTTTGTCATTTTTACTCTGTTTTCTTTTGTCCATCAGTTTTAAGATTTCTTCATTCATCCATTTTTTCTTAGCTATTTTGCCTCCCTCCGGTAATACTTCTTTGCTAGTTTGATGAATGTAGTCCCTTAACATTTCCCATTGTTCATCTATACTCTGTATTTTAGCTATTGCATTGTACCTATTTTTCACAGTCACTCTGTATTGTTCTTGCATTTCTTTATCTATTTTCAGAACCTCTTTATTAAGTCTCATGTTCTTAACCATTTTTTTCCCTTTCTTTAATCTTACTTTTATTTGTCCACATAGTGGTACATGATCACTATTACAGTCAGCACCAGGCATTGTCTTTACATTAATTAAAGCATTTCTAAATCTTTTATTAATTAGTATGTAGTCAATTTGGTTGCGTATTTTCTTATCAGGGCTTTTCCATGTGTACAGTCGTCTTTTATGGTGTTTAAACCATGTGTTTTCAATTATCATATCATTGATATTTGCCCATTCTATTAGCTTTTCCCCTCTTTCATTTCTTGTACCTAAACCATAATTCCCCACTACATCCTCCATTTTCCCCTTTCCTACTTTTGCATTAAAATCACCAAGTATTATTTTTATTTCTTGTGATCCAATTTGAGCCATCACCATGTCTATTTCGTCATAAAAGTGTTGTATTTCTTCATCACTACTGCTTGTTGTTGGTGCATAGACTTGTATAATATTTATATCTATTGGTTTGCCTTTGATTTTTACCATAATAACTCTATCTGAAATACACCAGTATCCATAATTGACTTGGCTGTTTTTTCATCTAATATTATTCCTACACCTTTCTCATGTGTATCCCCTCCAGAATAAATTATTGTGTGATTGTCAGCTATAATTTTGCCCGATCCCTTCCATCTCATCTCACTAACGCCTAGTATATTCATATTCATGCTATCCATTTCTCTTAGAACATTGGTCAACATTTGCAATGGCAACACATTGAAGTTTACAACCTTTAGGAAGGTGTAGCTATGGGGTGGGGGGATTTGGCAGTAGACTAGTTTGATATATGGAGCCCGCCTCTTACTGGAGGAATCCACATGGATAATCATGATGCCTACTGCCTCTTCTTCTTTCACTCATTATCCTTTATTTGAGCATAGACCATCAAATTGGCGTATACACATTTGGGGATTGCACAATGTACCCTATATGCATTAAGGCGTTGACAATGGATATTACATTGTTGAAGCAGTAAAAAGAACAATACGGCTTTAGTTTGTGTGGTTTTGATAGGCAAACATATGGATCGTCGCGGATGTTACGGATTTCGTGCGTTGCACTGATATTATTCTTGGCTGATCTATGCTTATACTTCATGGCTACACACAAGCATTTGGCAGTTTCAAACAAGAGGAAATAGTATGCAGGAACTAAACATTGAGTGCGCCATGTAGCGTCGGAGGCAAAAGTCATTGTTTAAAATGATTTATAATCAGATACAAAAATTGTGGCAGACAAATAAAGAGAATCACCATGAGGCGTATGAATACAGAGGTTACTAGATGACGTCACACGGACTACGGTTACCATTGGCAGTAAAGTTTGACAACATCTTGAAGACGGGTGGTTCTGATTGTAACATCTAACTTTTAACAACGATAGTTAATTTAAAATGTTATGTACACGCTATATGAGACTCCCGCAATATCAGGAAATAAGGGCACAGTGTGAATGGTAAGGAACAATCGGGAATGAACGCAGGGCGCAGGAGAATTGAGAAGAATTTAGCGCATCATAACTGGCCGAGCGATCAGCAATTAAAAGTCATGGCGTCACACCAGACATAAATCAAAGGAACACCGATAAACGTAATATTGATACAGAACGATGGCCCACAGGCAAGTTCATTGACAGTTAGTTATGAAATAGGTTAGCATCGGGTTCGGCAGTCGAAATGATATATTTATACATAAATTATTATTATATGTTTGGCCAATCCTCCCAGCAATATGGGAATGATCATATAATCATTTGTTGAACCTGTTCTACCGAGCAACACGATTACAATTTATTTGGACGTGGATTGCCAGCGTTTCAACAATCATTATCGTAGACGTTTAAGTTATGGCTCCCGTTGAGCTTCTACGATGTTTTGTTATTGCATAGACAACGAGCGCGATTGAAAGAGAGGAGCATTCGTATAGAAATTATAGGACACAAGCATCGTAGCAGAGATGGGGGCTCGTAGTACGGGAAACCAAATATATATATATATAGTCTGTAACATACTGTGTTTTGTCGATTAAAATTATCTCTACCATACCAAACAACAATCTCTGTTGTCATGTATTGACATTGTAAAAGCTTATATCGTATGAACTATTATCACTCGTTCCATGATGCATGAGTAGTAAGTGAATGATATGTTAAATGTATGACTGACATGATCCAAGCATAATTCATAATAACAATATAAAATATAATAGTTATCGTAATATTATCTTAACCTGAAATAAACTGGAAAATCATAATATATGCAATTTTAGAATACTCTCACTCGATCATGCTATTCAGTCCTTATATATATATATATATATAAGGACTGAATAGCATGACCGAGTGAGAGTATTCTAAAATTGCATATATTATGATTTTCCAGTTTATTTCAGGTTAAGATAATATTACGATAACTATTATATTTTATATTGTTATTATGAATTATGCTTGGATTTTTAATATTTCAGGTTGTGGCATGAATGGTTGGTTTATTCACATAAGTGTTCCTGGTACTCTGATGGTGATTAACACTGTGAATATTTAACCTCATACATATTATTGAGGAGGCAAACTAAGTGTACATACCCAATAGCAGAGATAAAGTTAACACAAGTCAAATGCATCCACAATCATAGAAGAAGAAGATTAGGCTACAATTACGGTTTGTACGTTGTATAATATTGCATGTTAAATTACGGATTATCAATATGATATTACAATGTTAGCAATTGCAGATTTAATTTTATTTTAATGCAGCAATTACGGTTATAGAATTATGTTATTGACACCCATCCACGTTAATAGGCATACGGTATAGCAAACTAGAAGGCCAAGTAGACAATATAGAACAGAAACAAAGATGAATATGATCTCGGATCTCATAGATAGAATTGAAAGAAACAAAAAATCCATGAGAAATCATATGATGCCACTGGGACGACAGCTACGAAAGCAGCAAATCTCACCTATCGAATTTCGTTTTAAACAAGTAAAAGGCAAATGGTAACTATGAATGACAAGATAGCAAGTTGAAGGAAAAGTCACTGATATATATGTACTGTCAAATTCTTTAATACTAATACAGAGGGAATGGTACCTTTTAATCACACACGTCCCATCGATCGGGTTTAATAGCTTTGGTTGGGGATGCTTGTCTTTATTGGCAAATGAGAGACTACGATTTTGAGGCCGCAGGGCCTTATGAAGCTCATAGATTAGTTAGCACAGACCACCCATAGGTTGGTGCTACACGACGTCTACCAGGGGTGTAGATAGAAGTGCGTGCCCGTAATATAATAATATTTTTAATGAGATTTGTGTGTGTGAATAACAGGAGTCCATACCATCATATTAGCACAATTATAAGTATGTTGGAACATATATATATATATATATATATATATATATATATATATATATATATATATATATATATATATATATATATATATAATAGTTATAAGATTTGACTCAGTATGTCTCACACGCTACATGTCATAGTTTGAAACCGTTCAGACTACTAAAATGGTTGCACCGTTTTCAAAAGTGGGAGGGCATACTGCCATGTAGCGTCGGAGGCAAAAGTCATTGATTAAAATGATTTATAATCAGATACAAAAATTGTGGAGGATAATTAAAGAGAATCACCGTGAGGCGTATGAATACAGAGGTTACTAGATGACGTCACACTGACTACGGTTACCATGCGCAGTAAAGTTTGACAACATCTTGAAGACGGGTGGTTCTGATTGTAACATCGAACTTTCAACAACGATAGTTAATTGAAAAATTATGGACACGCTATATGTGACTCCTGCAATATCAGGAATTAAGGGCACAGTGTGAATGACAAGGAACAATCGGGAATGAACGCAGGGCGCAAGAGAAATAAGAAGAATTGAGCGCATCATAACTGACTGAGCGATCATCAATTAAAAGTCATAGCGTCACACCAGACATAAATCAACGGAACACCGATAAACGTAATATTGATACAGAACGATGGCCCACAGACAAGTTCATTGACAGTTAGTTATGAAATAAGTTAGTATCGGATTCGGCAGTCGAAATGATATATTTCTACATAAATTATTATTATATCTTTGGCCAATCCTAACAGCAATATGGGAATGGGAATATAATCATTTGTTGAACCTGTCAGACCTGCAATGGATCTCCAACACTGTCTTTCTCTTGCCTTGACTGTACATTCTGTCAGGCTGATGCTCGCCCATCTCTTGATGTTATCCTCCCACTTTCATCGTTGTCTACCTCTTGCTAGCTTGCCCTCAACCTTACCTTCCAGTATGGTTTTTTTAAGAGTATCATGTCCTTTAACGTGGCCAGAATATTTCACTTGTCTCCTCTTTATTTCTTTCATTAACTTTCTCTTCATTCCCAGTTTTCTAGGACCTCTGCATTTGATTGTGTTTGTTTCCATGAAATACGACCTATTCGTCTGTTCATCCCCACCTCCAGGGCTTCTATGCGACTTTCTAGTTGCTTGTTCAATGTCCAGGCTTCCGAGCCATATAGTAGCGTTGAATATACGTAGCATTTGACAATTCTCATTTTTAATGCGTTATTAATCTCTCTAGATGTCAATACTGATTTCATGCCGTTGAAAGCATTTTTGGCCATTCCTATTCTCTTTTTAATTTCCATTCCACTTCTGCCATCATCTGTTATTATATGTCCAAGATAAGAGAAACTTGTTACTTGTTCTAGTATCTTCCCGTTTACTGTGATGTTCATTGATGACCTTTCCTTTTCACTGCTAATTATCATAGTTTTTGTTTTTTGGATGTTAATATCTAAGCCACATTCTGCACTGTGCCTGTTTACTTCTTCCACTACGTCTTGCAACTCTTGCTCACTTTCTGCTAGTAACACGGTATCGTCAGCATATCTAAGATTGTTTGTGATTCTTCCATTGACGCTGAGTCCAAGCATTTCAGCTTGACACAAATTCTTTCTGTTAGTTAGTCGACAGATCATCCTCATTGCACTTTGAAGCTCACCCTGCACCAACGAATCAGCTCATGTAGTATGGGAGGGTGCTGCGGGCAACGTTCTCCTTCGATGTCATGACCGTTTAGTCTTCCACGAAGGCCTTCAGTGGGGGAATGTTTCGCTCCTCGCTGAGTCTATGACCGTGTACGTAGCTGGACGCCGCATCCTGGATCACGTGCATGGTCATGATGAAAAATATCGGCAAAATCGTATATCCAATGGCAATACCCACCTGCAAGTCGATCAATCTAGTTGTGAACGTCGTGGTCGAGAAGCAGAGAGAGAAGCCAGAGAAGTATTGCATGAGCAATGTTTTTATCTCCTAGGGCACATAGTACGTCTTGAGGGTATGCCACATCTGGTGGGGAACTGACTCGTACGCGTTAGCCATATCCTTATTCCTCATTAAGTATTTCGTGGTTCGGCTTGCGGTGATCGAGAAGATTATTTTTCCATGGACGTTCAGGAGAGAGATCGGCCTGAATCGGATAATGCTGTTGAGCTTTGCTCTTTGGGAATGTAGATTCCGTTGGCTTTCTTCCACTCAGCTCTGACGTGTTTATGTTTCCACGCGGATCTCAGTATCTGGCGGAGTTTCTTAATGACATTCGGGCACCTATTGTATATTTTGTAAGGCACGCCTTTGGACCCCGGTGCAGACTTTCCACGTGTTTTCTTAATCACTGCCACGACCTCGCTCCTTAACGAAGGCTTAGCGTTGAAACCCAGAGTTGGTTTCTCAGGCCTTTTGAGACCCCCAGTCTCTCCAAGTGGAACGTCCCGCTGGACATCTGAATGTCTCCATGAGGTGTTCATCCAACTTCTCTTTGCTATATTGAGGCTTCTGGATTGTGGAGCTCGAACAAGTTCCTAGAAACTGGTTTGGTTCTCGGAATAATTTCTCTCGTGCCTTCCGGTTTTTCCATCTATTCCTGCAGAACCTTTCCACTGGAAAGAGAACATTGTTCCTGGCTTTCAGATCTTGCCACACCTGTGGTGTATTGGGATTTAGGAAGCAGTACCCACCTTGGCCTACCCCACAATGAAGTTAAGCTAAGAGGATGGGACTAATTTCGTTTGGAGGGGAACGGTCCTTGGAAGCCAAAGTGCCCCATATTAGCTCTGGAAATCTAGGGGTTTCCCCGGAATGTTAATGACTTCCCTCCAAATCTTTCCTTCCCGAAAGAGATTCATATTTAGCTCGTGAACCCCCACCTGTATTCATTTTCCCTTTCAGGTGAAATGAGTATAAGGAAATGTATATAATTTTAAATCTCTTTCCTGGGTAATCTGGAACCTGGGAGTTTACAATAGAACAGGACGTTGCTGTCAATTAGTGATTACCCAGCCACCTTTTGTTCCAAATTCTACCAATATGTGAAGTAATAAAATTAACTACATACATAAAAAGTTTTGTCACATCATAATGTACTCAACAAGAAAAGGAAGGAAAGGTAAAATATGTTTATTAAATAAAACGCTGTGGAATAAAAGCCAGTAAAGCAAATATGAATACAAGAAATTCAATCATTAGTCATGAGATAATGTTCATAAGTCCACAATGGAACATGGAACTCTCTGTAGATCTATTGATGATCCCAGTCATTTTGCTACTGTGCCTATCCACTGTTCTTCCTAACTTGTTTCTGAGCTACACTATATTGTATTTGTGAATCTCCTTGGAATAAGCGAAAACGTTTGTAAAACTAAAAAGTCTCTACACACAATAAGACTTAGAGATGTTCATAACCACTCTCTGTCTATTGAAGGTCTCTGATTGGTCTCAAGTTAATAAAGGTTCAATTGAGTGGAATCAAGTTACCTCATTGATGAATTGCTGATAAGATCTCTGCCATATTTCTAAGTTAAGCTGCAGAATCTGTCTGATAATCTACAATATCTTTGTAATAATATGCAGGTCTTTGAGATAATCTACAGAATCATTGGGGTAATCTGCAGGTCCCGGTAACAATATACAGAATCATATGATAATCTGCAGGTCCTGGTAATACTTTACAGATCGCTTGGTGATAATCTGCATAATCTTGGTAATGATATACAGATCTTGTGATAATCTGCAGTAATGTTGGTAATGATCTACAGATCTTGTGATAATCTGCAGAATCTTGGTAATGATCTACAGATCTTGTGATAATCTGCAGAATCTTGGTAATGATCTGCATAATCTTGGTAATGATCTACAGATCCCAGTGATAATAATCTGCAAGCACCTTCTTCCTCACCTGAAGTGAATAAACATGGTGATCCTATTTATATCTGTTCAACGGATGATAATTCTCCAGTTGACAAGAATGAAAAGGGCTACAAACAGGAGTTACAGAGGGTAGCAAATTCAGGAAGTACCTACAAGTCAAGAGCTACAGTGTCTCTTCTTTGTACTGGTATCAGACATCAGCAATTTATCTGGCAAGCTACCTCTTCTTCTGCTCTTGTACATGGTGATCTGTTTGCTGATGTTCTCACAGAGGACACAGACACAGTGAATGACAAGGCTAGTAGATGAGTGATGGAGAGTTAATGATGGAATGCACCCAGCATATCTGATCCTAAATAGCAACGGAACAGGACAGGATGACTGTGCATCTTATTCATAATAACTCATGTTACCAATCAGTGCTGCCTCAATTGTTTTAGTCTGTCTGGTTACTTTTCCTGTTTATTCCTTCTCGCCTCTTCTGTCATTACCTTTATTTACTTCTTCTGGCACCGGCATGGCCAGTTAGAAGTAGTTATGCATGAAAGCATACTATGTGTCTCTCCGTTACTTACTCTGTCAAACAGGGAGGTGTTTTCATAGAATTACATTCCACAGGTTGAATTAAAGTAATAATGTAAAGAAGCATACAATGAATATTTTCACTCTTAATGATTAACATGTGATTGGTATGAATGTTGAGGTATAGGTGAAGCATTCATTGTGAGAATTCACACTGCCCCTCATTCATTAACACAACATATATACAGAGTGATAGAAAGATGAGATGACACAGTGCACTCATTCTCTCATTCCAACACTTATCTTCTCTTTATTAGTTCACTTGAGTGCTTGAACTGGGCTGTTAGCTTGACTGTGGTTCGATCCAATCTTCTTTTTATTCGTTCACTTGAGTGCTTGAACTGGGCTGTTAGTTTGACTGTGGTTCAATCAGAGTGCTAGATACAGAGTTGATCATTTCACAATGTGTTCGAATAAATCTCAGCAGTATAAAACGCTGGACCCGTAAATGATGCTAAGCAGTTACAGAACACAATCTTTCTTCACACCACGAACGTATAAAGATAAGAGGAAGAGCACTTTCATTCCTCCCTCTCTCATTCTCGTGTGTTGAAGATTCCCCGTGGATTTAAAACTAAGGCGACGGTCAGCCCAGAAATCATAGCTTGTCCTTTACTAAACCTGCTCTGTACGCAGTCAGAAAGCTAGTAGGATTTAGATTTTAGAATAGCGATTTGGGCTTAAATGATCCTCTTCTCACAGCTTAAGACATAGTGTTTGTACAGCACTTCTCTCTGGAAACAAAAGATAGATGGAGTCAGATATGTTCTAGACCAGTGATGGCGGACTGTAGCCATTGCCGGGACAGGGTGGAAGTTGGCGGCTGTCTTCAAATAGAAGAATATATATTCATTCGTGCCGGAACCTTCATAAACACACTCACATACACAAAGCTTTATCTGACTCAAAAGTCAGCTACTTCTATGTTACACAGAGGCAATCCAACTGAATCAGGCAAGGGACATACAGGTCCTGAGAACTCCCCATGAAAAACACACCCGGCCTTCATGACGGTCGATCTGCATGTGCCAAATCAAGGCGTTCTTCGTCCCAACAGCCTCTGTGGCGACGCTATTCTTCTAGGTTAAACAATGGGATTTGTCGGATTCGAACACCTGACCTGTCCATCATTGGGTGACATGGCTATTATTAGCGCTGATGTCACATTCTTCACATTCCGATGCTCTCTTGTGCGAACACTTTTGTAGAAACTGTGTTTTGAAGTAGTGATGTGCAGAAGTGAAACGAATTGAGGGCGCAATATGCGACAACACCTGACGCAAGCGCCCCCCCCCCCTTTTTTTTTTTGTTTTTCATTCTCATCTGCTGTTTTATACCGTTTCCGAGCGGCTTTCTTCTGCGATCTTACCTTGGTCTTTTGCCCGTTAACTGCATTTTACCTCTCAATGCTAGCAAATTGACGCAGTAAGTGGAGGTAATCAATCTCTAGAAATCTTTGCACTTTCCCTTCTAGCGATATTTGTTCTAGCTCATCCTCCTTAAAGTTTGGACAACGTCTCATCTAGTCGCGCCCATGCCGCCTTCTCGGTAGCAGGGGGGAACTTGATCCTCACTCTGGGACTATCGGGAGGGTGATCGAATGTGTCCTGGGGACCTCGGCTTGACTCTTCTCAGCTCTGTGAGGTTCTCCCTTGCTGAGATTTTCTAACGATTTATCCGTTTCCCAGGCGCGTTGAACATTCTCCTGTGACGTACTCTCGCATTTCTTTCGGTCAGCGTGAATTCTCGTTCCTCTGTAGATGGCGAAGCTTTTCCAACAGATGAACGGCCAGCTCGGTCGTATGGCTAAGCCTGTAGTCGACTACTGTATCGCGACTACCTTGCTAACGTGCAAACGTCTAGTCGCTACTCTAACGCGACTGCCTTGCCAACGTCTAACCACTATTCTATAACGACTACCTTGCCGGCAGGAAAACATCTAGTCACTACTCTATCGCGACTACTTTCGTGGCAGGCAAGCGTCTAGCCACTACTCTATCGAGACCACCTTGCCTGCAGGCAAGCGTCTAGCCACTACTCTATTGCGACTACCTTGCCAGCAGGCAAGCGTCTAGTCATCACTCTATCGAGACTACCTTGCCGGCAGGCAAGCATCTAGTTTGACGGCAGGCAAGCGTCTAGTCATTACTCTATGGCGACCACCTTGGCGGTAGGCAAGCGTCTAGCCACAACTCTATCACGACTACTTTGGCGGTAGGCAAGCGTCTAGCCACTACTCTATCGCGAATACTATGGGGGAAGACGAGCGTCTACCCACCACTTTATCGAGACTACTTTGGCGGCAGGCAAGCGTCTAGTCACTTCTCTATCGCGAATACTATGGATGTTGATTGAGAAATATATATATATATATATATATATATATATATATATATATATATATATATATATATATATATATATATATATATATATATATGCATGCATGCATGTTTTATTACATGATGAAAATCCTCCCCCCCCTCCCCCCCCCCAATCGGATGACAAGTAACTCATAGTTATAAGGAACATCTACTGGAAACAAGCAGCTGCCATAAAAGCTGACAATGAAGTGAATCACTTTCAGCCTATTAGGAAAGGTGTGCGACAGTGGTGTGTAATGTCCCCAGATCTGTTCTCCCTTAAAGTCAAAATATCATGAGGAACACGGAGGATATGAAAAAAGTTGCATTCGGAGGATGAAACATCATTAATATAAGATATACGGACGATACGGTAATGATTGCTGACAATGAGAAGGATTTACAACATTTGGTTGACGTTGTTATCACAGTGAGATACTAGATATAGAATTGAATTGTAATAAAACAGAGACCATGGTCGTCTCCAAGAAGAAAGAAATTTCACATTGTAAGATCCAAGTGAATGGGAATATTCTTAAACATGTGAATCGGTACAACTATCTAGTAACAATTGTAACATCTGATGGAAGATGCCTTGCAGCGATTAGATCAAGAATCGCCATGGTAAATGTGGTCTTCTGCGAAATGGAAAACATATCAACAAGTTGTCAAGTGCAGTGAGAAAAAGACTGTTGAAGTGATACATATAACTGTTGTGTGTGTGTGTGTGTGTGTTTGTATGTGTGTGTGTGTGTGTGTGTGTGTGTGTGTGTGTGTGTGTGTGTGTGTGTGTGTTTGTATGTCATAGACAGTTAACAGATAAGCTGAGAAACATCTAATGGCGGAAGTATGGTTTTTGAGAAAAATGCAATGAATACCATGGAAGGAAAGAAAATCAAATGAGGCAGTTCTTCAATTTTTAGACATGTTGTGATGAGAAATGAGCTTGCAAATCTAGTGACAACTGACAAGCTTGATGGGAAGAGAGTGGGAGGAAGACAAAGGGATAATTTCCTTGATGACTTGTCAGCATGGCATGGTCGGGACAAGAACACAGACCTGATTCGAGACTCTGGTGACCATGTGAAATGGCGATCCGTCACCGCCCACCCCATTCGGCACGGAACTTGATGATGATGATGATGTTTTATAGACTAAAAGAAAGCTGTTGATAGAGTACAACCTGAACGATTGATTACATGACTTCAAGATGTAGATGTAGTCAGAAAGGACATCTGACTTGTACTGGGAACAAGTGGCGATATTTAGATACGGGAATAATTATTCATCGCCCATAGTGATAAAAAGCCGCGTCTGGCGATCGTTGTCTTGGATGGCTGTGTGAGGTGCACCCAATCGTGAACTTCCCAGTGGACGCAAGTTAGCGATGCAGGCGTTTCAAGAATGTGACCGTAGCACGAAGCCTGAGTCGTGGTTTGAGAAGGCGAAAGAGCAAGTTTTGTACGACTGTTCGACAAAGTCTCTATAAGCGCACACTCTTTCTCTCTCTCTCTCTCTCTCTCTCTCTCTCTCTCTCTCTCTCTCTCTCTCTCTTTCTCTCTCTCTCGCTCGCTCTCTCTCTCTCTCTCTCTCTCTCTCTCTCTCTCTCTCTCGATGAGTAGCAGGCCTGCAGTCAGTAAGCTGGCATAACCTTTCGGTCAGTCCTGCCTGGCGTAGCTTGAAATCTTGTCGGTAGGTGTCCAGTGGTTTTGCATGTATCACCGGGTCCCGAGGGCGTGCGCTGAGCGATTACTACTCTTGGCCTGCTTGTGCGTGAATAGTCCGTCTGTGAGATAGATAGCTAGTTGATCCTGCCAGTAGTCATATGCTTGTTTCAAAGATTAAGCCATGCATGTCTAAGTTCACGCTGAACGCCTCTAAGTCAGTCTCCTCCGGATGTGAGGGCCTAGCCATTACTCACCCTCTGCTGAATGGAGATGAGATGCTGAGCTTGCTACCTGCTTGGTCCAGACATTTGTTCTACGGCTCTCAGCTGAGGGATATTACTGAACGCCTCTAAGTCAATATCCGACGGATGTGAGGGCCTGGCCGTTACTCACTCTCTGCTGCATGGTGATGAGATACTGTGCCTGCAGCACCTGTATTTCGTGGAAAGTCCGAACCTAAAGCTCGCTGAGTAGATGTCGTCTGCAGGCTGACGGTTCCTGGTTTGCGTGGAGAGCGACCAATAGCGAACGAAATGCCCTATATACGGAAGTGAGGCAGTGAAGCAGCCATGTGCAGGACGTGAATATTCCTTGGGTGAGCCCAGTACCAGAGCTCATTGCGTCGGCTCTGCAATTATGGACGCCTCCTTGGATGGCGGGGAATGCCCATGGTCTGCCCCTGCCTTCCCTTGAGGGTTAACCCTGATAGCTTTGGCCGTTCTAGCTTGACCAGCTGGGATGTGGACGAAACCACAACAGTGAGAATCGAATGTCCCTCGAAACACCCGAGGATCCTAACCCGGTCAACAAGTGCCCGCAGAAGTCGGATCTGTCGGCCTAACAGTGCAAATAAACAGGCACAACGCAAACACGTCCGACTGAGAGTGGAATGCCCTTCGAAACACCCGGGAAGATTAACTCGATCAACAAACACCCACAGAAGTCGTGGAAAAGCCGAACCGAAAGCTCGCTCAGTGGATGTAGTCTGCAGACTGACCGTTTCTGGTTTGCGTGGGGAGCGCCCAATTTCGAACGAAATGCCCAATATACGGAAGTGAGAAAGTGAAGCAGCCATGCGCAGTACGTGACGATTTCTTGGGTGAGCCCAGTACCAGAGCGCTATGTGTTGGCTCTGCAAATATGGAAGCCTCTTTGGATGGCGGGGGATGCCCATCATCTGCCCCTGCCTTCCTTTGAGGGTTGACCGTGAAGTCTTCGGTCTTTCTAACTTGACCACCTGGGATATGGACGACACCATAACAGTGAGAGTCGAAAGTCATTCGAAACACCCGGGAAGGTTAACTCGGTCAACAAACGCCCGCAGAAGTCGGATGTGTCGGCCTAAGAGCGCAAATAAACAGGCACAACGCAAAAACGTCCGAGTGAGAGTGGAGTGTCCGTCGAAACACACGGAAATGTTAACCCGGTCAACAAATGCCCGCATAAGTCGGTTGTGTCAGCCTAAAGGAGCAAAAAAAAAACAGGCACAACGCAATTACAGCTGGAAAAACAAATACTCCGGATGAACGCAGAGACGCGTGTTGCCCCCAAGCCTCTTCAAGTTATTCACAGAAAGTATTTTTAAACACGACGAACTGCCTAGACTTAACATCAGTGGAAGAACCATAAATAATCTTAGGTATGCTGATGATACAGTGTTACTAGCAGAAAGCGAGAGAAAACGGTAGCTGCATATCCTTTTCAGGACGATTGCAGTCAACACCAGCATTTTCTGCCGCTGTTGATGTCTTGGCAAGTTTCGTTCATTAGTTTTCCATTGCTGTCTGAACGACCGGCACCCTTACCATTTATGTAAAAACCCAGCGCAATGTGGTCTTCTGCCAAATCGTGCGCAGCTGTGTTTCGAACGCGGGTATACGGCATCACGAACCTCGTTCGTAAGCCCTTCGCCATGGAGACAGAAAGCGAGTAAGAGTTACAAAATCTAGTAAAACAAGTAAACAAGAACACAATCAAATGCAGAGATGAAAGAAATAAAAAGAGGCAAGTGAAATATGTCGGCGACTTTAAAGACATACGACATATGAAATCCATACTTAAGGGTAAGGGTGAAGGTGAGCGAGCAAGAGGTACACAACGATACACGTGGGAAGATAACATAAAAAGATGGACGAACGGCACTCTGACAGAATGAACGATTAAGGCGAGAAACAGAGAGTGTTGGAGATCTATTGCAAGCCAACCTTCATTGTGGAGATGGCATCTGATTGATTTTTTGACAACTTAGCGACAATAGCTGCTACATTATAAACGATTGCTTAGACTTAGAGGGATGAAATACAACAAACGTACGCTGATCATATTTTATTTAAAGTAGCGTCCCGTCAAACTTAATTAGGATTGTGTTGGACATGAGTTGTCGAAAACTTTAACCACATGGTTATCAATTAGAAAATCTATTCTCAAAGGAGAGTTTTGGTTTTACTAAAGAATGTCAATTACATGATGTGCAATTGTCTCTTGTCATACATTCTATTAAGAAACAGGTTATTTGACTACGTTATAAGTTAAAAACGAAAGGAATGTATTATAACCACTGGGGGGATTATAGAGACAAAATGGAGGAGAGTAGTGAGAAAAGACTTAGAGTCATAAAGTCAAGTATCATAGTAGGAAAGGTTGTAATGACACATTTTACATATAGAGCTACAGAACGAGGATAGTATAGAATTATGGTTGCCATACCAGTAGGCAACGTACTCGATGACAACGAGAATGAGGAATGCTTTTCTCGAATGTATGGGAATACTAGTTTCTGGCCTGGTATTGGTTTCAGCAGAGTTTGACGTAGTGTCATTAAACAAAATACTACCAGTGTGTGTTAGACAGTCACAGTAAAGCAAGTGAAGGACTCTTGTAAAGACGTCAGCAGTACTGTGTACATAGTACCAGCCCACAAGTGTATAGACCAATAGGCACTCAGTGGATGGGGTAATAAATGTCACGCCGGCCATCGTTACTTTCCTACACTTTCCTGGTACCAACTTTGCGCTGGGTCGACCTGGTAGCCTATGTCATTTTTGTCACGAGATGCAGGAGACTGGAGGTCATCGACTGGATGAGTAAGGACAGTGACAGTTGTTGGGAAAGTTATTGACCTTTGGATCAGGACAACAAGCGAGCACTTCGGTCTTGAGGTGAATACCACTCATTGACTCCAAGGATCAAAAGAGATATCGCGTGTATGTTGGAGGACGGACGACGGAAAAACAGCGATTTCAAAACCTTTGAACACCGATGTATCGCGCTAAAGTATTTCACTAACCTTTGAAGTGGGAAACGAAGATTTGCGATCACGCCGTATCACAGCCTTTTGTAGTAACGGAGGCGAATATTGGTAATCGGAGGAGACGAGTAGATAATCATTGATATCCCGAAATGACCGTGCATCAAAGGAGAAATTCGGTGGTATTGAGAAAAAGATAAAGAGGACAGGAGGGGGAATTGGGGGAATAGCCCATATAGTCGTACAGAGCCAGAGTATTAACAGGCTGGAAATTATAGTTGAATTTAGTGTGCTACTTGGCTTCCACGAGAGAAGTGGTGATTTATTCTTGAGTGATTATGGAAAGGGAGTTACGATGTTTCAAGTTGGATGAAACCGACGAGCATTTTGTATTTATTGTGCAATAAGTATTCCCGATTCAGCCGAGGATAATTATAAGGTAGTTGTGGTGTAGAGTATAAATCTAACATAGTGTATTTGAGTGTGAGACCGTAATAATGGGCGTCGGCCGAATTTAGCTGAGAAGTAACGTAGTGGATTGTGTAAAGTATCAGTGCACTCGATAGAATAAGTACTATGATAATATAGGATAAGTATGATACGAGATTCTAGTATAGATGGTTACTGGGATTTCTGAGCTCTTTTATGACATTTCATTCTTTACCTAGTCTTAAGTTATGTGTATAACTCCTATGTCTTATGTCAGAAGTCATTTCTCTGAATATATATGAGTAATACCTGATAACGGCCATAAGCCTATTCTCACCTCTAATGAGTTTGAGTTAGGTTGATAGCACCTGATATTGTATATTCACCAGGTTCATAGGAAGAAAGAAATAGCAACACTCCTGAAAAGAAAGAATGGACGCTAGTCTGGGACAGTGATAAATATCGGCCAGATTGAAGTCTGATATCACATATACATGTCAACCAGCTCTAAAGGTAACGACATCATAAGTCTGTCCTGATAGGATACTGACAGCAGAAGATATGTCAACTCCACATAGAACGGATTGGCAATATGGTTCACATGACCATAAGAAAAATACAAACAAACTGTAATACCAGAACTTTTCCTCTGATGCATAGAACATTCTTAGACTTTAATATAGTGTGTCAGTGTAATATATACGCAGGGTTGTGATTAGTTCTACATCCATAGACAATACGTCAGTACGTATATCGGATGTGTGAACATTCCCTGAATTTTAAGAAAAACATTCATAAAATGAATATTTCAACCTGAAAGACAATACATATAAAGAACACGCTGTTGTGAAAATACATTTTATTCTAAGAGTCAAGGATATTGTGAAGACATCATCAACATCATTCAGAGAGACACTATACTGGGTGAGAGTAAACAAGTTATGTGCTGTGGTGACAATCTATGCCGTTGTGTGATGAGAACAATGAGGACTGTGTCTTAGAGTGTCAATCTTACCTCACCTTCGCGATAGAACACACCAACAACGTCTTTACATATACTCTATACACACCCATGACACTTTTTATTCATTAAATAAGTTTAATATTTATTGGAGGTCAGTGTTGTGTGGGTATGTTCTGAAGGAAAGGGAAGAGGGGTATGGCATTGCAATAATAGAGAGAGAGAGAGAGAGAGAGAAAGTGAATAGAAGACTGGAACGGGGGTGTGTAGACAAAGGTCTGGCAATAGAACCAACATTGGAAAAAGGGAAGTTGAAGTGTGCTTGTTGATTCTACTGTCCCCCCAGAGACGACAAGCGACAATTTTAAACAATCCACCTCGATGGGGACTCGAACATATTACCAAATGGCCGGCAGGCAAGTGATGTCAAATAGAGTGATCCATACTTTCAGCGCAGAGTTGGCTAACGCAAGTCTCTGTTATTGGGTGTCAATAGATTAAGTATTGTTTTCACAATTAATTTGCTTTATTTTCACAATGACCGTTGACTTCAACGGATATTTAGCACATCTTCTCAATCTGAGGGTCCACACCGAAAGACTGCTGTTTATTCTCTTCTCACTGTATCGTTGCATTTATATTACTCGACTACCCTCGGAGCTCTCTTCTCATTGTATCACTGCATTCCTATTGCTGTAGTGCCCTCAACGTTCTCTCCTCACTGTATCACATAATTCCTATTGCTCGGTTGCCTTCGACGTTTTCTTCTAGGAAGGCTTTTTCTGAACTTGGAAAATACGGAAAATAGATGCCTATGTACAAAATACATGACAACCCAATGTCTCAATCAAAGATGAAAGGAACACAAATTGAAAATGACATACTCTTTGAATATCTTGACTCAAGAATCAACAAAAATAATTGGGTCTGTTCAGAAGAAGTCAGAGATTGCAATGTAGAAATTGAGCAGTTTTATGAACCTTTGGCACAACACCAGCAAACCAATTAATATAACATTTTCGAGACCATGCATGCTTCTAATTACAAGATACGGATGTCAGTCAGTGAACTTTTCGCAATACCCAAATAAGAAAACTAAGACTTCTAAGCTTAACTGTTACAGACAAGTATTTAGAATATCGTGGACTAAGGAACAGAAACATACTGACAATTCAGAATATGGTGGACCATGGAATAGAAACATACTGACAATTTAGAATATGGTAGACCAAGGAATAGAAACATACTGACAATTTAGAATATGGTGGACCAAGAAATAGAAACATACTGACAATTTAGAATATCGTGGACCAAGGACTAGAAACATACTGACAATTTAGAACATCGTGGACCAAGGAATAGAAACATACTGACAATTTAGAATATGGTGGACCAAGGAATAGAAACATACTGACAATTTAGAATATGGTGGACCAAGGAATAGAAACATACTGACAATTTAGAATATGGTGGACCAAGGAATAGAAAAATACTGACAATTTAGAATATGGTGGACCAAGGAATAGAAAAATACTGACATTTTAGAATATAGTGGACCAAGGAATAGAAACATACTGACAATTTAGAATATAGTGGACCAAGGAATAGAAACATACTGACAATTTAGAACATCGTGAACCAAGGAATAGAAAAATACTGACAATTTAGAATGTGGTGGACCAAGGAATAGAAACATACTGACAATTTAGAATATGGTGGACCAAGGAATAGAAAAATACTGACAATTTAGAATATGGTGGACCAAGGAATAGAAAAATACTGACAATTTAGAATATGGTGGACCAAGGAATAGAAAAATACTGACATTTTAGAATATAGTGGACCAAGGAATAGAAACATACTGACAATTTAGAATATAGTGGACCAAGGAATAGAAACATACTGACAATTTAGAACATCGTGGACCAAGGAATGGAAAAATACTGACAATTTACAATATGGTGGACCAAGGAATAGAAACATACTGACAATTTAGAACATCGTGGACCAAGGAATAGAAAAATACTGACAATTTAGAATATAGTGGACCAAGGAATAGAAACATACTGACAATCTACAAGATCTCAACAACCAAGAAAACTGGTTCATAAACAGGGTTGTGGCTGGGAAACAGAAATACTTGGCCACTACAGTAATGGAGAGCACAGTCACACGAAGAAGAGCCAGGGGTTGACAAGCAAGAAGATGGACACCGCCCATTGCAGACACCGTAGAGATGAGGGTTACGAGGCGGTGGAAATGTCCAGAGATCGAGCACTTTTCAGCGACGCTTTGCCGAGAACCTGCCACATGATGATGATGGATTTAAATGGTGCTATATCTGTTAACTACATGGGAGAAGGGGGCAGAAGGGATACTGCAGGAGAATGCAAAATACAGGACGGCTTGGCATGAGATGGTTAGGGACCAATACTCCAATCGGAGATAAAGAGTTGCAGAAGAAGGCCTCTGTTAGCTAATTACGTAGGTACCGTACGCTTAATGGTTACAAGACACATTGGACACTTTTCCCGGCTATTTACGGTTGTTATGCATCTGTCTGTCCGTCCGTCCGTCTGTCTGTCCGTCTTTCCGTCCGTCCGTCCGCCTGTCCGTCCGTCCGTCCTCCGTCTGTCTGTCCGTCCTTCTGTCTGTCCGTCCGTCCGTCCGTCCACGTTTTCGTCCGTCCGTCTGTGTCTATGTCCGTTCGTCCGTCTATCTGTCTGTATGTCCGTCTGTCCGTCCGTCTGTCTGTCTGTCTGTCTGTCTGTCTGACCATTTTTGTTTGGTTAAATAATTCAAAAAGCAAGCTAGTTTTAATTCATGTATTACTTATGATAAATGTATAATTTGATTTTTAATTTATCTAATATTTGTATTTTGTTCATGGTTCTTGATGTTAAGAATTGACACTACAGCACTCAGGTCAACCCATAGATGTCTAGTATCTGTAAGTAAATGTCATAATGTGTAGCTGCTAACTGTACCAATAACTGCATGCAAACATGTCATATTCATTCCCTCATACAATCCTCCTTAGTGAAGCTACACTTATACTCCACACTCAAACATATACATAAATATATGTTTACAATAAAAATGTATTTATTTATATACTGAAGATGTGTTTCATTTTGTAATTACTACATTGTTTTTCTCTTCTTTTTTTTGCAATAGCCTATACTTTTATGTTGGGGATAAGTAACATGTGAGATAAACTATTTGGTTGTAAAGAGTAGGTAATGTAGTGTTTAGTTTTATGTTTAATTGCATTAGAAATGTTCTTTAACAAAATTGTTTATTCAATGCCTCATGCACTTTATTGCCTCTGCTTGATGTTATTTTCTTGTAACAGCAATCAAACTTTACTTCTCTTTACAAGCACCAGGTTGTTGATTGTTGAATGACCTCACATATAGAGATTAGATACAGATAGTGAATTTGGAATAGCTCACTTTGAAAACTATGACTGTCGCATTTTGTGAAATAAATTGCTAAAAAAAAGTGTGTGGAAGCATTTAAGTCACTGTCATAAAACTCATTTACTGCCTGTATAGTACCTTGCGGTGTATGGCAGAGGGGTCTTTGAGCCTGAGGAATTAAGGCAGCCTGGCTAGTGCAGTCGCCGCGAACTGTGCAGGTTAGGATTTTCTTTTTGCCCCCGACAGAAAGAACTCCTACACCTTACCCAGGGATCGAACCCGGGTCTTCCGAAGGAGAGTCCGGCATTCTAGTCACTCGGCCAGCCGCTCCTCAGCATTTAAGTGATGGTCTCAATAACATTTGACATCGCCAACCATGAAAACGTTATCACAGTTTCACAATGCTTAAATATTGGTGAGCTAGCTTGTCTGGCTGCTAGGTCGGTTGCCATGCATTAAAATCTCTCTCGATGCAGAAGTTTACAAAGATGTGACCTGGGCTCCTAGGTTGACGCAACTGCTCAATTACACGGACTGACATTATCCAGTGCCACCATTCGGGAGCTGGAGCGCCAACTATTCATCCCCACGACGCTGGGTACCAAAAGTAGAAGATGATGGTACGTGTATAACATTCGATAGAAGATATACCAATACAATAAGGAATAAAATACGTAAAGAATCCGAGACAGGAACACTGAGCTGATCCACGACTCTGGTGATCTAGTGAAATGGCGAATCATGACCGCCCACGCTTTCCGGCATGGCACATGATTGATTGATTGAAAGAACCTCATTTGTAATAGATATGTATCATTGGATGTTAGGAATAACAATTTAGTTCGAATCATAAACAATTGGTAACCAGGAGGAAGAAATGGGTTTTGTGGCTAAAAGGTCCACCTCAGGCTCACAAGGTGCCGGGTCGGATCCCACCATAGGGCTGGGAATGTTTACAAGAACTGTTGATATCTAACCATATCACACGCCCCATGGACCTCTTCATCATGATCACGTGACATGCCGATAAGCATTGGCGGTCATGTTTCGCCATCTCACTCGATCACACATGAATCCCACATGCTATAAATATTTGTGTAGGTTAAATGTTAGTTGCATATACTTTACAGGACGTGGCAATTTTTTGATGTTTGTGATTTCTTGGCAAGTTTACTTTTAGTAGTTTGCCATTGCTTTTTAAACGACCGTGCCGGTCTGCTCATACCATAGTATTCATATCATCATACCATTGCTCATACCATTTCTGCCCATATCAGAATAAGAACGCAAGGCGGTCTGCTGCCAAATCTCCCGCAGCTGTGTTTCGATTGCGATACGCGGAATTACGAATAACGTTCGTAAGGCCTTCGTCACGGAGCCGACAATGTTGTCTAATTAGAGATTTTGCCTGAGCAACGACTATTTTGATCTGCTATATTCTTTTAAATTTTCAACCGATCAGGTGTTTTTATCAGCGTTATGCGCACGTGTGAGCCATGGTAGTACAGTGGCTATCGTGCTCGCCTACCAACACATTGGTCAAATATTCAAATCCCCATTGACTGGGACTTTTAAATTGATCTGGACACAGTCTAAAATAGGTACCAGACAATTTTATGTGAAGTAACAGTGACCGGTGTGATACTGACCACATCAGCCACCGAGTCCTTATTGGTCTAAACAAATATGAGGCACCACCATTTGCTCAATTACATCAAGGCTTGTAAAATGGTCCTTTACCTTTGTTTATTATTTACTTTTTAATGTACATATGGGTCTTCACAGTTTGTCACTATTGTCAACAACTCATGTTTCAGGCATCATCGGATTACTTCTCCCACACCACACAAGAAACTTGCAAGCCGTGTGAGAGGAAATGAATGATACATTTTATTGCCGTAGGCTCTTTACATTTACAAAACAGTCGCTATCAAATCACACATAAAGTCACAGGATTGCCTATCACTGGTTTTCCTAAAACCCTATTGCTAAGTTCTATCTACTTGGCTACACAAAAACTCCTATCGATACTAAACGAAGTGCTCTCTACAAAAGTCAGTCCCCCGTCTGACTTTGCTACTCGCGTGGCTACACGGCACGCGGAAGGACCTTCGTGCGTCCTTCGGCTCTTTGCGTGCTATTTTACTTAGCACGCTTCTATTAGCTGTCTTCTCTTGAGTGGCAATCGTGGCTATCACGCAGGCGTGATTCTATCGTGACCAGTAGTGCTAACTATCTGGTCGACGCCTCCGTGTCTCATGAGAGGACTAGTTAATAGTCCCCCTTTCTATCACCTACCCTGCCCTTATACAGGGCACTGTGTTCCCTCTAATCTATCTGAGGTTGACCACTCTTCCCGGTGGTGTTCTATCTTGAGGCAGACCTCTGGCCTCATATTTCAGTCTTTGACACACACCCTCCCCTCCTGTGTTGCGTCATCAACTTTCACTCATTGGTTGTGACGCAAGAGGTTTCTAAAAAATTAGTGTAACTAATTTTTGTCAAAGACTGTAGATAACCTGGCTTTGGGCTACCCAATAGACTTCTACTGACTATTGTCACAATGTAGTATCACTTTACTTGGCTACTGGCAATCGCCACAAACTTGTCTGGTTGGCGTGAGCCCTCTTCTCAATCGCAATATTATATTAATTAGAGGTATGTCTGAACCGGACCGTTGTCTTATAAGACCTGCCCTCAAATAGTAAATTAACTCACTACCCATACAAAGTTGACTTTCTTAGGGTCAACACATGAATTGCTTCATGTCCCCCATATAATATTAAACAACCATTACACAAGCTGTGTGCGACAGGCTTTACCTATCTCGCTTCCGCGTGTAAAGTTATCTTTCACTGTTAAGTTAGTGTTTCGTTGTCTATTATGTCCCCTGACTCGGAGTTATCTCCCTTTGATCTACAAAAAGTGTATGCAATTTATATGTTTGTTTTTCTGGTTGTTTGCGTGTTTGGATGTAATTAATAGTATATTCTAACCTCTAACATGTGTATCTACCTATCATGTGTATGTAAGTTAGTTTTCAAGTGCCATAATTCGGTTAAATGCGGCCACAAACAAGTGTATAACACTAATTCGTGACTACGTTTCCGTCTTATGAGACTTAAAATACTTTCTCTAAGATCTACACTAAACTACACACAACACATTCACGACATTCCATTTTCAACATCGAAACCAACAATTGACGGCGACAAAATTAAAAAGTCGCGTTGAGCGGCAGAAAAAATCCGCTGACTGATCTCACTCTCTCTTGTACAATTCTACATTCGCTCTCACTTTCACACTTCTGTCACACTTCTTCTACCCTCACTTCTGTCACACATCTTTTACCCTCATTTCTGTCACACATCTTTTACCTTAATAGTTATCTAAAACCTTAGATTGACACTGTACAAGTTTGGCTCAGTTTGACAGAGTTGAGCTTCATGACTGTGCGTCAATTGTTGCACAAGTCAAGTATTTACAATATATTTACATGTAAGGAAAAGGGTTGATGGTTTGTACCCTGGTATTATTAACCACTATATTCTATTAAAATGATACTCTAAATACTGACATACTAATACTAGTTCTATAAATATGTATTTAATGTGTTACCTATTTTAATCTATCTGTCACATTAATCCTAAAACAAGCTTACATTACTCCTAATATTATCTAATTTAAGGGATGTAATCTAACTATTTAAACTGGAATTGATGTGAGATTAGTTATGTACCTTTATGAAACGGGTAATGTGAAATATAATAATAAGGTACGTACCTTTCTAATATGGGTGATGTGAAATATAACACAATTATAACTAATGTTTTTAAATGAAAAAAACTATATGATTGATATTCTTAATCTAAATGATCTGAATGATGTATGTTTAATTGTATAATCTTTTTATCCTATTACGGTGTAAACTAATCATACTACTAAATGATAACGTTTGTTAAATGGATTGGATCCTTAAGATGGAATGAACTCAAATAAAATGAAACAAAGTTAACTGTAATAAACTAAATGGTACTATTACTATCTAACCTTTTTATAATTAGTTGTTATGTTTAAGTTACTATCCTAATCTACTTTTAAGCTAAGTAAGTGGGTAAATTAATGATCTATCTAACTAAAAAAAAAATGAAAACTATTATATTGTCTAACTCTAACTATATAAATTAATATGATCTAATCTATCTATAATTTGTTACTATATTAAAACGTTATAATACATATCACAATGAGTATTTATATACATGGTATTTAAATACCTCAGGTTAGTCGTTGCCCTTAATGTTCAGAAAATGCTTTCATTGGCATACTATTTATACAATTGTCCTGGGTATATTAAATACATTACACAGTCACACTTGTGTCTTATGGGTATTGCACCTGTAGAGTTCGCTTGTGTCGTAGACCACAGTTTTCGTGTCTGTATTTATGTAATGTTCTGACACTGTTTTTCTCTGCTTAACACAAATGATTCACTGGAACACATATGGAGCTTAGCAAGTAATGAGCTGTCCTCGTTCACAAGGTGATATATTTGTTCTCAGAGCAAAGTTCTTATTTTGATGTCTACGGACACATAGTAATTCAATGTTCTTAGTACCTAGTTCAGCACATAATGTCTATGTATTTGTAACATATTTCACATAGAATATTTTACTGTACTAAGTTAACATCTATTACTCTACACTCTTATGTGGAATCTCTGGTATTTCTACCTCAGATGGTCGACTAAGGGTATCAGCCAGGATGTTGTCCTTACCCTTAATATGCTCTATACTAAAGGTATAATTTTGTAGTATTAGCGACCACCTGTATATACGGTCATTCCGATGCACACCACTCTGTATGACCGTGATTGGGGAGTTGTCAGTCTGGACAATGAAGTGAACACCCGCCAGAAATCGATGCAGCTTTCTCACCGCATAGATGACGCTTAGGGCTTCCAACTCTGATATGGAATATCTGGACTCAGCGGGTGTGATCTTACGGCTCACGTAGCAAATCGGATGGAAGATGCCCTCATAAAATTGGCCTAGTACTGCAGCGATGGAGTTCTGCTGGCATCTGTCCTAAGATAATAAACGAGCCTAGGATTAGGCAAGCGGAGGATTGGTACATTACTAAACAGGATTTTCAATTTTGACAATGCAGAAATTAATAATGCATCTTTGACATCTAATTTTACAGATGCTTTTAAAACATTGGAAAATACACTTGTAATTTCCGCTAAATTTGGTATGAATTTGCTATAGTAATTTACTAACCCCAAAAGGCTTCTGACCTGCTTCTTTGTGGTAGGCATGGTCAGGTTCATAATTTTGGTAATAATTCTATTGTCAGTCTTTAGTTGACCTTGAGAAATGACATGACCCAAAAACTCAATTTCTTTTAGGCCCAATTCGACTTTGCTCGGTTTGACAGTGAGCCCGAAGAGTCGCAACCTATCAAAGACATGTCTTAGTTTCAGTAAGTGTGTTGTCCAGTCATCAGTATGGACACATATATCATCTATATAGGTCACTGTATTCGTCACTCCATGAAGTAGATCTCTAGTTAAGCGTACGAAAGTGGCAGGAGCATTTCGAAGTCCGAAAGGAAGAAAACGCAACTCGTATAGTCCTAAAGGTGTTGAAAAAGCAGTAAGATGGATGGATTGAGACTGCATAGGGACCTGCCAATATCCCTTAGTAAGATCTAGTTTAGAAAAGATTTTGGAGGTGGACATGTCAAGAATAAGATCTTCGCAGGAAGGAATTGGCTCTGCGTCGATCTTAGTGACGTTGTTGAGTTTTCGATAGTCCACACACAGACGAATTGTGGAGTCTTTTTTCTTAACTAGGAGGATTGGAAAAGAGTACTCAGAAGTGGATTTCTGGATGATCCCACTAGCTTCTAAATTAAGAATTTCCTTATTTAGATTTTCCCTATAGCTAAGTGGGATTGAGTACGGCCTGCATTTAATAGGCTTAGAGTCCGAAAGAAGAATGGAGTGTTCGATTCTGTCCGTCCTACCTGGAATGTCAGAAAATATGTCTTTGTATTCCGTCACTAATTCTACTAATTGTCGTCGTTGACTGTCTGTTAGTCCCTGTTCTATCTGTATGCTATCTAATGTGGCAGTCTTGTCCACCATAGGAACGGGTAGTTCCATTCCGTCGTCGTCTACCTGATTCAGTACGGTGGTGGTGCTAAGTGCGTATTCTGTATTCTCGCTAGATGTATGGATATCGTCGGATATGCCAGTCTCGCTAACTAGTGTAGTTGCATTGTATATGTCTGTCGTCTGATCACTGGGTGTGGGTGCACTCTGTTCGTCTGTCCCTACTTCTGTCTCTTGTCGTGAAAAGTAAGGTTTCAACATGTTGACATGGAATATCTTTAAGTGTCCATTTATCGATATTTCATAGTCAACATCTGAAATTTTACGCACCACCTTGAATGGCCCTTGCCATGAAGTCAATAATAAATTTCGTTTGTCTGGAAGTAAGAGAAGTATGTCTTGATCTGGTTCAAGATCAATTGTTCTCGCCCCTTTGTTGGCGTATTGGCGGTAGATTTGACCCTTCCTCTCCAAAGCTGCCTTAGATATAATACACGATTTCATGATTTTATCTCGTGTTTCAGTCACCATTTCATAAGGTGTTTTTGGTTCGGGAATTTGAATGGAATTAGTTATTACCTGATGATAAATGGTTAGGGGTCCACGTGGGTTAGCCCCGTACACTAATTCAAACGGTGAGAACCCCGTGCTTGAATGGGGAATCTCCCGATAGGCGAACAGCACTGTTGGTAACAGTGTATCCCAATCAGCTGGGTTTTCTGCTGTTACCTTAGCCAGCATATGCTTAAGATCTCCATTAATCTTCTCTACTATACCATTGCTGGCTGGATGGTACGCTGTCGTAAAGTGCTGTTTAATCCCTAACATTTTTGTAAGGGCTTGCGTTGCAGCCGATATGACTTGAGTTCCACGATCGGATAAAATGGTCCGTGGAAATCCGAATCGTGTTTATTATTTACTTTTTAATGTACATATGGGTCTTCACAGTTTGTCACTATTATCTGAGATGTGTTGACATCTGATATACTACCCCAGTATTAGGAGGAAAGTCCTTTTCTTTATGGTACAAACTCATGCCATCAACACTTGAACCATATAAGGTTTACTTGTACTAGAGGTGAATATCATCTCTCCACCCTCTTGAGTATGTTTTCATAGAGCCCAAAGCACACAAGAAACTCATCATAGGCACCAGGAGGAGGCAGTCAATATTACCTTGCCATGTGAGAATATAACAATTGGAGGAAGGCAGAAAGAAAGATGGACGGTTTTGCACCATGACATGCTGCAATGTTAGTACTTTGCAAGGTACATTTTAGAGGAAAACAAAGAGAAGGATACTTTACAATCCTACACCATGGTATCTTACATAATAATCAGCACTATAGAATGAGGAGAGAAATGATTGGTCATGCTAATAAACAAGGCACTTGACGATGATGGTATTCAAATCATTTAATGAACATGTATTTACAAATTGTAATCTACAACCTCATGGAAAAATGAACACAAGTCCATATATTGAATCTGAAACTGTCGTCTAAAGCTAAAGAAAATTAATTTCTGACAAAATCACGATACATCTAACATGCAGCTAACATGACCAAAATTTAAAAGAAAATACCTTTTATTTATGGAGATATATTAAATTAAGAGAAGAATAAATTCAAATAATGCAATAAAAATACATACTGTTTAAAAGTACTGTATGTATCTAACAGGAATAAGAAAATAATTATGGAATATAACAGTTTATTGGAAATGAAGCTGTATTTAAAATGCAAAATCAAAAGAACAAAATATTTTGTAGTATCATATATATTCTCCATAATCCACTGCATGCCAAGCCATGCATACATTTGTCAGTGACTGCAATTAAACACGTGAAATGTATTTTCCCATTTTATACTCTTCAAAGCTGGTTTCACTAGATGAGACAGAAATTAGGACTATTAACCGAAGTATTATAGGTTATATAATCTGCATTGAATTCATACAGAGATAACAAATAAAGGGTTCAGACATCTTGTGAGAATAAAGCTCAGTCGGTTACTGGCTTGTCATACAATAAAAGAAGTCTGGCTTTACAGTTAGAAGAAGACTAAGAATCAGATGGGTAGATTCTAGAAAACACATACTTAGCATAGTCCTGGCTGCATAAGTGACTCAAGCTCAACAACTTCAACTCTCCTCTACATTTATTGGCAAAGATTTAGTTAGTTAGTTAGTCGACAGGTCATCCTCATTGCACATCGAACTTTTCAGTCCATAAGTGCTAGGATCCCCTCCTCAGTAAATCCAGCGTGTAGCGGCTAACGATACTGTGTTGGTTTATTAATCATCTTTAGCTTCCTGCATAGTATTCTTGTTTGACCACACCTCTTTCGACTTGATGTTCTAGCAGTCTGATCATTGTAGTAGATTCACAGTAATGACTTGGTTCTCGCAAACATCTTACTTCTCGTACAGCATTCAGTATATCAGCCTGGTAAACTCAAGGATGGTTTCGCTCAGATGCACGAACCTCGTAGCAATGGAGAAAATCTTGAGAAAACAATCTGATTGTATCACGCGTTACATTACAAATTCAATGTATGCCTTTCATTTCTGTTATTTCAATTGTTCGTTTCCTTTCTGTTGTTAATTGTTCTTTTCCTTTCCGCTGTTAATTTCTAATTCTAACATTGCAAGTCCAATGATGGTAGGAAGACAATGTTGAACCGTGCTATTTTACTGCAATGTTTGAGACATCAGTCCAATAATTTGGTTTGTGCAGTTATTATAAAACCATCATACTCATACATGTATTCCACAAGACATTTTTTTTTCTTTTCGCATATCCTTTACAGGACATTGTAGTCAATATCAGCAATTTTCAGCATCTGTTGATGTCTTGGCAAGTTTTGCGTTCAGTAGTTTGCTATTGCTTTCTGAGCGACTGGCTCACATGGCTTCGTAAGTAACCATCTCAACTCGATCCGCTGCAGAATTTCGCGCAGCTGTGTTTCGTACGAGAGTATACGGGATTACGAACAACATCCTTAATTTCCTTCGCCAGGGAGACCTACATTCCACAAGACTAGCAAATACAAATACATATGTTGGGAATGTGTAGTAGTATGTTAGAGATACTGAAGCTTCATTATATGACAACAGGATACTATTCATGTGTAATGAAAACGGTATCTACCAAATTACAAAGAAAAAGTAACTTATTCGCATGCTCTGGCACAACACGTTATTATGTACAAGCCATTAACTCATAAAGGTCATGATGATTTGGTGCAGGATTGTTCTCTCTGAGTTTTAATGTCCTGCTACAAGTTTATGGTCAATTTATTTCCATGGCTCTCAAAACTATACTGGTATTATAACCAGGAATAAAAGTGCTGTTTAAAATGAAACACCAGGGTAAAAGGAAATAATATGTTGAGCAGGCGTTATCTCATTTTGAATACTTGGTCACCCCGAATGCTTGTTTTCTGGTCTTTAAATGTCACAGCAAATTTGCAATACAATATAAGGTTCATTTGTTCCACGAGCAGATGGCATATGAGGGGTAATTTGGTAAATATATCATCCACCATCTTGAATGTGCCAGCTCCTTGTTTTGCAATGAAACATTTCATTTCCTCCATGTAGTAGATTGAGTGCTGCTATCACATCAACCTTCACCAATCAACTGCCAAAGTAAACAAAAGAATGTGTTAAACGGTTTGTGCTTACATCTTCCATTGTGAAAAGAGAACTATTATTTTGTTTAATTTTCTCTTTTCTCACATCATGTAGTCACAGATTGCATGGACAAAATATTGTCTATGGCTGTGAAAAAGTATACCAAAAAAGAAACAGATTTTGGTAGCATTGATTGTGGAGTTCATTTGTATTGATGAAACAGCATACCACGCATGTATGCGTATGTGTAATTAAAAACAGCCCAAGGCAGGAGTTACGAAAAGGAAACATCGTTTCCTTTTCGTAACTCCTGCCTTGGGCTGTTTTTAATTTAACCCAACCTCGCCAAGACAATACTTTGAAGTCCTTTTCCTATACAAAGTACTTTGACCTACTGTGTTCCACTTAATCTGTTAACATGTTCTCATTAGGACAGTCATGACTTTAAATGTAACAGTAGTCTGAGACTGGCAGAGTAAACACATTCAGTACAAAGAGTATAGAAGTGGTTTTGTTTGATATCTACATTTCCACATATTTGCAATGTTTCTAAATAAAACAGTGGCTGCTTATAACAGGGTGGCTTCCATTTGGGATCAAGGTCTAATGAATTTGTTGCATTGGTTTAGAGAATTAAATATTTAATTTTATTCTTCCTCTTTTATTCTGAAAAGCACACTGGTTTGCATTGTGTTCACTTACTGTAAATCTGTGATATCTGTTCTCTTTCAACCAACACATCCACACTAGCACATATGACTTTCAAGTTGTGATATCTGTTGTTTGTGGACCAACACATGTGACTTCCAAACTGTGATATTCTTATGTCTTTAGACCAACACATTTGACTTTCAAGCCTGTTCGCTTTCAACCAAAACATCCAACTTTCAAGCTATGATATAATTTGTCTTTAGACCAACACATCTGACTTCCAAGCCATGATACATGTTCTCTTTTAACCAACACATCCGACTTTCAATCTGCGATATCTGTTGTATGTGGACCAACACCTATGACTTCCAAGCTGCAATATCCTCACGTCTATAGACCTAAACATCTGACTTCCAAGCCGTGATACCTGTTGTCTTTCAGCCAACACATCTGACTTTCAAGATGTGAACCTGTCGTCTTTAGATCAACATATTTGACTTCCAAGCTGTGATACCTGTTGTCTGTAGATCAACACATGTGACTTCAAGATGTGATATCTGTTGTCTGAAGACCAACACATGTGATTCCAAGCTGTGATATCTGTTGTCTGTAGACCAACACATCTGACTTCCAAGCTGTGATATCTGTTGTCTGTAAACCAACACATGTGATTCCAAGCTGTGATATTCCCTTGTCTGTTGACCAACACATCTGACTTTCAAGCTGTGATATCTGTTGTCTCTAGACCAACACATCTGACTTTCAAGCTGTGATATATGTTGTCTGTAGACCAACATATCTGACTTTCAAGCTGTGATATCCCCTTGTCTGTAGACCAACACATCTGACTTTCAAGCTGTGATATCTGTTGTCTGTTGACCAACACATCTGACTTTCAAGCTGTGATATCTGTTGTCTGTAGACCAACACATCTGACTTTCAAGCTGTGATATTTGTCGTATGTAGACCAACACATCTAACTTTCAAGCTGTGATGTCTGTTGTCTGTAGACCAACACATGTGTCTTCAAGCTATGATATATGTTGTATGTAGACCAACACATGTGTCTTCAAGCTATGATATCTGTTGTCTGTAGACCAACACATGTGTCTTCAAGCTATGATATCTGTTGTCTGTAGACCAACACATGTGTCTTCAAGCTATGATATCTGTTGTCTGTAGACCAACACATGTGACTTCAAGCTATGATATCTGTTGTCTGTAGACCAACACATCTGACTTCCAAGATGTGATGCCTGTTGCCTTCCAGCGAATACATGTTAATTCCAAACTGCCTTACCGTTGCCCATCGGTCAGGCCAGTGTACTTATAAGCCAGGTGCCGTCTTGTCTTTAAGCCAACATATAAGACTTAAAAGTATTTGTTAGGACTGGGCTTGCCTTCTCACTCTGATCCTTATTCTCTAACCCAAACTGCCATGTGTTGACCCCAATGAAAGAAATCCCGGCATGCATCACTGACTGAATTCATCATTATTTTATGTCCGTGGACCTGACAGAATTCAATGAGTGTCATCAGTATTGTTTAGGATGTAAAATAAAGTGTACCCGGCTCCTTGTTCAACCCAGCCTCAGATGGGTACCAGGAAATGTCCCAGCAAGTAAAGGCAGTGGGGTATGATATTATCTGCATCATCCACGACGTGCCAGTTTTACTGTTGCTAATCCTCCATGCCATCGTCTCAGTCCATCCAGCATTATTTCTCTCTGTCTGCCTCTGCCTCTTTTACCACAGATCTTTCCAGTTGTCACGATGTTTTCCAATGTTTCTGCTCATGACATGACTGACATCTATCTCTGACTTATAATTGTGTATAATATTATACGTGTATTAACCCCTTACATTCAATTATTGTTAGTTGCTCTGGCCGCCTAAGGTATTTGCAACATTCGTTTCAGGATCACATATTCGTTGCTTCCAAGCTTTTCGTAATGCGGACCACTTTTCCTACCTCGGACAGAAAGAGTTAATAGTTGATATTTCAATGTCTGATTAAATTAACGCTAAACATGTAGTTGTGTAATTTGATTTCTTACCCATTTTCCATGTAATAACTAGCCGGTGAGCTCTTGTTGCCCATATGCTGCGCCATATTCTGCTGCACTGTTTAACTCGTTGTCGTTCATGACCTGCAATCAAGAGCAGACAAGTTTCAGTGCATGTGTCTTGACATGACTTCTTTGCTTCTTGCTAATGACAATCATGTTATGGGACATATCGCCACATGAGGTAGAACATAAAAATTAGCAATTAGCCTTATGTGGGAAGTGTAGGTAAGAGAAGCAAAGGAGTACTGACAAAGAGAGAGGGTATAGAGAAAGTTCACACAGCTGGGAAATAATTATAAAAACAACATCATCTTCATCAATGTATCAGATCACCGAGAGAATCTGAAAGACATAATACCTATATATACACCAGACCAAGTACCCGAAGAATCATCATAATAACTTCATCTTCACTCGCACTCAGACCTCTATAATAATGGCTCAAATTAAAGCAGCAGGTCGATTCATATTCGTGACATCCGCATACAGATCTTGATGGAAGGAAGTTGGTTGGTGCCAGAGTTGCATATGTTCATTACTGTCACTTGAGATGGCCTATAGCAAATGTCTGAGTGTCACAGCACTTTTTCCCACACACACAGAAGTTCACCATCGTCGGTGTCTGTGGGTTAGGGACAGTAAACGCAGCTTTATGTGTGTAGATGGGGTGTCCTAGGACACCATGGCAGCGACCACCACCCTTGCAGCATATTGGTGGAGAAAGGCAGAACCAGGCAGCACAAGCTAAAGGTAAAGACGTTCCAGTATGACAGTACAGGGCAAGATGTGGTGAGCAAAATAAGACGTGACAAGCGCAGAACGTTTCAGGGCAGGAGAAAAAGCTGGGAGCAGCCACCGTGGTGGAGTTTCGAGGTGGAGAAGGCTTGGGTGGATAAGCGTAGTGCTGTAAGGAGATGGCAAAATGCCAAGAAGAACAGAGCTGGTCATCCTAGTCCATGCTTGCACTTAGAAAGAGAGATGCACACAAAAGTAAGCTATTTCAAAAAACTGGTCAAGGTGGTTAAAAGCGAAAAATGGGCAGAGGTGTGTCAAAGAGTAAGCACAGACAAGTCACTGAAATTGTTCTGGCGACTACATAAAAGCATGAGTGGGGTAGTCAAGAATAAGAGCATTTCTGACTTCCAAGGTGCTGACCTCATCTGGCAGAGGACTGATGAGGACAAGGGCAAAGCCCTCTTTGAACGCTACCTTGAGCAGAGCAACCAGACAGACATGGGAGGCCGGAATCTGGCCAAGGAGGTCACCTCAGACAGATGCAAGGCCCAGAACACTTCGGATGAAGACACAGTGACAGTGAAAGAAATCAAGGCTGTGCTTCGACGATCAAAAAACAGTGCTCCAGGTCCTGATGGCATACGATACGACGACATAAATAGGTGTACCGACAATGAGCTAGAGAAACTAGCAGACATGTACAACAACAGTATAGGGAGTGCTAGCATCAAGGAGGAATGGTTACATAGCTATCTGATTCCCTTGCCGAAGCCTGACAAAGACCACAAAAAAATTCAGGGATATCGAATTATAACCATGCAGAATACAGTAGGCAAGCTGCTGGAGAAGGTAATTGCCAGGAAAATATCAAGCCAACTAGAGAGGCAAGGTGTTTTCCCACCTACCCTGGGTGGGTACCGTCCAAAAAGAGAAACCTGGACCAATGCAGCAGTCTTTGCCCATGATGTCTATGAAGGTTTCCACTCAGGCACTGAAACTGTTGCTGCAGCGATTGATCTTGAGGACGCATACAACAGAGTACCACTGGATTTTTTAATGTTTCAGCTTCTTGAACTAAACGTAAGTCCATTCCTCCTTAGTTGGATCGCTGCAGCCCTCTTCCAACGGAAAGTAGTTTTTAAATGTGGCAGTTGGACTTCGGAACCAACAACAATATATCCTGGACTACCACAGGGATCACCATTATCTCCGGTACTGTTCAACGCCTACACAGTGAGAATCACCAGTGAGCAGATCACTGGACCTGGCAGGACATTGTCATATGCCGATGATGTTTTAGTGTATCGTCAGGGTAAGGATAGAGAGGAGGTTTCTGTGGAACTACAAACCGAACTCAATCGCATAAGTACTTGGTGTGATGAAGCTGGGGCAATGGTCAACCCAACAAAGGCAACAGTGACTTGGTTCTCGTTGAATAATCATATTGTCAACAATCCAACACCAACTGTAATGCTGTGTTCAGAGACGGTGGAAAGAACGCAGGCAATGAATTACCTGGGGATACGGTTTGATCGAAGCCTTGCTTATAATGTGCACATAGACCAGGTGATAACAAAGGCCAAGCGGGGCTTGGCAGCGATGCGGGTGATGGCGGCAGCAAACTGTGAGCAGCGCCATCTATGTCTTCTGTACGAGGGGCTGGTCATGTCTGTTTTGGAGTATGCAATGGCAATCCTGACTCTCAGCCATAAGCAGATAGAAAGGATGGAAAGGATACAGAATGAAGCTATGCGCATTATTCTTGGATGTACAAGAGATACAGCATGCAGGGCGATGCGCTATCTTCTTGATTTTCCAACCATTGAAGAGAGAATGCAAGTTTGCAGGGCACGCGCCTACCTCAGAATTAACGCAAACACACAGCATCCACTGCATAGTGAAATTAGGAAGGTGAAGGGCAGCAGGTTAAAAAGAGGACGGTCGTGGATGGGTCAAGCCGAAGACATTCTTCAACAGGTGTGTTCACTTGAGGACTTAGAACCTGGCGAGGAGTGGGTGCAAGTGCCAACAGACTTCTGCACATCCTTTTCAGTTTGCATCCAACTAGATAGAAAATGCAGACAAGAAAATCCGGCTGCTGTGGAGGCTGAAGTACAAGCGTTGATTTTCGAGAATTCGCTAGACAGTGACGCGGTCATCTACACAGATGGGTCGGTCGTCCGACATGTGAGAAGCTCATGGGCCTTTACAGCTCGGGCCGGAGGGAGAATTGTGAAGGAGGACTCTGGTGCTTTCACTGAAACCACAAGTAGCCTGACCATGGAAGTCATGGCAGTAAGTAAAGCAATAACATGGCTCGAGACACAGACATTCACTAGGGCTTGTTTCCTTAGCGACTCAATGAACATGATCAAGAGGATAGAGGAGGGGTCGATCCGAAGAGAATGGTTGCTGCCTCTGGAGCGGTCTCGGCTGGCAAAGATTAGTTTCATCTTCGTGCCAGGTCATGCGGGAGTACAAGGAAATGAGCGGGCTGACAAGCTCGCAGGTGAGGCTACTGTGGAGGGCGGACGCGCCATGGACCAGGCTGACATTCTGAATGCTCTACGAGAAGTGAGACTTTTGCAAGAACCAAGTGATGACTGTGAATCTACAACAATGGCCAGACTGCGAGAGCAGCAAATTAAAAGAGGGGTGGCCAAACAAGAACACTACGCAGGAAGCCAAAGAAGATTGATAAACCAACACAGAACTGGCGTCGTTAGCCGCTACACGCTGCGGGATTTGCTGAGGAGGGGATCCGAGCACTTATGGACTGAATGGTCCGATGTGCAACGAGGATGATCTGTCGACTAACTAACTAACTAACTAACGCAGCTTTATAAACCTGACATGCTGGGTTTAAATTCAGCAATATGTGATTTGGAAGTAGACCGTGTGTTGTTGACTGTCACATGTAGATTTAAAAAAGACTGGTTGATTATGACATCCAGTACAAGGATGTGCAACTAACTTTTAACTTCTCCATTGTAATGTATGTTTATCTTCGAGTTTGCAGTTCACATTTTCCGTGTTTCGTTATTCTGAATAAATTCACACCGCAGTTAACATATCATGTTTAACAGCAGCAAGTAAGGTAAAGCATAGGAGAATGTTTACATGTCTTGAGGTACATTGGGTGTATGGTGACATCCCCATATTTTAAAAGACCATCAGTACAATCCAAGTGATATGATCAATGTCACACTGTTTAGACATTTGCCTCGATGGAGATGTAAACACATAATCACTGTGCCGGCGGGCAAGCGTGCTAGCAACTGTGTTATTGTAGCTCCCAGAATGAATGTAGTGTGTTTCATTCTGTCGTTGTCACGTGGTAGGTTCTTTGCAGAATGTCACTACCATCACAGTTAATCGAGAAGTTCCTCGAACTCATGCCAATTTATCGAACTCATGCACGCTCGTGCCGACTGTGTCTTCAATGCCCTGTATTTATCCACATTCGTGCTGGTTGACCCTTCTTCCACTAACCACACCTTCCATCATTGTTAATACCAAGCCATTGACGTTTAATATAACTATATGATTTGCTTTCCAAGACCTGAACCAGCGTTATTAGATGTCCAAATCTCACAGAATGTCAGCACCTTTCCTCTTCCTATGTCACAATTCTCCAAGAACTTTTCTACAGCCACCAAATTCAAGCTCGATGACCTGCATCCATGTGTTGCTTTTGAAAGGATGCACGCTTTCAACAATGATACTTTAAATTGCACGTTGATGCCACAGGCTGCCAATTCTGCTCAACTTCTGCATTGCCATGGCCAGCTGACATCTGACCTTCCCTGAACCGTCCCTACAGCTACCTAAAACCAATGATATTTTCAGTTTACTCTCTGTTAACCGTAACTCTTGGTTGGTATGCAGTTGTATCTGTGGACATCATTGTTACTTTGTTTTGTTAAAGTTCGCAAACAAAAAGACGTTAATCTTCACTGTCTCCCAACACACCTCCAATGCCCTCGCACGACTCGAACGAGGATCATGTCTACTACATATCTGAGGTCAGAAACTGAACCTTCACAACATGAATGGATAAACATTTTCTCTTGCCACACCATTTGTGATGTCTCTTATTACTTTTTCTGCACAAGTGTTAACAGGCTTGGGGGTAGAAATCAGCCATATACCACAAGCCCCTGCACCTCAAACCAACCAAATGTTTCACCAGCTACTCTGATAGCTGCTTATTTTCCACGATACAGTGATTCTTCCTGTTTGTCTTCGTTCCTCTATTGAGATTGGTACCCCACACCCAAAACAAAAAACCGTGTCTGACTTCAGCATGCAGTTGTGTCAAGTTAACTTCCTCTAGACAAATTCTACCCCAGGTAAAGGACTCTTATCTATCCGTGGGTAAGTTTTCTTTCCTAACAATTTTCCCAGGGCAGGGGTCTTATGGTATACTATTTAAGAGTTCTAACGGCTATGGGATTGTTAACGAGCACAAATTGCACACGTGTTCTCCAGCATTTGTCTTTATCTGGGAAGACTAGGTATCCGATTTAATTTTCCAAGAGATCACGGGAACGGGTGATGTGATATTAGGTCAACCCCTATCTCTGAATTTGCTCCGCAATTTCTGATATTGTACACCATTGACGGCCTTTCTTGAGTCTATGCAAACGGTATGAAACAAGTACAAAAACATTATAACATGATACCTCAAATTTCCTGAAGTCAGGTTCTTCCTCTGTCTCCTGCACTCCACTAGCAGAGAAATACATGGGATTCATGATAGACAAGCCTGGTCTTTCACCCTTTAGAGAAAATATAACAACATACCTTTCTACACAGCTTTTCACATCCACATAACTAAATTAAGAATTAAAACAAACTAAGATTGATCAAGTGTTGCATATACGTATTATTGTGTAGTGCAAGACACCGACAATCAAAAGACAATGTGAGGAAAAAAGTGTAGCTTTCAAAATGTGGTTACATCAATAAATGGGGGAAGTGGGGGGTGCTATGAGATGGATTACGAGAAACACAGCAAGTGTGTCAACCGTAGAAACTAGAGAGATGTCGTTGACACACAGTTCAAACATGCAAGCGATCACTGCCAGATTAGTGGGCGGAGCTAATGTGGTCACGTGACGCGCCCAGGTCAAAGCCGGAAAAGATTGCGATCTGAACAGAGGGCGACGGGACGTGAGCAAATACGGTTGTGTTTTGAAGAGCTGTGAAAGTGTTTCATTGTTCGAAAGTATTAAAAGGAATGGGAAACATCTGAGATGCAGTTGAGTGAAGATTGTTTCTATTGTAAACGACGGCAATGATGGAGCAACGCGCCGAAGCTGTCGCTTGATGAACACAAACGTGATGGCTAAACAGCTGGCCCTGGTGTGACAACACTTCAACAATAATGGCAGGCAGAGGCACGCCGTGACCAGAGCTAGTGGTTACCACAGTATGTGTGAGTAGTGCTGAGTAGTAATGTGTTAACTGGTAAATCATAGAATAGATAAGATGTATTCTCTTCAGACAGATCAGATGTAGCAATGATAGTCGTCTAACGATTAGATGAGGAAGACATTATATATTGGTGGCAGACGGTGTGCTGGGCATAGGCAGAACGCAAAACGGTAGGAACGAGCGGTCTATGCCAGACCCGTGTAGTACTGTGTAACAATAAAGATGCTTGTATCGTTTAAGGACGCGACTGACTTTTCTGTTGTGTGCATCTGAGATCCGAGAGTGATAAAGGCTTTGTACGAGCCCATTATAAACATTAAACCTAGACAAATACCAAGATGTCGGTCAGTGGGCATTGTTGTAGAAACGTGGCCCAATTGTGTCTAAATTAGTCATCCATCATAACAGACACGAGTTCGGCACTTGGCACGTGGGTGCTACGTCCGTTTGATATTGAAACCAAAGTTAACAAAGAATGATACTTCAACATCAAAGAGTGTGAGTTAGCAAGTAAACAGTGCCATCAGAACATAGAATTAACAGTGAAAAGTTGTGTTCATGTAGTCAAAGAGAGTGACTGCCAGAATCTTGCATTCAGCAATAAGACAGGCTCGTAATCACCGACAGATGTGATACAAACACTGTCACAGAATGACTTTACGTGACACAATGCAAATACAATTCAAACACTTTATTCACACTTCTCACTCATCACAACCATTACATGCATCGCACAATTACAATATCGATGCCATAATACAATCAATAGATATATCAATGCAATGTATACAACTCACAGTCCTACATAAAAGGTGCACAGTCTCCTACACTCACACAGGCTTTCTATCTATTAGCGTTCATACACACAAGTCATACGAGCACCATTCAATCCGTCCGTCCTATACAACAGTCCCCAGCCGTCTGGCCGCTAACCACTGTGAGTTCTCGCCAGTCGGGGTTGTGTCCCTGCGTGTACTTCATGTCCCACGCCTGCACCGACTGACCATTCCTGTCACAGCGTGGTTAGTGTCGCTCACAGGTGGACCTGGCCGTAATTGCCAAGCCTCGTTGACGACGACGCGGTAAAACTGGTGGGGAGATTATGACATTCTCCCGCCCTCCTTTTCTTGAAAGTAGAATCCTTTCATATAAGCTATGTACATTTGGGTTTATTTATTAAACCTGTCAGAATAGACCCACTGTTTGTCATCTGACATGACACTTTGGTTTATATTGAAATATGTAGATAATTGTAAGCTATATACACACACTCTTGAATGATGCTATCAAGCAACACTCTTCAAGTACAATACACTAGATGGATTCTTTCGTTAGTTGTAATTTGACACAGCCAGTCCGGTAGCTATCAGCGACTTATGCTATCTCCCAAGCAACGCAACTACCTCTCGACAACTAAACAAAAATTACAATAGCGACATGTCAGGCAGCGAGTCCTATCCCTATAAGATGACTCCAACATTTGACCCTAACCTCATCTGGTCAGAAAGTCTCATGTAGGTCTACAACTTTGGTAATTACTCCCATGCATAGTTGATGTCATCTTGATGTGTCGCCAATCTGGCAACATGAGGATGGTTTCTATACTTGTTATACATTACCACTAATTTCAATTGTTTCCCTTGGTTGTAATCAGTGAAACAATACAAAATTTATGGGCGATAATTTCCACATGCTTTCAAAGAAAATAAATTACATTAGTAAATCAATTTCTAAGTGTCATAGTTTGATGCTTATTGACAATAGTGAACCAAATGTCACTATTGCGAACAAGTTAATCAACTTATGATTCTCAGATTACATCTATCAAAATCCTTGCATACAATTTGTATATGCAAAATTTCAGCTCATAAAGTTTATATACAACGTCACTTCTTTGTGAGAACTACACTATAGTCTGCTAGTTTTTAGATTAATTACACAAATACCGGAAGTACACAGCTGGTGTGTTAAGATATAGCTAACACAATGTTCCTCCGTCGGGATGTTATATACACGAATCGGAATACACAGTTCATAAGAACAGCTGCTGGATTAAGTCTTTCTTTCAAAATATGGATTAAAGTGGTCTGTAGAATTCAGATGTCACTGTCCCTCTCTCACAGATTAAAATAAGAAGTCGGAACACTCTGCTCAGCAGGTACTACGGATACTCGAACAGTTCAAGTAAAGTAAGTCGTGAAATCACGTAGCACTGTGCGTTACAATGTTCATACATATTTAAAATAATGTTACCTTTCGATCACATACCACACAAGTATCCCTCACAATTATTACAATAATTATAAAATATAAATACTATATTTACACTGGGACATTGTCCCTATCACAATTTCTACACAGCGTTTCTGAAATATTTCATTATTCGCCGTGTTGCTGAGCGCTATACTAATCTGCAGATTACTTATTGGTCTGCTATGTGCGCTCAAGCATAATTGGGCTTTCGGATGTGTCGTAAGGACATCTGGCTGGAAAGAAGGTCGACAATCGTATTTTGTGTGCCACAGATATGCCTGACTTCAAAACTGAAATATTGTAGTAATAGTGACCATCTTGCTACCCTGTGGTTGGTAGGAGTTCCAGTCGTGATAATTGTCAACGGACTGTTGTCTGTCTCGACTATGAAATGTTTTCCAAGAAGAAATCTGAAAATAGTGTCCAAATTTGGTAATTTAAGAATCAGGGTACTAGAAAAGTAGGATAACACTTTTGCAAATGCAGGTCTTAGGCATTCTTCTTCTTCTTCTTCAGCGTTCCGAGCCATTGAGGTTCTTTGCTGCAAATACAATCCGTCTCCATTCGTCTCTCTGGTGGATCTTCTCTTGCCAGTCGTTGATTCCAAGTGCTTGTAGGTCTGTACATGTATTATCTCTCCACCGCCTTCTTGGTCTACCTCGGGGTCTACGGTCATTTATTTCCTGAGTGTAAGCGAGTTTTGTTTCCCTATTATCTTCCATTCTTTCTATATGCCCCAGCCATTGTAGTCTATTAACCTTCATGATACCAGTGATTAGCGGGGACTTAAACAGATCATAAATGTCTTTGTTACTTCTTCTTTTCCACTCTCCACTTTGTGTATCCCTAATGGGTCCAAAGATGCGTCTTAAAATTTTGTTCTCAAAGGTTTGTAACAAGGCTTTGTCTCCTTTCGTTGTACTCCAGGTTTCAGAGCCATACAGCACAACTGGTCTGATCAGTGTTTTGTATATTGTGATTTTGGTGTTACGAGATAGCGCCTTTGATTTTAGTAGATGTTGTAGTGCATAGTATATCTTATTTCCAGAGTTGATTTTAGTTTGTATTTCTTCTCTTATGATGTTGGAGCAGTTGAAGATTGTACCCAGGTATTTGTATGTTTCCGTTCTTTTAACGGTCATATTATCTATTTGTATGTGGCCAGAGTTTCTAGCCATTCCGTCTCTTGAAATTACCATATATTCTGTCTTATCTTGGTTGATAACCAGCCCCATCTGTTGGGCTTTTCCCTTTAAGTGAGTCAATATTTCCAATGTCTTTTGTTCACTTTGCCCTATAATATCTATATCATCTGCATAACCAAGCAGCTTGGATGTTCCTCCAATATCACATTCCTCCTTTACCTTCCTTACAACTTTCTCTAGAGCCAAATTGAACAGTAGCGGCGATAGTGCATCACCCTGTTTCAAGCCAGATGTTATTTGGAAGGGGTCTGATTTCCTGCCTTTATATGTTACTATATTATAAGTATCTTCCATGCATAGTCTGGTCATGTTGATTAACTTCCTTGGTATTCCAAATTCCTGCATAGCATTCCATAGACTATTCCTATGGACACTATCATAAGCCTTTTTAAAATCCACAAAAATGTTATGGAGATCTCTTTTATATTCCCAATGTTTCTCGGCTATTTGTCGTAAGATAAATATCTGATCTATTGTTGATCTGTTTTGTCTAAAACCCGCCTGGTAGTCACCCAATATGTCTTATAAATATGGTTTTAGTCTATTTAGGTCTTAGGCATTCGCTGTTTACAATTTTGTTAGGTTTGTCCTTCGTTAGTAGGTTAGTCACATTCCTCCTAGTAGATCCACCAGCTAATAGAGCTATGCTGGCGTGAAGGACAAGTCCCACAGGATTTCAAAGATTCAAGCATCATAACACTGTACAAGAACAAGGGCGATCGGAGCGACTGCAACAACTATAGGGGTATCTCATTTCTGTGTATTGTTGGAAAAGTATTTGCCAGAATTGTTCTGCGCAGACTTCAAGTCCTAGGAGATCAAGTCTACCCCGAATCACAGTGTGGCTTTCGACAGAACCGGTCTACCACTGATATGATATTCTCATTGCGACAAATGCAAGAAAAATGCCGTGAACAGAATCAACCACTGTTTATTGCCTTCATCGACCTCACAAAGGCATTTGATTTGGTCAGTCGTGAGGGTCTGTTCAAGGCACTAAAGAAGATTGGCTGCCCACCAACTCTTCTGTCCATTGTGGAATCGTTCCACACAGGCATGAAGGGTATAATCAAGTTTGATGGTGCAACTTCTGAAGAATTTGAAATCAAGAGTGGAGTTAAGCAAGGATGTGTACTAGCTCCCACCCACTTTGGAATATACTTTTCACTTCTACTGAAATATGCATTTCGTGATCAGGATGGTGGTATATACATTCACTCACGCTCAGATGGCGGCCTCTACAATGCTCAGAGATTGAAGGCTAAGACCAAAATTAGGAGGGTACTGATCAGAGAGTTGCTTTTTGCAGATGATGCTGCAGTTACGACCCACTCTGAGGAAGAATTGCAATGTCTACTATCTGCATTCTCCAATGCTTGTTCTGAATTTGGTTTAACAATTAGCAAAAAGAAGACACAGATTATGTCACAAGGTGCACATGGGGTACCATCAATCTTTATTGACGACGCCGAACTAGAGATATTAGACCATTTTACATATCTAGGATCGGTGGTAAATAGCAAATTATCCCTAGATCAGGAAATCAACATCCGGATTGGTAAGGCAGCAACAACAATGAACAGGTTAAGAAAAAGAGTCTGGGAGAACAGGAAGCTTACTGCCAAAACAAAAGTCCTTGTCTATCAAGCCTGTGTCCTTAGTACTCTTCTCTATGGCAGTGAAACCTGGACAACTTACTCACACCAAGAGAACAATTTAAACAGCTTTCATATGCGGTGTCTGCGAAGAATTCTTGGTATTAAGTGGCAAGACAAAATCACAAATACTGAAGTATTGGAAAGATCAGGTTGTGTGTCAGTTTATTCCATGCTCAGTCTTCGTAGACTTAGATGGATAGGACATCTTAGGCGGATGGATGATGGTAGAATACCAAAGGATATCTTTTTTGGTGAATTACAGATGGGTAAGAGATCTCAGGGTCGGCCTCTACTACGATACAAAGATGTGTGTAAGCGGGACATGATTGATACAGGCATTGATAATGCACATTGGGAGCAAGTCGCCGCTGAACGTGTTGCATGGAGGGCAAATATCAGAAATGGAATAAAGTCAAAGGAGAAAATTATTGCAGAAAAGTCACACACCAAGCGTTTGAGACGTAAGATGGTGCATGATGGTGGAAATGACCACGTGTTCACATGCACCCACTGTGAACGGACATTTACAGCGCAAATTGGCCTTATCAGTCACACTCGCTATCGCCATAGTTAAAAGTTATTATGCCTTTTTAAAGCACAAACTATCGTCTGTCAAGACGGCAAGGTGCCAATGTCATGTCATGTCAGTAGGTTAGTGAAACACTCATTCAACGTGGCAAAATTTGGTATAAACTGTCTGTAATAGTTTAACAGACCCAGGACACTTCTCAATTCTTTTTTTTGGTTAAGAATTCTTGACACGATGTTATCGTCAGTCGTGACAAAGCCATTACAAATTGTATAACCCAAAAATGAAATTTCTTGGTAGGCTATGTCGACTTTCGATGGTTTGACTGTCAGTCCGTGGTGTCTGATGGGGTCAAATGTCTGCTGTAATGTTGCTACATGGTCTGTCATAGTCTTTGTATGTATACAGATGTCGTCCATGTAGGAAATTATATTAGGGATGTCTGTCAGAAGAAGTCTTGCAACAGTTGTCTGCAATAGTCGGTCTCTGTCTGAGTAAGATTAGGATTTATTTTAATGTCATGCAGATTGTTTGTCGTGTCAAGTGATGGGGATCATGGTATCGTCATTGTCTGTGTGGTCCACTATCGTTGTGCTTGCTGCTGTCTCGTCCTGGTCTTCGTCTCTGTTGTAGTACGGTTTTAACATGTTGATGTGAAATATTTTGTTTGTCTTTTATTGCGATCTCATTGTCCACTGTCGAGATTTGTCTCAGTAATTTAAACGGTCCTTGCCATGAGTCTGTCAAAAGATGTCTGTCGCTTGGCAAAAGAAGTAGTTCGTCTTGTCCAGGTGTCAGTGCTATTGGCCTATTTCCTCTGTTTGCATACTGTCTGTAAATAGCACCAGATTGTTTCAGTGCTTCGTTAGCTAATACACAAGATTTCATTATCCTATCTCACAATGATGTTACATGTTCATAAGATGATACTGGTTTATGTACAGTTACACTTTCAGTTAACATAGAATGGTACATAGATAATGGGCCGCATGGTTTGGCTCCATATACAAGTTCAAATGGTGAGAAACCTGTACTGGAATGAGGTACTTCGCGATATGCAAATAGTATGGCAGGTAAATAAGTATCACCGTTCATCTTTTCTACAATCCCTGTAGAAAGAGGGTGGTATGGGCTATTAAAGCACTGCTTTACCCCTAACATTCTAGTAAAGGCTTGAGTGGCTGCAGCTATGAACTGACTCCCACGATCTGAGAGAATGGTATCAGGAAACCCTACTCTAGAAAAAATGTGGAAGAAAACTTCCATAACATCCTTGGCAGTTATGTTTTTAAGTGGAATCGCCTCAGGCCATCTACTACAGAGGTCAATTATCGTTATAATGAACTTATTTCCTCTTGATGTTACATGGTTTAGAGGACCTACATTATCAACAGAGATCTAGGATCGGTGGTAAATAGCAAATTATCCCTAGATCAGGAAATCAACATCCGGATTGGTAAGGCAGCAACAACAATGAACAGGTTAAGAAAAAGAGTCTGGGAGAACAGGAAGCTTACTGCCAAAACAAAAGTCCTTGTCTATCAAGCCTGTGTCCTTAGTACTCTTCTCTATGGCAGTGAAACCTGGACAACTTACTCACACCAAGAGAACAATTTAAACAGCTTTCATATGCGGTGTCTGCGAAGAATTCTTGGTATTAAGTGGCAAGACAAAATCACAAATACTGAAGTATTGGAAAGATCAGGTTGTGTGTCAGTTTATTCCATGCTCAGTCTTCGTAGACTTAGATGGATAGGACATCTTAGGCGGATGGATGATGGTAGAATACCAAAGGATATCTTTTTTGGTGAATTACAGATGGGTAAGAGATCTCAGGGTCGGCCTCTACTACGATACAAAGATGTGTGTAAGCGGGACATGATTGATACAGGCATTGATAATGCACATTGGGAGCAAGTCGCCGCTGAACGTGTTGCATGGAGGGCAAATATCAGAAATGGAATAAAGTCAAAGGAGAAAATTATTGCAGAAAAGTCACACACCAAGCGTTTGAGACGTAAGATGGTGCATGATGGTGGAAATGACCACGTGTTCACATGCACCCACTGTGAACGGACATTTACAGCGCAAATTGGCCTTATCAGTCACACTCGCTACCGCCATAGTTAAAAGTTATTATGCCTTTTTAAAGCACAAACTATCGTCTGTCAAGACGGCAAGGTGCCAATGTCATGTCATGTCAGTAGGTTAGTGAAACACTCATTCAACGTGGCAAAATTTGGTATAAACTGTCTGTAATAGTTTAACAGACCCAGGACACTTCTCAATTCTTTTTTTTGGTTAAGAATTCTTGACACGATGTTATCGTCAGTCGTGACAAAGCCATTACAAATTGTATAACCCAAAAATGAAATTTCTTGGTAGGCTATGTCGACTTTCGATGGTTTGACTGTCAGTCCGTGGTGTCTGATGGGGTCAAATGTCTGCTGTAATGTTGCTACATGGTCTGTCATAGTCTTTGTATGTATACAGATGTCGTCCATGTAGGAAATTATATTAGGGATGTCTGTCAGAAGAAGTCTTGCAACAGTTGTCTGCAATAGTCGGTCTCTGTCTGAGTAAGATTAGGATTTATTTTAATGTCATGCAGATTGTTTGTCGTGTCAAGTGATGGGGATCATGGTATCGTCATTGTCTGTGTGGTCCACTATCGTTGTGCTTGCTGCTGTCTCGTCCTGGTCTTCGTCTCTGTTGTAGTACGGTTTTAACATGTTGATGTGAAATATTTTGTTTGTCTTTTATTGCGATCTCATTGTCCACTGTCGAGATTTGTCTCAGTAATTTAAACGGTCCTTGCCATGAGTCTGTCAAAAGATGTCTGTCGCTTGGCAAAAGAAGTAGTTCGTCTTGTCCAGGTGTCAGTGCTATTGGCCTATTTCCTCTGTTTGCATACTGTCTGTAAATAGCACCAGATTGTTTCAGTGCTTCGTTAGCTAATACACAAGATTTCATTATCCTATCTCACAATGATGTTACATGTTCATAAGATGATACTGGTTTATGTACAGTTACACTTTCAGTTAACATAGAATGGTACATAGATAATGGGCCGCATGGTTTGGCTCGATATACAAGTTCAAATGGTGAGAAACCTGTACTGGAATGAGGTACTTCGCGATATGCAAATAGTATGGCAGGTAAATAAGTATCACCGTTCATCTTTTCTACAATCCCTGTAGAAAGAGGGTGGTATGGGCTATTAAAGCACTGCTTTACCCCTAACATTCTAGTAAAGGCTTGAGTGGCTGCAGCTATGAACTGACTCCCACGATCTGAGAGAATGGTATCAGGAAACCCTACTCTAGAAAAAATGTGGAAGAAAACTTCCATAACATCCTTGGCAGTTATGTTTTTAAGTGGAATCGCCTCAGGCCATCTACTACAGAGGTCAATTATCGTTATAATGAACTTATTTCCTCTTGATGTTACATGGTTTAGAGGACCTACATTATCAACAGAGATCTTTTCGAAAGGTCTACTTGCTAAATCTGTTATTTGTAGTTCAGCTTGCGGGTGTTTTTCCCTTTTTAAGAAGCTTCTGGCAGATGTCACAAGTTCTGCAATATTGCTTGGTGTCACTGCAGAATTTAGGCCAGTAGAACTGGGTAAGTAATCTAGATCTAGTTTTCGAATACGCCATATGCCCTGCATGTGCTAGATGTAATGCTTGTTTGCGGTGTTCGGTTGGTAACACCGTTTGCTCAGTGGTGCTGGTACCTTTGGTGTAGTACCGTGTAAAAATACCACCTTTTAGGGCAAAATGCCATCTAGCATTCTTTGTTATTCTTGGCTTTTGGCCTATTAAATTAAAATATTTGTGCAAAGATAAATCGGCCTTTTGGGCTGTTATGAAATTTTCCCTCATGGTCTTAGGAGGTAATATAACTGGGCTTAATATTTCCAAAGCCTCAGTCTGGTTAATTTGATCTTGCACTTTTGCAGTAGATCTAGTTACTGCATTTGCGCGGGGTTCGGTTGCGATGCGGGTGATGGCGGCAGCAAACTGTGAGCAGCGCCATCTATGTCTTCTGTACGAGGGGCTGGTCATGTCTGTTTTGGAGTATGCAATGGCAATCCTGACTCTCAGCTATAAGCAGATAGAAAGGATGGAAAGGATACAGAATGACGCTATGCGCATTATTCTTGGATGTACAAGAGATACATCATGCAGGGCGATGCGCTACCTTCTTGATTTTCCAACCATTTAAGAGAGAATACAAGTTTGCAGGGCACGCGCCTACCTCAGAATTAACGCAAACACACAACATCCACTGCATAGTGAAATTAGGAAGGTGAAGGGCAGCAGGTTAAAAAGAGGACGGTCGTGGATGGGTCACGCCGAAGACATTCTTCAACAGGTGTGTTCACTTGAGGACTTAGAACCTGGCGAGGAGTGGGTGCAAGTGCCTACAGACTTCTGCACATCCTCTTCAGTTTGCATCCAACTAGATAGAAAATGCAGACAAGTAAATCCGGCTGCTGTGGAGGCTGAAGTAGAAGCGTTGATTTTCGAGAATTCGCTAGACGGTGACGCGGTCATCTACACAGAAGGGTCGGTCGTTCGACATGTGAGAAGCTCATGGGCCTTTACAGCTCGGGCCGGAGGGAGAATTGTGAAGGAGGACTCTGGTGCTTTCACTGAAACCACAAGTAGCTTGACCATTGAAGTCATGGCAGTAAATAAAGCAATAACATGGCTCGAGACACAGACATTCACTAGGGCTTGTTTCCTTATCGACTCAAAGAACATGATCAAGAGGATAGAGGAGGGGTCGATCCGAAGAGAATGGTTGCTGCCCCTGGGGCGGTCTCGGTTGGCAAAGATTAGTTTCATCTTCGTGCCAGGGCATGCGGGAGTACAAGGAAATGAGCGGGCTGACAAGCTCGCAGGTTAGGCTACTGTGAAGGGCTGACGCGCCATGGACCTGGCTGACATTCTGAATGCTCTACGAGAAGTAAGACTTTTGCGAGAACCAAGTGATGACTGTGAATCTACAACAATGGCCAGACTGCGAGAGCAGCAAATTAAAAGAGGGGTTGCCAAACAAGAACACTACGCAGGAAGCCAAAGAAGATTGATAAACCAACACAGAACTGGCGTCGTAAGCCACTACACGCTGCGGGATTTGCTGAGGAGGGGATCCGAGCACTTATGGACTGAATGGTTCGATGTGCAATGAGGATGATCTGTCGACTAACTAACTAACTAACTAACTGCATTTGAAATATTAACAACATGACAAGGTGATGTTACATTTAGACCAATACAATCATGTGATGAAGTTAATGAATTTGCAAACATACATTCATTCAAAGGTGATAATACATTGTCAACAATATATTCAGTTGCAGATGATATTGCATTATCAACAATCCATTTGGCAGAAGATGTTATACTGTCATGTGGCATATAATTTACTTCACGAAGGTTACCCACGATTATGTCACAACATGGGTTTGATAATGCTGCGCATTTAACCTTTCCTGTGAGAAATGGGGTGTCAATATATGCCCAAGCAAGTGGGTATTTCTCGATGTTACCTGAGAAAGTTCTGCATGTAACATGTTTGCCTGTATAATCTGAAGGTAAAATAAAGTCTCTCTTCAAACCAATAAGAGTACATCAACTATCCCGTAAAACGGTGGCAGATTTGCCATTTACAAACCCTTGGTGGGTGTTAAGTTTACTATTGGAGTTTATTACCAAATTAGCTTCTTCATTGGCAATAGGTATTGAGTGGCCGCATGTTAATAAACCATCTTCATGAAAACGATCACAGATAGTACATTTTTCAAGATGAAATACATCAATGGCCTGTGCTGCATTAACAGGATGATTTTCTCCTTGTTCCTCATCTGAGGAAGAGCTATCAAACATGGCTGCATTAGCCTTTCTGGTCATTTGTTTAACTTTACAAGCATGACGCCAGTGGCCATATGCCTTACAAAGGAAGCATTTGGTTAGTCGTTTATAGCTCTTTCTCTCCTTATCTATATAGTTTTGCAAGTATGTGAGGCACCCTGGGTGTTTGTTGCACATATCACTTTCATTATGTGGAAGTTGGCAATATCTGCATGGGTAATACTTATTAGCAGATTGCTTAAAGGATTTCTGTTTAGTGTAGGGACCTGACTTCGTTCTGTCATAGGTAGCGGCTGCTACCTAAGTCTGTGTCAGTCAATCCACTAGTAAAACACTGTTTGTTGGCTGTGAAATAAGCCGAACCTCGTTTCTCCATATGTTGCACACTCTCGCACTCACATTCTTGCAGAAATTTAGAAAATGGTCGTGGTAGAGATGAAATAATTTTATCTCTAAGAATTAGATCTTTCAACTTCTCAAAGCTGTTATTTACTTTGGCTGCTGACAGCCATTTACTAAATATATCCTGTACTACTGAGATGTAGTCAGAGAAAGTTTGTGTAGGTTTTGGAGCTAATTTGCTAAACTGTTCTCTGTAGCCTGCTTCATCTAACAGGAAGTGTGACATAATTTTGGACTTAATATATTGATAATCTTTCCTGAAATCTTTGGGAATTGTCTCTATCACTTTCAGAGGTTCCCCTGAAAGACTTCTCCCATATATATAATGTTCCATTCAGTCTCTGGGATCTGATAATGCTCCATTATCGTTTCAAAATTTTGGGTGAAGGCTGCAATGCAGTCGTCCGTGGTGAAATTTTTTACGATCCCTTGGTACTTTTTGTACTGGTTCTCTTTTTCTAGTCTTTCTGACTTTCTAGAATCTTTATCTGCTGATGTTGCAGCTTCTACCTATTTAATTTTCAGCTGTATTTCGAGCTCTTCCCTCTTACTTTGGGCTAAGATCTCAGCTTTTCTTATTTCGGCCTCTGTTTCTGCCTTTTTAGCATCTAATTCTGCCTGTTTAGTTTTGACCGTTAGTTCTGACTGTTTTATAGCAGCTTCTGATTTTCTAGCCTCAGCCTCTAATTCTGCCTGTCTAGTATTAGCTTCCCTCTCAGCAGCTCTATCTTCACGTTGGATATACTATGCATATTTTGCCTCACTCCATTTTGTCAAATCATCACCAGTTAACTTGAAATAAAATTTGTAAATTGAAATATTAAATAATATTAAGTAAATAACCGTTTTTACACTAACAAACTATGACAGTTTGCAGCACGGGAATGAGAGGAAGACGTGTAGACAATTTCAACTCAATTGGATGGACCGTTCGCGAACGCATAAAGGACATACATACATACAGTCTCTTTTATATATATAGACCTTGATTTACTCAGAAGCAGCAGGACATGCTACATGATAGTTGTACTTCTTGTAGTCAAGATATCGATTCAGACCGTACAACAGAAGCCATCATTAGTCAATGCTGTCATTTCCAAGGCCTAAGCCAGAATGAATTATCTAGATATTTGACATTTAAAAGACACATTTATCTCAAAGTACCTTACCTGAAACTTATCTTGAAACCATGCCTTCATTCCTCTGTAAGTTGATTATGGCAACCGATGTGGCATGTATTAAAAATAATGGGGGTGGGGGTAGAGTGGGTAAGGAAAACGAATGTTACATGTTCATGTTTTATTTCATAACTACTTACTTTTCTAAAGTATGTGTGTTTGTGTGTGTGTTTAAATTTTATGATTTGCAAGGTATATAATTCAACAACACTTCTGTTTCCCTGCTTGCCTCACAACGCCAAGATAAAAAAGGGTACAAAAAGGCGATATGCGAGAGGGTTTCAAATGGAAATGTGTGTGTGTGGGTGTATGGGGGTGGGTGTCTGTGGATATGTGTGGGTGTGGGTTGGTTTGGGTGGGTGTTGGTGGGTGTGTGTGGGTATGGGTTGTGTATGTGTCGGTGTGTGTGGGTGGATGTGGGTGTGTGGGTGTGGGGGTAGGTGGGTGTGGGTGGTGTAGTGGTGGTGTGTGTGGGTGTGGGGTGTGGGTGTGTGTGGGTGTGTGTTGTTGGTATGTATGGGTGTGAGTGGGCGTGTGTGGGTGTGTTGGTCTGTGTAGGTGTGTGTGTGGCTGTGTGTGGGTGTGTGAGGGTGTGTGTGGGTGTAGGTGGATGTGGATGGGTGTGGATGGGTGTGTGGTTGTGTGTGTGGGTGGTGTCGGGGGCTGTGTGTGAGTTTGTGTGTGTGTGTGTGTGTGTGTGTGTGTGTGTGTGTGTGTGTGTGTGTGTGTGTGAATATATTTTGAAAAAGAAAAGGACATATGTATAATTTTTTGATGTAGTAACCGCTGCGTTCAATGCAAGTCCCCCAGCGCCTATAAAGTGCTTGGACACCTGCAGAAAGAGGGGTCTCGGGATCAGTACTCTGTGCGTCTGATCCCGCCGTGAACAGTCTGTCACAGAAGTCATACTATTTCGAAACTTCTTACTCCCCTCAAACACTTGCTGGGCTGACAGGCATGCATCCTCATACTGGCCCTTCATTCGCCGATGAATTTCTATAGATTTCACCCCTTCACTGATCAAAAACGGATAACAGAGTGCGGCTCCTCTTTGGTTTTACAAGTCTAACATTACAACGGGTTTTATCCCATATCGTTCGGCCTCTTTCGAAAGTCGAAAGTCTTTCTTTGCCGAAAGTGTCGCACAAAGCACGAATTCCGTAGCTCCAGCGACGACCCCCAAGAGTCTACGAGAAAAATGCACTCGTGAACCGAAAGATATTGCCCGGAATCGAACCTACAACCTTCGGAGCGCGAGGAAGACGGCTTGATCACTTAGCCACGGAGATTCCCTGCTCCTCTTTGGTGCAAGTCAAAAGTGAGGCTGCAATCTTTACACTGTCCTTATGGCGTCACAGTGTTCGTCTGCACCATGATGTCACATGTTTAACACTCTAGACATCCTTATAAGCACTTTCGTAGTAGGTCAAGGAAAGTAAAGTAAGTAAAGAACATATAATAAGTAAAGTAAATAAAGGACATATAGTAAGTAAAGTAAGTAAAGGACATATAGTAAGTAGAGTAAGTAAAGGACATATAGTAAGTAAAGTAAGTAAATGACATATAGTAAGTAAAGTAAGTAAAGGACATATAGTAAGTAAAGTAAGTAAAGGACATATAGTAAGTAAAGTACGTAAAGGACATATAGTAAGTAAATTAAGTAAAGTACATATAGTAAGTAAAGTAAGTAAAGGACATGTAGTAAGTAAAGAATGCAAAGTAATATAGTAAGTAAAGTATGCAAAGTACATATAGTAAGTAAAGTAAGTAAATGACATATAGTAAGTAGAGAAAGTAAAGAACATATAGTAAGTAAAGTAAGTAAAGGAAATAAAGTAAGTGAAGGACATATAGTAAGAAAAGTAAGTAAAAGACATATAGTAAGTAAAATAAACAAGGACATATAGTAAGTAAAGTATGTAAAGTACATATAGTAAGTAAAGTAAGTAAAGGACATATAGTAAGTAAAGTTTGTAAATTACATATAGTAAGTAAAGTAAGTAAAGGACATATAGTAAGTAAAGTAAAGTAAGCAAAGGACACATAGTAAGTAAAGTATGTAAAGTACACATAGTAAGTAAAGTAAGTAAAGGGCATATAGTAAGTAAAGTAAGTAAAGGACATATAGTATGTAAAGTAAATAAAGGATATATAGATAGTAAAGTAAGTAAAGTACATATAGTAAGTAAAGCAAGTAAAGTACATATAGTAAGTAAAGTAAGTAAAGTACATATAGTAAGTAAAGTAAGTAAAGGACATATAGTAAGTAAAGTTTGTAAAGGACATATAGTAAGTAAAGTTTGTAAATTACATATAGTAAGTAAAGTAAGTAAAGGACATATAGTAAGTAAAGTAAGTAAAGGACACATAGTAAGTAAAGTATGTAAAGTACACATAGTAAGTAAAGTAAGTAAAGGGCATATAATAAGTAAAGTAAGTAAAGTACATATAGTAAGTAAAGTAAGTAAAGTACATATAGTAAGTAAAGTACATATAGTAGTAGTAGTAGGCCTCTTTCAGTCCTGAAGGACTATAGAGTTGTGCCGCTGGGGAGGTGCCTGGCAGCACCGCTGGTGACTGTATAGTCCAATTCGAGAATGACAATCCCTGTCACAGTTTCCGCATCTGTAAGACGAGGCAAGTCCCGCAGTAAGTGACTGCTCTTTGAGCCTGTGCCGTCTCTCCTCAGTTTTTTGGATCTGATTGCGCTCAAAGAGCACCAGTCCGTTTCGTACATCTCTTCTCCAGGAGCATCTGTCTGTTGCAACTCTCTCCCACGTGTCTGGATCTATTCCAATGGTTTTCATATTTTGTTTACACACATCCCTATATCGCATTTGGGGTCTTCCGGTTGGCCTCTTTCCTGTGGCTAGTTCTCCGTAAAGGAGATCTTTGGGAATACGTTCGTCCTCCATTCGAGATACGTGGCCCAACCACCGGAGGCGTCTCTGCTTGAGGAGGGTGTGCACTGTGGTAATATCTGCTCTTTCAAGCACCTGTTTGTTTGTTATGTGGTCTTTCCATGTTACGCCCAGGATACGTCTCAGACATCTTATGTGGAAGGAATTCAACTTCCTTTCCTGTCTTGAGTACAGGGTCCAGGATTCAGACCCGTAGAGTAGTGTGCTAACAACACAAGCTTTATATACTTGAGCTTTTGTACGCTCTGTTAGTCTATTATTCTCCCAAACTCTTTTAGCTAGCCTGGAAAATGTTGTGGCTGCCTTTCCAATGCGTCTGTCGATTTCTGTCTCTAATGAAAGATTATCTGATATTGTCGATCCCAAATACACAAAATCGTGGACGACTTTCAATTCGTAATTAGAGATTTTGATTGACGGAGGCGCATCAGCATCTTGTTCCATCACCTGTGTTTTATTTAGGCTAATGGTGAGCCCAAAGTCTTTGCAGGCGGCTGCAAAACGATCTATGAGCCTTTGGAGATCTTCTGCTGTATGAGTAGTCAGTGCTGCATCATCTGCAAAAAGTAGTTCTCTTACGCATCTTGGTCTTATTTTGGTCTTTGCCTTGAGTCTTGATGGGTTAAAAAGCTTGCCATCAGATCTTGTGTGGAGGTATATGCCTTCAGTGGCAGTCCCAAATGCTTGCCTTAAGAGAACAGCAAAGAAGATACCAAAGAGTGTAGGAGCAAGCACGCATCCCTGCTTTACTCCGCTGCTGATGCTGAATGACTGGGATGTTGAGCCGTCAAATAAAATGGTCCCCTGCATGTTTTCGTGGAATGATTTCACGAGACTAAGAAGGGTGGGTGGACATCCAACCTTTTCAAGGACCTTAAAAAGGCCGCTTCTGCTCACGAGGTCAAATGCCTTTGTGAGGTCGATGAAGGCTATATATAATGGCTTCCTCTGTTCTCTGCACTTCTCTTGGAGCTGCCGGAGTGAGAAAATCATATCGATGGTGGACCTGTTGGGTCTAAATCCGCACTGCGATTCGGGGTAGATTCTTTCAGCAAGAATGTGTAATCTTTTAAGGATTACTCTGGCAAAAATCTTGCCTGTAATGCTGAGAAGGGAAATACCGCGATAGTTGTTGCAGTCGCTTCTGTCGCCTTTGTTTTTATAAAGGGTAACGATGTTTGCGTCTTTCATATCTTGTGGTATTGATTTTTCTCTCCAGCAGAGCTGTAATATTGCATACAGTTCTGGGATGATTGTTTCTTTGCTACATTTTAAAATTTCAGGTGGAATACTATCTTTTCCAGGTGCCTTGCCGGATTTGAGAGAGTCTAGTGCTTCGCTGATTTCTGTGAGGCAAGGTTCGTTATCCAAGGCATGCATGGCGGACTGTTGATCGATGGCTTCCAGAGCTTCTTCGTTGACAGTGTTATCCACTGAGTATAGCTCTGAGTAGTGTTCTACCCAGCGATCCATTTGTTTCGCTCGATCTTTTATGATTACCCCCTCAGTTGATCGTAAAGGGGCCATCTTATTTTTTGATGGACCGACAGCTTGCTTGATGCCCTCATACATTCCTCTTATATTTCCAGTGTCTGCACAAGTTTGAATTTGAGCAGAGAGCTGTAGCCAGTACCTGTTCGCACATCTTCTTGCCATCTGTTGTACTCTATTTCTGGCCGTTCGCAATGCCTGCAGTGTTTTCTCTGAAGGTGATGTTTTATACATCGAGAATGCATGTCTCTTTATCTCCAGGACTGGGAGCATCTCTTCAGAGTGTGCTTCAAACCAGTCGGTTGGCTTAGTTTGCTTCTTGCCAAATGTTGATAGTGCTGTATTGTAGATGGTGTCGCGAAAATGACTCCATCTCTCGGTGGAATCTCCGTCTGTGGGGCCGGGCAGAGTATCCGCTAGAGCCTGCATGAAATTGTTGACCTTCTCTTTATTTTGGGTGCCACTGGTGTCAATGCGTGGTCTTCCTTCTGTTCGGCTTCTGTAGATTCTCTTGGGCTTTATCTTCACCTTGCTGGAGACGAGTGAATGGTCGGTGTCGCAGTCAGCACCATGATAGCTGCGAGTCATCCGTACATTGCGGAGGTTGCTGCGTTTAGTGAGCACCAGGTCGAGTTGGTGCCAGTTCTTTGATCTGGGGTGCCTCCATGACACCTTGTGTTGAGGTTTCGTGTCAAAGAAGGTGTTGGTCACGCACAGATTATGGTGGCTGCAGAATTCCAAGAGACGTTGTCCATTGTCATTGATCTTCCCAACGCCAAACTGTCCTAGACATGAAGGCCAAGATTCGTGGTCGGAGCCAACCCTGGCATTGAAATCCCCCAGGATAAAAAGATGTTGTTTCTCTGGTGTTTCACTGACTTCTTTGCTAAGGTCGTCATAGAACTTGTCTTTAGATTCTGATGCTGCAGTTAGTGTTGGGGCGTAAACGCTTATAATACTAATTGGGCCTGCCTCTGTCTGGAGTTGGAGCTTCAATATTCTTTCAGTGCCATCACTTGGTGGTATGATGGAATTGAGCAGCTTGTTTCTGATAGCGAAGCCAACTCCATGCTCCCTGGTCTCTCCGCACGGCTTGCCATGCCAGTAGAAAGTGAAGTCCCTCTCCTTGATGCTTCCAGATTCTTGGAGTCTGGTCTCTTGCAGGGCGACAATGTCTATCCCCAGTCTTAGCAGTTCGTTGTTTATCACTGCAGTTTTGCGGGCATCCACAATCTCATTTAGATCGTCTGAGATGCCAGGGGTCATGGTTCTTACGTTCCATGTTCCCAGCCTTAGGGCCGGTTGTTTTGGTTTTTTCTTGCTGTTAGGTGTATAGATTGCGGTCCATGTGTCAGGATTTTCCCCTAAGCTCCACACACCCTCAGGAGCAGATGAACCGTGGCGAGACAACACCTTATTGACTGGGGGCTGCCCAGCTTAGGCGGGCGGTAGCTGTCTAGTGAGATACGATGATCTCTCCCACCGTCGGAAGTAGCCCCTGGCGCCTTGCTCTACGCCAATCGAGCATTAAGACTTATAACCGGCAAATGCTACTTCCCGTGTTGTGTCACCGCTTTACGCGGTGCTGAAGTGACCTCTTCAGGGCACAAGCCTGGGCAATGGAAATCGGAGAACCAGCTGTTGCCCAGTAGCAGGTTCCCCCTCTCCACGTCGCCGATGTTGACCAAGGGAAAGGCAGTAGCCAATGCAACTTGACATCGGTGCCGTCGCAGGAGTTGCCAGAACTATGTTGTTTACAACATGGAACTGCCTTAGGGACTCCATCTCCGGATTTGTCCTCAGGGTTTACTCCCGAAGCCTTTCCCATATGGGTATACCCGCAAGGCAGCGGAGGTTTGAGATTTAGAGTTCCCTCTCTTAGAAGAGATACCAACCAAGGCTGACGAGCCTCCTCTGCCCGGGAATCAATAAGGAGGGAAGTCTACCATTCTTCCTTCCTGGCAGTGACCATACTGATCGGATGACCGTAGCCATTGTCTCTACTGAGAGATCCTCTGCCCACCGTCACTGACTTGAAACCATAACCAACAACTATCTGTCGGCTGCTCCCAAGTCCAATCCACCACCTGCTCCCATGGCTTCACGTTACCCTGTTGGGGGGGCTAAACGGGTACTCCACCTTGCCCAAGGGTGTCCCGTAGGCTAGCGGAGGGAAGGAGGCACCTTACTTCTCCTTTGATAGGGTATACCCCTACCCCGCTACCCTATAGTACATATAGTATGTAAAGTATGGCAAGGACATATAGTAAGTAAAGTAAGTAGAGGATATTTAGTAAGTAAAGACAGTAAAGTACAAATAGTAAGTTAAGTAAGTAAATGACATATAGTAAGTAAAGAAAGTAAAGGACATATAGTAAGTAAAGTAAGTAAAGGACATATAGTAAGTAAAGTAAGTAAAGGACATACAGTAAGTAAAGTAAGTAAAGGACATATAGTAAGTAAAGTAAGTAACGGATATATAATAAGTAGAGTAAGTAAAGGACATATAGTAAGTAAAGTATGTAAAGGACATATAGTAAGTAAAGTATTAAAGTACATATAGTAACTAAAGTAATCAAATGACATACAGTAAGTAGAGAAAGTAAAGTACATATAGTAAGTAAAGTAAGTAAAGGTCATATAGTAAGTAAAGTAATTAAATGACATATAGTAAGTAAAGTAAGTAAAAGAAATATAGTAAGTAATGTATGTAAAGTACATATAGTAAGTAAAGTAAGTAAAGGACATATGGTAAGTAAAGTAAGTAAAGGGCATATAGTAAGTAAAGTAAGTAAAGTACATGTAGTAAGTAATGTAAGTAAAGGACATATAGTAAGTAAAGTAAGTAAAGGACATATAATAAGTAATGTATGTAAAGATCATAATGTAAGTAAAGTAAGTAAGGGACATTTAGTAAGTAAAGTCAGTAAAGTACATATAGTAAGTAAAGTAAGTAAACGACATAAAGTAAGTAAACTAAGTAAATGACATATAGTAAGTAAAGTATGTAAAAGACATATAGTAAGTAAAGTAAGTTAAGGACATATAGTAAGTTAAGTAAGTAAAGGACATATAGTAAGTAAAGTAAGTAAAGGACATATATTAATTAAAGTAAGTAAAGAACATATAGTAAGTAAAGTAAGTAAAGTACATATAGTATGTATAGTATAGCAAGGACATATAGTAAGTAAAGTAAGTAAAGGACATTTAGTTAGTAAAGTCAGTAAAGTACAAATAGTAAGTAAAGTAAGTAAATGACATATAGTAAGTAAAGAAAGTAAAGGACATACAGTAAGTAAAGTAAGCAAAGGTCATATAGTAAGTAAAATAAGTAAAGGACATACAGTAAGTAAAGTAAGTAAAGGACATATAGTAAGTAAAGTAAGTAAAGGACATATAGTAAGTAGAGTAAGTAAAGGACATATAGTAAAGTAAAGTATGTAAAGGACAAATAGTAAGTAAAGTATTAAAGTACATATAGTAAGTAAAGTAATCAAATGACATACAGTAAGTAGAGAAAGTAAAGTATATATAGTAAGTAAAGTAAGTAAAGGTCTAATAGTAAGTAAAGTAATTAAAGGACATATAGTAAGTAAAGTAAGTAAAATAAATATAGTAAGTAAAGTATGTAAAGTACATATATTAAGTAAAGTAAGTAAAGGACTTATGGTAAGTAAAGCAAGTAAAGGACATATAGTAACTAAAGCAAGTAAAGTACGTATAGTAAGTAAAGTAAGTAAAGGACATTTAGTAAGTAAACTCAGTAAAGTACATATAGTAAGTAAAGTAAGTAAACGACATATAGTAAGTACACTAAGTAAATGACATATAGTAAGTACAGTATGTAAAAGACACATACTAAGTAAAGTAAGTAAAGGACATATAGTAACTAAAGCAAGTAAAGTACGTATAGTAAGTAAAGTAAGTAAAGGACATATATTAATTAAAGTAAGTAAATAACATATAATAAGTAAAGTAAATAAAGGACATGTAGTAAGTAAAGGTCATGTGTTAAGTAAAGTAAGTAAATGACATTTAGTAAGTAAAGTAATTAAAGGAAATGTAGTAAGTAAAATAAGTAAAGGACATATAGTAAGAAAATTAATTAAAGTACATATATTAAGTAAAGTAAGTAAAGGAAATCATAATAAGTAAAGTAAGTAAAGGACATATAGTAAGTAAATTAAGTAAATGACATGTAGTAAGTAAAGTAATTAAAGGACATATAGTAAGTAAAATAAGTAAAGGACATATATTACGAAAATTATGTAAAGTACATATAGTAAGTAAAGTAAGTAAAAGAACTCATAATAAGTAAAGTAAGTAAAGGACATATAGTAAGTAAAGTAAGTAAAGGACATATAGTAAGTACAGTTTGTATAGGACATTAGGTAAGTAAAGGTCATATAGTAAATAAAGTAAGTAAAGGACATATATTAAGTATAGTAAGTAAAAGACATATAGTAAGCAAAGTATTAAAGTACATATAGTAAGTAAAGTAAGTAAAGGATATATGGTAAGTAAAGTAAGTAAAGGAAATATAGAAAGTAAAGTAAGTAAAGGACATACAGTAAGTAATGTAAGTAAAGTTCATATAGTAAGTAAATTAAGTAAAGGACATATAGTAAGTAAATCAAGTAATGGACATTTAGTAAGTAAAGTAAGTAAAGGACATATAGTAAGTAAAGTATGTAGAGGAAAAATAGTAAGTAAAATATTAAAGTACATATAGTAAGTAAAGTAATCAGATGACATACAGTAAGTAGAGAATGTAAAGTACATATAGTAAGTAAAGTAAGTAAAGGCCATATAGTAATTAAACTAAGTAAAGTACATATAGTAAGTAAAGTAAGTAATTGACATATAGTAAGTAAAGTATGTAAAGTACATATAGTAAGTAAAGTAAGTAAAGGATATATATATAATAAGTAAAGTAAGTAAAGGACATGTAGTAAGTAAAGGACATATAGTAAGTAAAGTAAGTAAATGACATTTAGTAATTAAAGTAAGTAAAGGACATATAGTAAATAAAGTAAGTAAAGGACATGAAGTAAGTAAAGTAAGTAAAGTACATATAGTAAGTAAAGTATATATAGTAAGTGAAGTAAGTACAGGACATATAGTAAGTAAAGTAAGTATAGGACATTTGGTAAGTAAAGTAAGTATAGGACATTTAGTAAGTAAAGTAAGTAAAGGACATATAGTAAATAATGCAAGTAAAGGACATATAGTGAGTAAAGGACATTTAGTAAGTAAAGGACAAATAGTAATTAAAGTAGGTAAAGGACATATAGTAAGTAAAGTAAGCTATTGAGTTGCTGAGTTGAGCTAAGAACCGACATCACTGCACTTAGGACATTCCTATACGCGCTCCGCCCTTTCGTTCAACAGTCAGCAAAGAGTAATACTACTAATCGTTCCCACCGCTATCCGATTGAAAGTTCTCCTTGTCTTCCTTCTCAGTTTCGAGATTCTTTTCAGAACTTCTGCCGATCCCCCGCAATATAATACGAGTTCTCAATATGTTACCTGATGGTGCATTCCCTGCCAGCCTATCAGCCTGTTTATTCCCCGCATTCCTGCATAAATAATAATGTTTTGCGTATCCTTTACAGGACATCGCTGTCAACATCAGCATCTTTCAGCTGATTGTTGATTTCTTGACAAGATTACCCTCAGTAGTTTTCCATTGCCTTCTGAGCGGCCGGCTCATTTATCCCGCAAGTCAACAGCGTGGGTAGAACCGCTTCCACTTCTCGCGCGCTGCGAGACCCTGCATGGATAAAGGGGATTACGGAGAAAGTCGTGTAACACATCGGCCAGAGAAACCGGCCACTCCCGTATGGCCAAGGAAAACAAATCCATACAATTAACACAATCTTTGACCTCTGAGAGGAGCGGCTGGCCGAGTGGCTAGAATGCCGGATTCTCCTTCGGGAGAATCGGGTTTGAATCCTCGGTAAGGTGTGGAGTCTTTTTTTTCTGTCGGGGGCAAAAATAAAACTCTAACCTATACAGTTCGTGGTGACTGCACTAGCCAGACGACCTTAATTCCTCAGGCTCAAGACCCCCCTACCATACACAGCAAGGTACTATGTTGGCAGTAAATGACAGTTGTTTATTCCTCTCTGAAGCGAGGAAAGCCATTCCATACGAAACGATCCTTTCTCCACCATACTTAGAATAATTATTGAGTCCGTAATGAATACAATGTGTGTTGCAGTGGTCTTCTCTATCCAACGGAATGCCGCTGTTACTGCTTCCACCTCCATTCTCATGCTGGATGTCGTATTCTCATATGCCAAACTCTCCTTTTTCAAGCATCGTCCATTAGCCTTCGCGATAAAAACCCAACCACTAAGTCTGTTTCTCACCCCTGACCCATCGGTGTAGATCTCTGTCACTTTGATGTGTGTTATTCTTGATCAGTTGTTGCATCTCAATATCTGTGCGGTTTGTTGCCCATTCTCTGCACTCCGGGCAGCAGAGGCAAAAAAGATGAAGTAAAGTAAGTAAAGGCCATAGTGTAGGTAAAGTAAGTAAGGAACATATAGTAAGTAAAGAAAAGGATCCCTTTAGCAACATAGGGCGCACTGTGCTAATGGTGCTAGACCTATGTCTTATAGATCATTGGGCAGTCTGTGAGTGATTAGTTCACGCCGATCGCCTTCTCTTCACGAGACATTTACTTGCGTACAATTTAGGCCAGTTCATCCTGAGAGTCCAGGCCAATGGAAAAAATCGAATCGGCTACGATGTGGATCCAATCCACGACAACCGGGTGGGCGGCTGAACGGCGAGCCACTAAGAAACCGTGGCTCCGTGCATCTCACATATTGCCTCAGTTACGCTGTTTATCTATCGATTGTAGGGACAATATTTTTCTTCTTCTTCCTTTTCTTCTTCTTCGTTTTGTTTCTCTTCTTTGACTTCTTATATTTTGTCATCTTCTTTGTCTACTCTATTTTTCTACTTCTTCAGTTAAATAGTATTATTAAATTACATTGGTTGAGTGTGCGGAAACACAATAATACCATTGTCATCGAGGTCCATAAATAATAGCATAATAAATGAGTTAAAATGATAACTGAGAAGCAGTAAGTGTCGCGGAGATGTTCTAACCTTCTATTTTTCAAAATGACCACCACCGATGCAGCAACCACTAGACACGCACAAGTTGTCATTAATCCAGGGAACCAGACTGTGGTAGAAGAATTCTGTCAAAAAAAAAACACGCACATATTGTTCTTTGCTTGCGAACATGTAATTACATTCATGTCTGTATGTATGCTTTGGTAATAAACAGAGGTGACTGGCGTTCAATCACAAATGCATACACATTTTTTTTTATAATCAGGTTCCAATCAAAACCTAGAGGGCAAAAGAAACAGAGGGAGACAAAAAAAAGCACTTGAAGAAGAGAATTAGAGACAGAGATGAATCATTTGTGGAGGACATGGGCTGAGCTGCATGAGATGGTTGAGGGTGCATGCTCCAATTAGGGATACAGGTCAGGAGACAGACAGACAGACAGACAGACAGACAGACAGACAGACAGACAGACAGACAGACAGACGAACAGTAAGACAGACAGACAGACAGACAGACAGACAGACAGACAGACAGACAGACAGACAGACAGACAGACGAACAGTAAGACAGACAGACAGACAGACAGACAGACAGACAGACGGACAGACGGACAGACAGACAGACAGACAGACAGACAGACAGTATAAGCAAAATGGTAACCAGACATTTTTCTAGTAAAGGAAAGCTATGCAATGGACATACCACTCTATAAAACAATGGCCTAATATGTGAGAAGATCTGTCATTTCTATATCCTGTGGCAGCAAATGCGGTAATATTATTAATGTATATTTTGATTTATAAATAGTTAAATGTCAGTAGAGAAGAACGTGAGACAAAACAGGTATGTTAAGATACAATGTAGAAACAAGTACAAACTAATGTACCTCAAACAGTTTGTTGTTCTTTCTCTAAACGATCTTACCGTACCATTTTCTCCAGTTGCACTACCATATTACCTGACCTGATATATTTTCAGTTATTTAATGTTAGTATTTACTTGTTGTGTTTGCACAAAATCTCAGCATATCTTTTTTTGGTTTCAATTTGATAATCCTACGCAGTTAATTTTTTCTTCTTCAATAAAGTAAGATACTTTTGTACACAATGATTGTTTGAATGTCTGATTCAAATAGCGATATATCTGCAGAAGTCACAAAACGTAGAGTTAAATAACTAAATACATCTTTAAAGCTGAAATATACACATTTTCGCACAGTAATATCAATTGCTTACCATGGTAATTTTAAATGGACTATCTGTCTTTCTGTTTGCACAAAATTGGCTGAGTCCGTCGGTGGCTGTTGGCCAAACTAGTAGATTTAGAACACCAGTATAGCACAACACCATCTAAACAGACATGTCCGCTGACCAACGAACGCCTTACTGCATTAAAAGCATTAAAGGCTAACGACATCCTTGTATTACTGAAACCAGACCAAGGATGTGGTCCAGTATTGATGGATATGTCATATTACCAGAGTAAAATGTAAGAGATATTATCGGATGAATCTAAATTCAGGTTAGATCAAACAGTAAACAAGTCGGAGGAACTGGGTGCAAAAAATGAGAAAAGAGATCCAGTCACTTGTGAATGAGGGACTTATCAGTCAGGCCACTGCAAAAATGCTCACACCACGTGGCTCCCAAACTCCTCAAATGTACGGTCTACCCAAACTTCACAAGCCCGGAATCCCGCTAAGACCGATCCTACCCATGGTTAACTCTGCACAACACCGGATAGCGAAATGGCTAGATGAAATTATTAAGCCAGTACGACAGTTATGTGATCCAAAAGTACTCAGAGATAGATTCGAACTGGTGGGATTATTGGATACTATGGACATAAAAAATAAACACATGGCATCCATGGATATAGCCTCGCTATTCATCAACGTTCCATTAGATGAGACAGTGAAAATAATAAGTGAACGCATTAGAGACAAACAACTAAAACTAGATATACCAACATCTATTCAGGAGATGCTACTATTACTATGTAATGCCAATATAAAATCCAATTTTCTGAATAAGTCATACCGTCAAATTGACGGGGTACTCATGGGGTGTCCTCTTGGTCGTATTCTAGCAGACATCTTTATGGCACATTTAGAAGAAAAGAGATCCTCTGACATTAAAAATCTGGTCTTCTCCGTCGCAATGTGAACGATATGTTAATTATCACCACAGACGAGCTACAAGCAACATCGTTCCGGGCCATAATGAACATGGCGCATAAAACATCTCTCTATCTATGGAACACGAACACAACCAAGCGTTGCCGTTCCTAAATATTCTAATGAGACGTAAAGCAGACGGCACAATTCAAAGATCTGTGTACCGCAAAGAGACATGGACAGGCCAATACTTAAACTTTCATAGTTTCGCACCTGTCCAGTACAAACAGGGCTTAAAACGGACCCTGTTTTACCGTGCTTGGAATATATGCACCCAGGACATACTGACAGGAGAAATTGAAACTCTGAAGAATGTCTTACACCTGAATGGGTACTTCACAAGATATATAACACGGCATTGCCAACAGCCGAAACCAAAACCAGACGTAACTACAGTCCCTAAGCTCAAGGTATTTATCCAGCTAACATTTCGACGGGATCACATAATGCAACGTCTACAGGACTGGCTCATTACAGCAGCCGGCACGAACCTTCTGTGCTGCAACTCCAGTTATTAGGTACAGAACCATACCTATTCCCACACCAGCAGTAAAAGAATCTACCCCTCTGTACGTCAAATCCAATTGTATTTACCAATTCACATGCAGGAGCGAGTCTACCAACATCGGTAGAACAGAGCGGAAGTTACACAGCAGGGTTGTTGTACACATATCCAGCTGGATCGACAAGACACAACACACAGGCAATGGGATCATAGGAAGTCTGACACACCATAATTACAAACTTCCGGCGTCGTCAATTACACGTCATGTTTTGGAAACAGGTCATGTAATTGATAGAAATATAGCTTTTCACGTGTTGTTTAATACACAAGATAGTCGTTTGATAAAGTTTGCAGAAGCCATAATGATTAATCTATAAAAAGCCAATTCTGATATTCTTAAACTATGCCTTCTGACTAATAATATGCCTCACGTAACGTACAAAATGATGGGTGTCAAGCTTAGGCATGTTTTTCTTGAAAAAAAAAAAAAAAAGACGTAAATAGATCTATTGTCCGGGAATGTGAGGCAATGAATGAGTAGATCTTTTGGCTACAAGACAACCGGCACTTGGAGACACTGACTATGGACAAGTTAGTTAGTTGAAGATTCTTTACAGAACGTAGCAGGCAACTCCAGCATTTTTTTCTGGGCAAGTTTACGGTCAATAGTTTGCCATTGCTTTATGAACGTAAAGTGGTCTGCTTCCATATCTCCCGCAGCTGTATTTCGAACGCGGTATGCGGGTTTAAGAATTGCATTCGTAACTCCTTCGCCACAGAAACGGTTTCCACAAAGAGATGTTTGAAGGGACGACTATGGAATGATCACAACCAGTATGTTGCTGGAATGATAAACAACCACTCGTACTATGATATCTACTGACAAGGTGGGGCTGTATAGGCTTACCCAAAGTATATGATGTCGATGTTGTATTATCAAACAACCAAAACAAAGCCTGCTGTTCTATGCCTGATGATAAGAACTGAATTTAATAGTATTATTTAATTTTGATAAGAACTGAATTTCAAAGTGAATTATTTAAACACACCGCAACTAATCTGATTACAATATTTAATTTTGATTAGATCAGACTTTTACTTATACATAAATATAACGCTCACATAGTTGCTGTAATCAGTTGATACTTTTAAGATGACTATTGTGTATCGTCGGGTACCACCACACATGCCTAATAACATACCAGATGTGCAGATGAGAAGGCTACTTTTTGTTGAGCAGCATCCAGGAAGAGAGGGCAGTGTAAATAGTCTTGGACTTTGTGAGATTCTCTATTGAGGACGGCACTAATCTCTTGGTCTGAGAGTTCTTTGCCATTGACTGTCACAGTAGGGTAGATGGATGTGGCTGTCTGTCTGTACAGATAACACACAGAATAAGAAACAAGTTAATCAAAATATGGAAAATAAATATGACCAAAATTAATAACCAGATATAACGAATTGTTTGTATAGAACTGTAGTTTCCAATATGTTTTTTTACAACTGTCTAACTCAGGTCAGTTAAAATACGTTGCCATCCTCGCGTTTAAGGATGGCTGCTTTAAATCTCCAGCAATCTATGTCTACTACCGAAATGGTGTAGTCTAACATCTTCTTCCAAGTCCTTATTGTGACGTACGGGACGCAGAGGTGTTTCCAAGGCACCAGGGCCGGGTTATATACTGGCCAAGACCTATTGACGCGTCCTCGTCGAGCGTCCTGGGCAACAGGTCCCTTCGGGGTCCTGGCTAAAGTCAGTAGGATCGCCGATTCCTCCGAAGTCGGAGAGTGTCTGCCTGTACGGCGAGGAACCACCAGTCTGCACACCAATAAGCCAGACATGGGACAACGGATACTCACGCAAAACTCAGGTCCTGTATGACATCACACTGATGTTGGACAACAGGATGCCTTCATCCGACATACAGGACTTCGCGTTGGAGCTCAAGCCAACGAACACAAGCAAGCATTGTGACGTACCATCTTTCATTTAAAATCATTATCTTATGCTTGAATGTTTGTTTTCCAACAGTCCTTAGATTATGGTTTTCATCAGGGTAGTTTATGTGTCAATAATATTTTATTTGTTTAATATTGATGTCGTTAATTACTTTAGTTTTTCATTTTCTATTTTGTCTAGAACAGTGTTAACATGCGTTTATGCTAGCTCACATTTGTTATTAATAATAAATACCTTCAAGAATTAAAATTTAGAAAGTCTCACAGCAGTTCTTTACATAATAGAGATCACAACAGCATGATAATATGACCTTGACAATTCTAGCATGTGCACATTTATACAACTAAATACAACATGTTGACATTAGAGAGTTGCTTATTGCTGATAATGATGCAATTACGCCCCACTCGTTATTGCTTTATTGATAATGCGGATCTGGAGATAGTAGACCATATAACATATCTAGGATTAGAGATAAACAATAAATTATCCCTAGATCAGGAAATGATCATCAGGATTGGTAAGGCAGCAACAACAATGAACATATTAACAAAGCGCCTGGGAGGATAGGAAGTTTACTGTGATAAATAAAAGACCCGGTCTATCAAGCATGTGTCCTCAGTACTCTTCTGTATGGCAGTGAAGCCTTGTTAACTTACTCACACCAAGAATAACTTTTAAACAGTTTTCGTATGCAGTGTTTGGGAGGATTATTTGGTATTAGTGGCACGACAAGATCACAAGTACTAAAGTATTTAAATAATCGGGTTGTGGAACGGTTTGTTCCTTGCTCAGTATTCGTAGACTTAGATGGACTAGACGCATTAGGAGATGGACGACGGTGAATACCATGGGACATAGTGTTGGTGAGCCTGCTCCCTGGCCGAGTGTTAGCAGCTTTCTCCGTAATCCCAAATACTCTCGTGAGTGCACGAGAATTGGAAGCGGTTCGAGTCGCACCAGTGACTTATGAGAGTATGGAGTCGGTCGCTCAGAAAGTCGTGGCGTGCTGATGAGCGTAATCTAGCCTAAGAATCAACATTCAGATGAAAGATGCTGATGTTGACCGCAATATCCTGAAACAGGATGGAAACGCGAAAAAAAAAAATCTTGTTGGTGAATTACAGATGGGAAAAAGATCTCTGGGTCAGCGCTACTACGGTTCAAATTTGTATGTAGCCAGGCGTGATTGATACGTGCATTTATATTGCACCTTGAGGGCAAGTCGCCCCTGATCGTGTTGCATTGAGTGCAAAGATTAGAAATGGAATAAAGACAAAGGAGAATTGATTGCAGATAAGTAAAACACAGAAGGTGTGAGACTTTAGATGGTGAATGATGGTGTAAATGACCATGTGTTCACACTCATTCATTGTGGACGAACATTTATCATGCGATTTAATCTAACTAGTCACAGTCACTACGACCATGGGTTTTATTTCATACGCCTTTTATTAGCACAATGTAGCAAACTATCGTCTATCAAGACGGTGTCATGTAGCGTCAGAGGCAAAAGTCATTGATTAGAATGATTTATAATCGGATACAAATAATTGTGGCAGACAAATAAAGAGAATCACCGTGAGGCGCATAAATACAGAGGTTGCTAGATGACGTTACACGGACTACGGTTACCATGGGCAGTAAAGTTTGACAACATCTTGAAGACGGGCGGTTCTAATTGTAACACCGAACTTTCAACAACGATAGTTAATTAAAAAGTTATGGACACGCTATATGAGACTTCCGCAACGTCAGGAAATAAGGGCACAGTTTGAATGGCAAGGAACAATCGGGAATGAACGCAGGGCGCAGGAGAAATTAGAAGAATTGAGTGCTCAGCAATTAGACGTCATGGCGTCACACCAGACATAGATCAACAGAACACAAATACACGTAATATTGATACAGAACGATGGCCCACAGGCAAGTTCATTGTCAGTTAGTTATTAAATAGGTTAGCCTCGGATTCGGCAGTCGAAATGATATATTTCTACATAAATTATTATTATATGTTTGGCCAATCCTCCCAGCAATATGGGAATGGGTATATAATCATTTGTTGAACCTGTCAGACCAAGCAACACGATTACAGTTTATTTGGACGTGGATTGCCAGCGTTTCTACCATCATTATCTTTGACGTTTAAGTTATGGCTCCCGTTGAGCTGCTACAGTGTTTTGTTATTGCATAGACAACGAGCGCGATTGGAAGAGAGGAGCATTCTTATAGAAATTATAGGACACAAGCATTGTAGCAGACGGCAAGGTTCAATTCTTAGATCTCTTCTTCTTTCTGTTTACTTTCCTTGTTCTTGTTAATTCGGGGGGCGAACTATTTCTTTTCCTTTTCTACTTTTTATTACACTTTTCTTTGGCCCGAACGCTGCGCTCTCCCCCCCCCCCCCTCCCACATCATCGTATGTCCCCTTCTTCACTAGTAATAGCTGAAATAATAGTACTAATTACACAAGTTAATTAATTACAGTATGTACTATACAAATAAAAATAGGAATTAGCCACATAATTAATAGAAAATAATGTCCAAAACATCACGACTGATTTTAGTCACTAGCGCAATGCAAACACCTTACTTCTTGGAGGAACCCGACTTATGTTCTAAAGGATTATTTCATTGTTAAAGTAATCCAATGTATGTACTAAATGATTATTATAATATCCCAATTACCCCATTTAAGTTGTAAACAATTATTTCATTACCCCAGCAGTGTGAGCTATGAGAGGAGCCTGAGGCACTTATGAAGAAACCCGTGTGCAGTGAAAGGGAGCTTTATTTGAAGGAGGGAAAAGCTAAACAATGAGTTAACTATTATAGTCAACAATCAACATATGAACAACATTTGTGTTTCAAGATTACCCGTCCTTGAAAGTTTCTGCCTGCGATTTGTGACTGATTGTCAGTTCCTTCCCTTCAAACAAGTGGCTGTCCAGGAACATTTGCTTCAGTCCTTTGTTGACAGTCCATTCCATGCTGGGTTCGATTGTGCATGCCAGGTAGAATGGTATTGATATATCTGGCAATTAAACACAAGATTTGTCAGTTTAGTCGGTTAGTGTGGCTTCATGGCAGAGTGATTAACACATGTGGATAAAGCTCTATGAAATGAGATAAATATTATAACGCAGAAAAATTTGTATTTTCATTCTTATAAGCCTTTGCGTCGTTTATCTTACATTCAGTGAATTACATAATTTTGATTTCCTAGACATCTGTAAATAAGATCGTCATAAATTTCCGTCGTGGTCAGTGACGTCGTGATCAGTGACCCTAGCCATTGTCTCCATAAAGAGATTGACCATGACATTGTTCCCATGAGAAGTTGGTTGTAATATCCTTGAGGCTGTCCCTGCCTAGGGATAAACAATCCAGACAGACCAACATATGCTCTATAAAGATGTCCCTTAGATTAGTGAAGGAAGAGGGTTACTTCTATTTTGATAGCAGAAAGGTAAAGATTGTGTGGACATGTTATCAGGAGAAATAAGCTCGAAAAGTTATTAAAAGTAGGTATACTTGATCAGATTGGTTTGACATCAAGCAAGGAGTCCGTCAGGGCTGTGTGCTGTCACCCTATTTGTTTAACCTTTACGCCGAAAATATAATGAGAAATGTAAGAGATGATATAACCAGGGAGCAATATGATGCCCTAAATATCGGCGGTCATGACATACCGGAGATTCGATATGCTGATGATACAGTATTACCATCCACAACACAGAATGGCATAGAAAACCTAATAGCTTCAACCCAAATGAATAGTGAAAGTCACAACTTATATCTTAACATAGCAAAAACAAAGATAATGCATACAAATAAAACTACTATGGAGAAAGAAATATACATTAATGGGGAAAAATTGGAGGTTGTGGAAAATTTTGAATATCTTGGGTCATTGATTACCAACAACGGCGACACAATGAAAGAAATTAAACGGCGACTATCAATTGCTCTTCAAAGACTTAAACAGCTGAATAAATTATGGAGTGGGAGAGACAGAACTACAAAAATTAGATTTTTAAGAGCATGCATCTTTCCCATTGCAACATACGCCTGTGAGACATGGACACTTACTAAACAAGCTGAACAGCGCATAAACGCAATTGAATATAACTTTTATAGGCGAGTTGTAAGATTATCTTGGGTAAAGAAAAGAACAAATGCACCCATACTTCAAGAGTTGAATATTGAAGAAGGTTGGCTATTAAAGACGATAAGACAAAGAAAATTGAATTATTTTGGTCACTTGAAAAGTCACGAAAGTTTGGAGAGAACAATAATGGAAGGGTATATGCCTGGGAAGAGAGGAAGAGGAAAGCCAAAGAGAAGACGGATGCAGGATGTGGCGGATGATCTCCAGATGGGTGTATCGGACGCGGGATATCTTACTTATGATCGAGAAGTTTTCCGGAAGGTTGTTATGGGAGCGAGGTTCTGCAAAGGACATGCTACTGAATGAATACTTGATAGAAAAAGAGCAAGAGGAAGGCAAAGCGATAGGTACCCAAGTGGCTTGGCCACGTGGCATAATCGGGAAGAGACAAGAACGCAAACCTGATCCAAGACGCTGATGATTCTTATGGATAGCGAACAATGACCGCCCATGCTTACTGGCATAGCACATGGAGATGATAATACTCACAATCTCCCCACATTAGCACATGGAGATGATAATACTCACAATCTTCCCACATTAGCACATGGAGATGATCATACTCACAATCTTCCCACATTAGCACATGGAGATGATAATACTCACAATCTCCCCACATTAGCACATGGAGATGATAATACTCACAATCTCCCCACATTAGCACATGGAGATGATAATACTCACAATCTCCCCACATTAGCACATGGAGATGATAATACTCACAATCTTCCCACATTAGCACATGGAGATGATCATACTCACAATCTTCCCACATTAGCACATGGAGATGATCATACTCACAATCTTCCCACATTAGCACATGGAGATGATCATACTCACAATCTTCCCACATTAGCACATGGAGATGATCATACTCACAATCTTCCCACATTAGCACATGGAGATGATCATACTCACAATCTCCCCACATTAGCACATGGAGATGATAATACTCACAATCTTCCCACATTAGCACATGGAGATGATCATACTCACAATCTTCCCACATTAGCACATGGAGATGATCATACTCACAATCTTCCCACATTAGCACATGGAGATGATCATACTCACAATCTCCCCACATTAGCACATGGAGATGATAATACTCACAATCTCCCCACATTAGCACATGGAGATGATAATACTCACAATCTTCCCACATTAGCACATGGAGATGATCATACTCACAATCTTCCCACATTAGCACATGGAGATGATCATACTCACAATCTTCCCACATTAGCACATGGAGATGATCATACTCACAATCTCCCCACATTAGCACATGGAGATGATAATACTCACAATCTCCCCACATTAGCACATGGAGATGATAATACTCACAATCTCCCCACATTAGCACATGGAGATGATAATACTCACAATCTCCCCACATTAGCACATGGAGATGATAATACTCACAATCTCCCCACATTAGCACATGGAGATGATAATACTCACAATCTCCCCACATTAGCACATGGAGATGATAATACTCACAATCTTCCCACATTAGCACATGGAGATGATAATACTCACAATCTCCCCACATGTGAAGTTGTAAGACCTTGGTAATGGTCATCAACAAATTCATTGCCAAACACACAGTTGGTTTGGACCAAACAAAAATGTATAACGGAACGTGGGAAGTAGGGGTGTGTCACAATTAGGACTTACAAGTTGTATATATGATATCTTATTTGTTGTATTATATATCAAATTAAACGGGGTTGTTTAGGGAAAGCTCCTGTAAATAAGCGAGAATATTGTGATTATTGGTGATACAGCTAAAGCCTAAATGATTGCTCTTTTACAATCAAGGAGAGTTTATTACCACATTCCTCGAGAAAAATAAAACCTCAATATAATTTACTGAAAACATAATCCAACGTGTTAGCTTATCGTGGGATAAAACTATGCATAGTTTCATAAAACGAAGATTTAAAAGATTACGTTTGTAATCGTCATCATGTAGCAGGTCATTTGCAGAACATCATTACGGGGCGTGGAAAAGCCTCTCGATCTCTTGCTAGTTCTCCTGCCTCCTGCACTCTCATGCCAACGGTCACTGGAATGTCCTTTTTTCCGTCTTCGTGCTAGTAGTGTCCGGCCACTACTACCAGGAGCCATGCCTTCCATTATTGTTCTTTCCAAGTTAGAAATATAGCCCCATATTGAGTTACTGTTTACATAACAAACTTGACATCCAGTCTAATCCTTGTGAGGTAAACATGCTGAGTTATCAACTCTGGGTTGTTTAAATAGTTTTTATTTTAACTTGTAACTTAATCAGGTATGTGTAATGGCTCTCCAGTTAAAGCAAATGCTGCCTTGTTTGAAACTCGGAATTCAGTTCACGCATTCACAACAAGCTACAGCTTTACAGATTTAATTAGAAGTCCACTGAGAGTTGACAAATTCCCTGATCTATACAATACCACAAGCTTCAGTGAATCAATTATCAAAATATTCAGAGTTGTTTATATATAGTTACAAAGTGGGGTGCATGCAAACTTAAATATTGTGTTTGTATGTATTAATTCAACATGCATCCTGACAGGCAATTTCCGCAATGATTATATTTCTATGCACATCATGTGACTATTACCTGGTTTTCCTCTGCTCATATTATTGTTTTCCTCCGTAATCGCAACTGTGCCATTCGTGGTGCTTTTTTCATTGACTTGAGGCTTGCTATCCCCACTGTATACTTCAGTGTTTACATCACCAATTTCTGCATTGGGAGTTGTTTGTTTTGTAATTTCTGTAGTATTTACTTCACTAACACTAGCCTTGTGACTGTAACCGGTCCCACTATTTCTTTGTGTTGTAGTATCATATATTTCTACCGTGTCATTCTCATAATGCACTGTACTGTCAATGGTAGGTGTGGTTGTGCCAATATATTTATCACAGTTCTCACCAGCCCACCCTTCTGAACATGTGCATAGAAAACCTGGGTTGGTATTTACACAAACTACGTGAGTAAAGGTATTATTGTCTGTAGAATTATCTAGAAAAGAGCACAGAAATGGGTTTTCTAAACACTCATCGATATCTTCATGACACAATTTTCCTGTCCAGCCTTCTTGACACATGCAAACATATCCAGGTTTAGAGTTAACACATAATGTGTGATAATTTGATGCGTTTTCTGTTCTAGCAGGAATAAATTCTGCAATGCAAATATCTGGCGTCTGCAGGCATTCATTGATATCCTCACTACAGAGAGGTCCAGTCCAGCCTTCCTCACATGTGCAATTATACCCTGGCTTAGTGTTAGTACATAATGTATGATAATCTGTAAAATTGTTTGGATCAGCGTTATTACCTACTGTTTTACAAATATCTGGAACCTGCAGACATTCGTTGATATCCACATCACAGAGTGGTCCTGTCCAGCCTTCAGAACATTCACAATGAAATGCACCAAGGATATTGTGGCAGGTGGCATTGTTTCTGCATGGTAACATCGGCGCTGCACATTCATTGACATCATCCTGACATCTTGTGCCTTGCCAGTTCATAGGACATTCACACTGAAATCTCCCGTGTGTATTAACACAAGTGCCCAAGTTAGTGCAGTGTCCTAGTTCACACTCATTAATGTCCTCTTCACATCCCAGTCCTGTCCATCCTTCCATACAGACACAGGTGTAACTGCCAAAGCTGTTAGTGCATGTTGAATTGTTTTGACACGTGCTGTCTAAATCGCATTCATTCATATCCGCTTCACAAAGTGTTCCAATAAACTCTGTTGGACAGATACAGTGAAATCCTTCATGAACATTCGCACAGGTTCCGCTATTTTTGCAAGGATTATAAAGGCATTCGTTGATATTCTTCTCGCAGGTCTTTCCTTCCCAAAACGCTGAACATGCGCAAGAAAACCCTCCTTCAAGATCAGTGCATGCCCCACCGTTTTTGCAGACTCCATCTAAACACTCGTCAATATTGTGTTCACAATTTTGTCCTGTAGAACAAACAAACAAAAAAGAATAAACATAAATGATGACGTTGAAGACAGAGCTGGGATACAAATAAAAATAAATTAATACGTAGCCACTATTTTGTGTGTAAAATAAATGCGGAACACACACACACATACACACACACACACACTGAGAGGGAGAGAGAGAAAGAAAGAGAGAGAGAGAGAGAGAGAGAGAGAGAGAGAGAGAGAGAGAGAGAGAGAGAGAGAGAGAGAGAGAGAGAGAGATGGAATGTGTAATGTCTCCAGATCTTTTTTTTCCCTTTACAGTGAAAGTAATTTTAGAAATTTAGAATCTAAGAGAGTAATAACCACTGGGGGACATAACATCAATAACATTAGATATGCGGATGATGCAATATTGATTGCAGACTTTGAGGAGATTCTACACCATTTAGAAGATACGGTTATTGAATATTGTGAACAATTAGGGTTAGAATTAAAATGTTAGAAGACAGAGATTATGATCGTCTCTAAGAAGAAAGAAATACCACAATGTAATATAAATGTGATAAATGGGAATATTTTTTTTTTACAAGTGAATCGGTACAACTATCTTGGAATAGACATAACATCTGATAGAAGATACCTTGGAGATATTAGAACTGGAATCGCTTTGGCTACAATAGTCTTTTGAAAGATGGAAAACTACTGACCAATATAAAGATGTCAACTGCAGCGAGAAGAGGGATTTAGACGTGTTACTTAAAACCTGTACTATGTATTGATGTGAAACGTGGACAATGAGCAGACACTTAAGGACATTGGAAATGTGGTTTTTGAGGATAATTAATTTATTTGGTTGTTTCGGGATTTGATATTTAAATATTGAGCACAACCCACTACTGGCAACGCTGATCGTATTCTGGTATGAAACTAAGGCCTATCCACGTCAATGTGGAAGCACTAGACTCGAGTTTCGCTCTCGTTTGAGCTCGTCTGTAGTGTATATCCTTGACCGGACCCGGAAACAAACTCCAGATCACTGGCGTGTAAAGCGTGTGTGTAACCACTAGATCACGCGGCACACGCTGGACACGGCCAAATTATCACAACAGAATAGTACATCGTCACCCATCGTAGGCTGTGGCTCAAGATTTACCCGATCGCCGCGACTGACGTCCGTCAATCGATGTGGACACGAGGTCTTCTCACTGGCAAGGCACACCAGGCCGCCTAAAGTCCAGCGAACAATAATCAAATTGATTTATTTGATTGTTTCAGGATTTGAGATTTAAATATTGAGCACAACCCACTACTAGCAACGCTGATCGTATTCTGGTATAAACCTAAGGCCTATCCTCGTCAATGTGGAAGCACTAGACTCGAGTTTCGCTCTCGTTTGAGCTCGTCAGTAGTGCATATCCTTGACCGGACTCGGAAACAAACCCCGCAGAACTGGCGTGTGAAGCGTGTGTGTAACCACTAGACCACGCGGCACACGCTGGACACGGCCATATTATCACAACAGAATATCACAACGTCACCCATCGTAGGCTGTAGCTGAAGATTTGCCCGATCGCCGCGACTGACGTCCGTGAATCGATGTGGGCCCGAACGGTCAGGTCTTATCACTGGCAAGGCACACCAGACCCCCTAAAGTCCAGTCTAAGGAAAATGTAAAGAATACCATGGACAGACAGAAAAAACAAATGAGCAAGCCGTACAAGTCGCAGATGAAAACAACTGATAACAGAAATTAGACGTAGACAGTCAAAACATTTCGGACACTCTACGAGAAAAAAAAAATAAAACAGACAACTTGGTGACAAATGGCAGGATTGCGGCGAAAAGAACAACGGGAAGGCAGTGAAGTAAATATCTGAATGGCTTGACCAAATGGCAAGATCGGGACAAGAACACAGAGCAAACCCACGTCTCTCGTGATTATGTGATATGGCGAAACATGACCGCACACGCTTAAGGTATGGCACATGAATATAATGATATCTGTTACTTTTCCTTGAATTTAACAATTCTTTTATTAAGTTTTTGCTGAAATAAAGATTATTAAACTAAATTATCTAAATAATAAAAATATAGATGACAATCCTAGTAGACATGGATTTAGAATCTCAAACAAGTTTCTTAATTTACAGCAGTCATTATCTGCTGGCTGCTTTAAAACATCTTGTTACAGTTTTTGTCTAGATTCCTACTTTACTATTCTATCTTTCATTACCAGGTATGTCAGAACACCCATGATCCACTGCTAGATTATGCTAAAAATCAAAAACAGCTGACAGAATAGACAGCTGCCAAGGAAAAATTGCAATATTTGAAAATACACCCAGAAAGTAAGTAAAGTCTAATTGCATGTGTGTCCGGCATACACATTTGTACCATCATCAGTGCTATGGAGTTCGTGCACAGTACTAACATTCTCCTTGTGTATATGTGAGGAGACGTGATTACTTTTTTAGATTCTGTTTGGAATAAAAGTGATCTTTAACCAACTAACAACAAAGACAGACGAAATACCAAAAATCAAAAGAAACGTATCGCCACAGTGTCATGCCTGTATAGCCTTTTTTACAGTCACAAGAATAGCTGCCAATCAAGTCGTGACATGTGCTGGGTTGTTTGCAAGGGCCACTTAAACATTCATTTACATTGGTTTCACAATTATGTCCTGCAAAACCTTTCACACACTGGCACCTGTAACTTCCTGGCGTGTTTATACAACTACCACCATTGCGACACGTTAAGTTTGAATTCTCACACTCGTCTATGTCACTATCGCAGTGAAACCCTGAAAGAGAAGTAACACAAATATCATCGTCATGAAGAATTGTCAGCTAAATAAAAGTTTCAGTCTGTCCAGTTCAGCTACTCTTCTTCTTCATCTCTCTTTTGATGGTACAGCATTGCGCCTAGTTATGGACCTCAAAGGTCAGTGTGTCCGACGTCTACGTGCATTTATGTACTGTTTTCTTCTTCTAGATACAATCCATGCAAGGAATGGGCTCCATCTAGCGGTAGTTCGGTTTTCCCTTCCTAAAATATTGCCAGGGAAGTGACCGTATGGCCTACTCTTTGCGATATTTAACTGCTAAGGGATTTTCGACATTCTATCTTTATCCGAAAGGACTAGGTATGCAATTTCACTAACTTGGAGATTAGATTATCGTGTAATATCATTAGATACCTGAGGTTTTGGAAACATGCCTTGTTATATGCTGGGATAACTGTGCCTTCTGAGTTGGACATGGTAACCTCTCAGCACCACACCCTTCCACCCTCCGTATTCTGTTCAATGTGGGTTATCATTCCAGGCACACCCATAGGTTTACTTATGTTGCCTAATTCTAGCCAATCCATATACGCCATGTTGATTCATGGCATGGTTGATTCATCGCAACTGCGGAGCGCTATCGAGAACAAGTCATCCACTGTTCAAGAAGCCTTATACGAGGGGCACAAAAAATTCACGTTCCAAGCCTAAAATCAGAAGACACCCGATGTTCAAGATGAGCAGCGTAGAATCCCCAAACACCGTAAAGAAAACGAGAGGAGAGAACCTGCCTGCGAGCTGCAGCACAGCGCCAGAGCGCACAGTAACCTCAAATATAGCGACCGCTGGGAAGGGCGACGTCAACCTACCACAGACAAGATCAAAACTACCGAGAAACAGAGTGAGGATAAAGACACCACAGTTGGAAGCACCGACTTACAGGCAATCAGATGGGTTATCAAACGCATCCAAGGGGAGCTTACAGATTACCAGATACAGAAGCAGCTACAACAGGAAAATCTTCTCGTCTTAATTTTGCAGACGGGGCGGTTTCTGCTTGCTTGCTTGCCCTGTGTTTGCTGGCTGTGAACTCCAATGGGAAGACCTGTATATCAGATGAAAACATCCTGTTGCCCAACATCAGTGTGATGTCATACAGGACCTGAGGTTTACGTGAGTATCCGTTATCCCATGTCTGGCTTATTGGTGTTCAGACTAGTGGTTCCTCGCCGTGGAGGCAGACACACTCCGACTTCGGAGGAATCAGCGATCTTACTGACTTTAGCCAGGACCCCGAAGGGACCTGTTGCCCAGGACGTATGACTAGGTCGTGCTAGTAGGTCTTGGCCAGTATAGAACCTGGCCCTGGTGCCTTGGAAACATCTCTGAGTCCCGGGCGGCTTCCGACCTACTCCAAGATTCCTACAACTCTAGAGGTGATGACAACAGAGGGCAGCGAGATTCCGATCAAAGTATCGATGAACAAGAAAGTTCAACAACCTGAACGTTCTATCCCGAGAATCACACAATGCTAAAAGTGCCAGAGGTCCGGAAACAGCAGAACATCGTTCCGCTGCAAGACAGAGACCTGTCGATACTGCGCCGAACACCATACATTCAAGGAATGTCCACTGGCCAAACAGGACAAGGACTTCCGAAAGCCAAACGACAACAGAAAGTGTGCCAACTGCCTTGGCAAGCACGGAGCAAGATATCTTGGCTGCTCGTACCTCCAAAGGCACAGTGACGTCATAAAGACCGACATAATCACAAACACCCCATTCAAGGAAGCACGGCGGAGATGCGAGACAGGCACGAGCATCTCACAAGCTGAAAAAACCCGGCTCCAAGAGCAGATTGACGAACTGCAGAAACAAGTCAATGCACTTCTGACACCGACACCAACCGACACCAAAAATTACTGGATGACACGAAGGAAATCCAGCACAGCATCCAGCAAGAGGTTGAAGGCATGGCACAGATAAGAAGGAAAATGAAGAAATTCTACAAGCAATTAAGACAGAAAGAGAACTGCTAAGAAGCTAAAGGACGCGATCCCAAAAAAAGTCGGCAGAAGCCTCGCAAAAGATCACAGAGAAGCCGCAAGCTAATGCCAAACCATACACCGACCAGAAACCTCACGCCAAGGCCAGTGATCCACCCACGATGTCCAAGAAACCCAAGGAGAATCAGGATCCTCCCAGACAACTGAGAAATGCCTTAATGAGAAGATGAAATCCTACATATGCAACGACTGGAGCTCACAAGAATTCTGCGACATAGCTAAAATAATTCAAAGAAACAAAAACAAAAACAAACAAACAAATAAACTAAAATATTCCTTATAAGGACTGCACCCAGTCAAAATAGACGAGCCAGAAACCATCACTGACAAACAGAAAAGCTGGAAGAAAAGGAGACAACGTAGAATCCGCCAGCCAATACCCCAGCTGACGTCACATGCATAAACGCTTCGAAATCGAAAAGTAATCTAACACTGACAAAGAAGACGAGAAAAGCTTAACCCGCACCATGAACTACCACAACTATAACCAACGTCACAGAGCCTGTTTGAACAAGGTGGAAAGTCGTGTTTGTTTGTTTTTTTTCCAAATCGGACAGAGGGCCGGACTGATGGCATGGTGACAGTTTAATATGTGATATTCCTTTACAGGTCTGGCACACTGTGCTAGTTTCTGAGCGTGGCGAGGGGATGGAGATTTTTTCAACACAGTCCCCCTAAAACAAGCAATATGGTTCTGGGTCGAGAGGAAAACCTCTTCACCGACCTGATTCACATAGCTGCTAGAACTTTCCCCGGTTCAGACGATCCGAACGACAGTGACTTAGAATAAACATTTCAAAGTCAGTCTTCCAGATGATTGCAGACCAACGAACTAATCTCCTTTGATAATCTATTTCAAAATGTTGTAAAACCGTTTCATGATAATGTCAACTGGTAATGCTTCAATAGCTCTTCTCCTGCAATAATAGCATTATGATTAAACTGGATTCAATCATTACATTTGCTTTACAGCGATCCAAGACACTATTAACAATTACTTATATACTTATATTACTTATTTCAATTGCAATTCATGTATAGTTTTCTGTCGCTCAGTTATTGTTATCATTTGAATTTTTTTTTAAACACGATCTTTAGCTTAATCATCACAATCGTGCTCTCTTATCTCAGCATTTAACTACCGTGTAAGTTGAATTCGATTCTAAATCTTACCATTCGTTGACTGAGCTAAGTCAGTCACATTAGAAGAAAAGCAAAGGACACTGACACAAACTATTTTGTACCAAATGAAGATTGGTCGTTGTCTAGATCATACTGCTCCTTCTATATTACTGCAGTGTGGAAGCTGAGCTAGCCACCTGTCTCACACCTCAAGTCATCACTACAGCACACATCAACCAGTCAGTGAACACGATTGAGTATGCGCATATAATATCCATTTAATGCTGAATTAACACAGAACCACACAAAATATAAATTCAGGAACAATAATTCTCTCAGAATATATCTTCATCACAACCGAACACTCGATTAACACTGCCTCTCAAGGCCTACTTAATCTCATCCAACACGACAGTTAACCTGCCTCTCTCCCGGCCCAAAATCACTCGATCCACCCCACTCTGGGTCTCAACTTCAACTCCCTCTCACTGAAAAAAACATAGGTCGCGCTATCCTTCCATTTCCCTGACCACCGACCTCACTGTCCGGTCCCAAAACTCAACTGTCCCCAGTCAATGTTTCCCACTGTCTTTTCACCTTTCTCTGCAGCCCTCTGCAGGCTCCACACACACTACCCTACAGCTCAAACTGTCTGCCCCATAATTACACTAGCCGGCTGACTTCTCCTCAACTCTCCCTTAAATCACTGTCTCCAACCTTCCCCGCCTGTCCTCTCATTTGCACCCTCCGGGGACCCACTACCCAGCCCCGTTTTTATCTGAGAAGGGCCGGTTATGTCAATGACCCCAGGCATGTTACATTACACCCTCCTCAAAAGAAAACATCGTTTTCAAATGATGTAAGAGTAATGCTTCTCACCCAAAACAAAAATAATGACACAGTAACATTGCCTTAGTAGCTCTAAGTATGACTACATTTTACTCCAGCTCACACCCTAAATAATACATCACTTAATCATAGTAATCTCCCATATTCCCCACACATCAACACAGCCCACTTTCCATCTTGTGTACCGATGCGTGAGTTAATACATCGCATAATAATCAACATATACTAGAAAAACATTATATTTGTGTACCCACAGGTCTATTAATATCTTGAAGAACACACACACTATATGTGTACCGATCCTATATCAAGTGGTTCTTTTCTTGCATCAAACCTCCGCTGATTCATGGGGACGATGCGTCTACCCTTCGTGTAACCATCACTCATGGTCCCTATATATTTAAAACACCTGTATGCTATCCCTAACACTGGGTCAGTGATGTCGTTAGCACTCTTTTTAACTGACTTAACTTTCCTATCTGTATCTTGCACCCTTACACCGGATTCTCTGTTTGGTTTGACCTCTTTATTAGATCCTGGCCAATGTAACTGGCACCCTGCTCTCTGCTGCGTACGCCTTATTTCTATGTGCCTTGCACATGCAATATCATGAGCTGTTCTTGTATATCGGTCTCTACGTGCTAAGGGTACTACTACTTGCCTACGTGTAGTTTTGTCATCCGAAAAACTGCGAGTGAGACTATTGTTCTTCATTTCCAAGCACCATCTACCCTTCTTTAATAGCTTATGTTCTACTTTACTACACCCTCGGACACAATTGTCCAGAGTAGTATCTTGTCTCTGGGATTCTCTAAAGCTATATTTAAGATCCATTCTCCCCTGCTCAGTTGTACTATCCTTGTCCTCAGTCCCTGTGTCTACTTCAAGTGCCTCTTCTTCTTCAGCTATAGTATCTAATGTAGGTTTTCTTCTGGTAACTACCTTGTTACTGCCTACACCATAATTGTGGTACCAATGAACTACTTCCTCTTCTGTACACTCTTTAACTTGTGGAACATTTTCAATGATCAGATCCGCCATTGGTGAGTCTAGAACACACGCTGTCACTCTTTCTGTGATATATGGTGTTGTCACTGTGATCTCAGCCAATGGGTAAACTTCTACTGTCCCATTAAAAGTAATACATCTAACCCTTTTCCCTGTGTAAGCTGAAGGATCTACCAAACTTTTTCCGACCCCGATCGCCGTAACACCAGAATCCCTGAGGGTTAACGCTGGACTATCATTAATAAACCCATGATGCAGCTTCAAACTTCCTCCTGCATGCACTGCTGATCCTGATTGAAATGGGTGACCGCACATTAAGACACGCTCACTGTCTTTATGAAAGAGAGGTTTGCATCCACTACAATTCTCATTATTGATTGTCTCAATCACTTGTGCTGCATTTGAGTGCTGAGTCCCCCCCCCCCCCTACCCCATCGTACATTGATAGCTGAAATGGTTCTTTGTTCCACATTTGAAACAAATGATCTCTTTTTTCCTGTTATTCGTTGGCCCACTGGATGGTTGTACATCACACTGTGCTGCCTTGTGCTCCAGCTCCCACAATTCCAACATCCGGCATAACCACTCGAACGTCTCTTAAAATTTCCCCTTTTGTATGGATAACGTCCTGCTTTGCCAAAATAGTTGCTCTGGAAACCCTTGTTTTGAAGTCCCTGTTGCTCATACCTCTGTGCTGAATCCACACTCTTCGGCCTTGGTCTAATCTCAGGATTCTGATCCTCTTTAGTATACACTGCACATCAATTTGTCTGCCAATATAACTGTTTGGATGTGCAGTCATGTACTTTTGCCCGAACTGGGACATTGTGACTATGTCCTTTGGTTTTCGTTCTTGAAAGAAAGCCACTCAGTTTGTATTGCATGACGATAATACCTTGTCTCTTAGCATCAAATCTACTAATCGATTAAAATCTTTCCCAACTTCTGCAAGCTCCATCCATTTATTAAATGTGTTCTTCACTGTATTGTCAAAATCTGTAAAATCCTGATTTGTCTCTGGCACTAATTGTCTGAACTTTGTACTGTATCCATGCTCAGATAGTTTGAACTTTGTAAGCAAGCGTTGACGCAGAATAGTATAATTATTTCTTTTTTCCAAAGGTAAATTGAACATGGTATCTAGGGCCTTTCTCGTTAGATAATCACTAAGCATCATAGCATAGTCTCCTTCTGGAATGCCTAAAGCTTTCACAGACGCTTCAAATCTCTCAAGATAAGCTTCAAGATTGTGTCGGTCCGTAAAATATGGCAATTTCAATAGTTGTGACAACTGCGAAGGTCTTTTGCCTTCCTCACATTGACCCTTAGATGCTAGTTCTAATTTTGTTAGTGGAATGTCCGTTTCCATCTGATATGTAATCTTCTCGATTTCCACCGCATTTGTTTGTTTTAATTTTTCCAGTTCTAGCTGCATTAAATTGAGCTGTGTCTCTTTCTCTTCCTGTAGGCACTTGATTTCCATTTCAACCTGTCTTTGGTCTCGCACAGTCTGTCTTTGTTCTCTTTCAGCCTGTTTTTGTTCTTTTTTCCATTGATTATATTCTTTCACTTTTGCTTCTGCAAACTCCTGCAAATCTTTGCCCTTCAGGCCTAACCGTTCACCTGCTTCAATATATTCCATTAAAGTAGGCATCTTGTACTTGTGGTCACTTAGCTGTCCGTCAATAAACTATTATATAAAAATCCTGTTACTTGTCTTTGTGCACCTTTCCTAAGTACACCATCACTCACTATGTACGTAAATTCGTAGTACTAATACTATCACTCTGTACACACACAGTCCCTCTGTAAGCACTAGGTGGTGAAGAGTGGGGGGGGGGGGTATTACCTATACTCCCTCGAATATGTAACTAATAGTTGTAGAAAGTTTCTGGAAATATTGTTACACATGCGTATAAATACACAAATGAGTAATACACAATAAGTGACGCCTATAAGAAGCTAGACGCATAGGCTGGTGAAACGCGGACGGATGATTACATAGAAATAAAAACCACTGACATCGACAAGCCCATGTAGTACAATAAAGTGCGCATAATATAAACTGACAGAGACCATCTAGATAGAAGATTTTTAACGTGAGAATTACAATAATACCATATATCCAAAGAAACCAAATATCATATATAAAGAAACACAAGAACAATTACTCTTCAGTAAGTAATATACACAGATTTGACGTAAGACACAACGGCTCTAGATATTGTTCAGGACACCCAATGAAAACGCACGATAACGCTAACCTCTTATAGAATTCCTTAAAGAATATCTTAAGCACAAGAAAGAACCACGTTTTGCCAAGCCTATCCTGATTCAGATAGAAATGACAAAAATGTCTATTCAACCACTACATGAAATAACATATAAATATATAGATACACATACGATAACGACACTTAGGACGATGAGAGCAACAGAAACAAAATGGATGGCCGACAACAATGCGATGATAGACTTTCACAAAAGTCCTTAGTTTGTTTCTAATAGTTTCCGAAAACCGCCTGGAAATGTCTGTCGGTTAATGTTTTGAAGTGACAATGACGCTAGTTTCCAACAACTAATTACTATTCTAATGCGTTGTCACTTTTCCTTTGACGTGGTGATAACGAGTTTCGACTGTCAGCAAAGTTAAAAATGGTGGTGAATATCCAGAATTGTAAATGTGTATATATAGTAACTTTTTGGCAGATAAATCCAACCATCTTGCGATGACGGCACCTGATTGTTTGATGTAAATTGTTTGCCCGGTGACGCGATGATGATAACAGAATACAAAGACGTTAACAACGATGACCATAAATCCTGGTTTCAGTGCAAAACATCTTGGAATTCCAATGGAAATATTTCAGTAAACGTCCCTCGTACACGGCCTTGACTCACAAGTTTACCTCAGTCAGTACCTCAGTGTACTATAATCTTATTTGTCCCAACACGCACCGAATGTGGCTGTGATCTTAAGAATGTTCGCTTTTTTCCCACTGATTGATGGACAATTTTCTTTATAAACAAATAAACTCCTGTCCTGCCCCCGTCTTTCACCCCTTCTCAGTGGACTAGCATCTGTCACGTCTGTGTGATTTCCACACTGTCTCATATAAGTCCCCTCCCCGGACGAGTTTGTAAACATGAATTTCACCAGTAACTAGCCTCTGGTGCACCCCCTCTCTTTTTACCTGCGCTGAACTCTTGAACTTTGAAAACGCCGTACAACTGTCTTCAACGCACACAGGACTCCCTAAGAAATTACTCACTGTCTGTGTTTTGTGGTCAACCCGTCACCGTCCACTACTCCTCTTCGAGTGTGCACTGTTATTTTTTTACCTTTGGTGGCCCCTAGTGAACTGTCAGCTATCTTTGGTTTTAAATCCTGTCTTTATCTTTGCCTCCTGACAGCAGTAATGTTTACCTGTGCGGACCCGCTCTTACTCACGTACATACGGCTTGACCGTTGTCTGCTAGCTTTTGATAATGTCTCTGATTATCCTCTCAAAGCGACAAGCCCACATTAAGAGTCCCCATTAATCTTTCTATATTACAATGGGAATCTTGACCGGACCTAGCCCGCATAAAATCTTGAATGACACAAACTCTTTTGTACCAAACGAAGATTGGTCATTGTCTAGATCATACTGCTCATTCTATATTACTGCAGTGTGGAAGCTGAGCTAGCCACCTGTCTCATACCTCAAGTCATCACTACAGCACACATCAACCAGTCAGTGAACACGATTGAGTTTGCGCACATAATATCCATTTAATACTGAATTAACACGGAACCACACAACATATAAATCCAGGAACAATAATTCTCTCAGAATATATCTTCATCAAAACCGAACACTCGACTAACACTGCCTCTCAAGGCCTACTTAATCTGATCCAACACGACAGTTAATCAGCTTCTCTCTCGGCCCGAACTCACTCGATCCACCCCACTCTGGGTCTCAACTTCAACTCCCTCTCACTGAAAAAACACAGGGCGCGCTATCCTTCCATTTCCCATACCGCCGACCTCACTGTCTGGTCCCAAAACTCAACTGTCCCCAGTAAATATTTCCCACTGTCTTTTCACCTTTCTCTGCAGCCCTCTGCAGGCTCCACACACACTACCCCACTGCTCAAACTGTCAGCCCCACAATAACACTAGCTGGCTGAGATCTCCTCAACTCTCCTTTAAATCACTGTCTCCAACCTTCCCCGTCTGTCCTCTCATTTGCACCCACCGGGGACCCACTACCCAGCCCCGTTTTTACCCGAGAAGGGCCGGTAATGTCAATGACACCAGGCATGTTACAGACACTTTTACATGTCTTAATATGCAGTGGGCTTATGGTGCTGGACTCATATTTATAGGGATGTTGGACTAATATTTATAGGGGTGCTGGACTCATATTTATAGGTTCCATTCCAATTTTCAAAAAAAAATTCAAAATCCGGCCTCGTTCAACCTGCGTTTTTCAGCTGTGGTTACCGTTGAGGTCCGTGGTTTTTGTGGGTTCATTCACCCTAATTCTTGTCTTGTGAGTCCTATCTCGGACTGATTATGTTGGCTTGTGTCTGTGGCGTCAGCTGGGGGATTGGTCGGCTGCTATCCTTTGTGTTCGTCTGTTCTTGTGGTTTTCTTTGTTGGTGCAGGCTCCTGGCTCTTCTGGCTGCAGTCCTTATATTGAATTTGTATTTAGTATTTTGTCCTCCTGTTCTGTTTATTGCCCGTAGAAGCTTTTCGATGTTTGTTTTTTACCTTCTTGCGCTTTCTTTCACTTTCGAGTTTAAGTTCTTGCTGTTTTTCGATTGCTTCCTCTGTTGTCAGCCATGGGACGATCTCTCCGTTCTCGATATGGTACTCAATACCGGTATCATATTCAGTGATTATCTCCGGGTATTCGATGGGTTTCCCCTTGAGTTTCTTCACCTTCTTTCCTTTTGCTTCCTGTCTCCTCATGTATTTCTCGTGCCTGAGTTCCACTTGCCTTGCCCGTTTCTTTTCTTCTTCTATGCACCACTCCATTTCCTCCGGAGTGGGTTCCTTTGTGTACCACTCCGTGGCGTCGAATGGTTCCTCATCTTGTCTTTCTTCGGCTGTCTGGCGGGATGTTGGTTTCCCCTTGGGTGTTTCGGGCGTCGTGGTTCGGCTGCTGCTTTTATCTTGCGGTTCAGGCTCGGTATTTTGTTGGGTGTCTTGCGGCTTCTCTGTGGTCTCTTGCATGGTTTCTGTTGGTTTGTTTTGAGTTGATGTCATTTCAGCTTTTGGCAGCCCTCTCTCCACTTTTATGGTGTGTAGCATGTCTTCGTTTTCCTGCTTTAACGCGGTCATCTGCTCCACTTCTCGCTTGATGTTTTGCTGGATCTCATTTATTTCCGCCAGTAGTTTCTCGTTCTCCCCCGATGGTGTTTCCACCTTGTCGTGGTGGGGGAGCTTGAGTTTCTCAATTACCCTGAGAGATATGCCGGCGGAAGCATAGCTACCAGCAGGGCCTCCCAAGCCGGACAGGTCAAAGGGCAGAGAACTGACAAAGAGAAACACACTGGTCCTCTAGTTTGGGGGTTGAAGCGTGGGGTTAACATCCCCACAATTGTAAAAACCATTTTGTTACAAAACGGATACATGAGCCTCGAATTCGGACTGACTTACTTTGACATCGACTTTGGAACGTTAAAGAACTTTTGAGATTTGGAACAAGGAATGTACGGACACTATATCGAGCTGGAGCGGCCGAAGAATTAACCCGGGAGCTGAATGAGTATAAAATGGATATAACAGCAAAATGGAATGATTATAATATATGGAGGAAACACCCAAAATAAACATGAATTACGAACAGGATTTGTCATGAAAAAAGAGTTATGGGGGAACGTTCTAAACATTAAAGCTGTTAATGATAGGATTAGTAAATTACGAATAAAAGGTAAATGGAAAAATATAACGATGATTAATGTACATGCACCTACTGAAGAGAAAGAAGATGATACTAAAGAAGACTTTTATAATGATCTGGAAGATGTCATAGAAGAAACCCCCAAACAGGACATCCTGATTGTGCTGGGATACTTCAACGCAAAAATAGGCAGAGAGCAAACTCATAAAAAAGTTGCCGGTATGGAAAGCCTACATACAACATACAACTTCAAATGATAATGGATGGAGAGTCATCAACCTAGCAGAAGCCAAAGGACTGCAGATCAGCAGTACCAGACTGCAAAGAAAGGATATACATAAACAAACTTGGAAATCATGTGACAAGAGAACCTATAATCAAATAGATCACATTTTAATTAACAACAAAAATGCATCAAACATACAACAAGTTAGAAGCTATAGAGGAGCTGAGTGCCACAGCGACCACTTCCTCGTTGGGACAAAATTAAAAATAAAATTTAAGAGAGCTTTCTATGCTAAACTACAAAGGTTACACCCAACATATAACAGAGAAAAACTAAAAGAAATTTCAGTCAACGAGAAATTTGCAGATTAAATAAAATGTAAACTTGAAATTCTACAAAACCCGTTGGAGGTAAGCGTTGACCAAACTTTGTTGAACATCAAGAATACAATTCAATCTACCACAGAAGAATGTCTCGGTGTGTTAACCACGCATAGAAAGAACAGATGGTTCAATCCAAAATGTGAAGAAGCAGTCATTAGGAAAAAGAATGCCAGACAGCTATGGCTAAATGACATCGACAACATCCAAGAAGAAGAGCAATATAGAAATGGATGTAAAGACGCTACAAAAATAGTTCGACAGCAGAAGCGAGAATATATGAGTAATATAATCAAAGATATGGAAACTAATCACCAGAAAAACGAATCCAGAAAGTTTTTTAAAGAACTGAAGTCAATGAAACGAGGGCACCAACACAACACATATGGCTTAAAAGTCAAAAATGGGAATATGATAAATACCAATGAGGAAATGTGCAACACATGGAAATAATATTTTGTTGAATTACTAAATTGTGAAGCTCCAAGTAACACTTTCCCAGAGGAAGAGGTTCTAACGAGTGAACCACAAATTGAAGAACCTGCATTTGAAGAAATCCTATATGTAATCACACGACTTAAAAACAATAAGGCAACTGGGGCTGATGGAATTGCTGCTGAATTTATAAAGGCGGGTGGCCATGAATTACATCTAAAGCTATTTCGAACTAATAATAAAAATCTGGAGGACTGAAGAATTACCCCATGACTGGAAAGAGTTATTGATACCTATCTTTAAGAAAGGAGACAAGTTCCAGTGTGAAAATTATAGAGGAATATCACTACTGTCCATAAGCTATAAGATACTATCCGCAGTATTACTAAATAGACTAAAACCATATTCAGAATGCATATTAGGTGACTACCAGGCGGATTTTAGACAAAACAGATCAACAATAGATCAGATATTTATCTTACGGCAAATAGCCGAGAAACATTGGGAATATAAAAGAGATCTCCATAACATTTTTGTGGATTTAAAAAAGGCTTATGACAGTGTCCAAAGGAATAGTCTATGGAATGCTATGCGGGAATTTGGAATACCAAGGAAGTTAATCATCATGACCAGACTATGCATGGAAGATACGTATAATATAGTAACATATAAAGGCAGGAAATCAGACCCTTTCCAAATAACATCTGGCTTGAAACAGGGTGATGCACTATCGCCGCTACTCTTCAATCTGGCTCTAGAGAAAGTTGTAAGGAGGGTAAAGGAGGAATGTGATAATGGACGAACATCCAAGCTGCTTGGTTATGCAGATGATATAGATATTATAGGGGAAAATGAACAAAAGACTTTGGAAATATTGACTCACTTAAAGGAAAAAGCCCAACAGATGGGGTTGGTTATCAACCAAGATAAGACAGAATATATGGTAATTTCAAGAGAAGGAATAGCTAAAATCTCTGGCCACATACAAATACATAATATGACCATTTAAAGAACAGAAACATACAAATACATGGGTACAATCTTCAACTGATCCAACATCATAAGGGAAGAAATACAAACTAGAATCAATTCTGGAAGAAAGATATACTATGCACTACAACATCTACTAAAATCAAAGGCGCTATCTCGTAACACCAAGGTCACAATATACAAAACACTGATCAGACCAGTTGTGCTTTATGGCTCTGAAACCTGGAGTACAACTAAAGGAGACGAAGCCTTGTTACAAACCTTTGAGAACAAAGTTTTAAGACGCATCTTTGGACCCTTAGGTATACACAAAGTGGAGAGTGGAAAAGAAGAAGTAACAAAGACAGTTATGATCTGTTTAAGTCCCCGCTAATCACTGGTATCATGAAGGCTAATAGACTACAATGGCTGGGACATTTAGAAAGAATGGAAGATAATAAGGAAACAAAACTCGCTTACACTCAGGAAATACATGACTGTAGACCCCAAGGTAGACCAAGAAGACGGTGGAGAGATAATTATATATATATATATATATATATATATATATATATATATATATATATATATATATATATATATATATATATATACAAACACTAGGAATCAACGACTGGCAAGAGAAGGTCAACCAGAGAGGCGAATGGAAACGAATTGTATCTGCAGCAAAGAACCGCAATGGCTCAGAACGCTGAAGAAGAAGAAGAAGAAGAAGAAGAAGAAGAAGAAGAAGAAGAAGAAGAAGAAGAAGAAGAAGAAGAAGAAGAAGAAGAAGAAGAAGAAGAAGAAGAAGAAGAAGAAGAAGAAGAAGAAGAAGAAGAAGAAGAAGAAGAAGAAGAAGAAGAAGAAGAAGAAGACAGTTGATGTAGTTGTACGTCATATCAGATTATCCATTCTCAATACTGTCTTGAAATATGAATATGTTACTCCATAAGAACTCTAGCTGTGCTTTGTTTATAATCATATTTCTGAGAGTTGTATGTGGTAGTTTCCCTTTGCCTGTCATGAACGCTCAAAAATGTACATGACATAAATACTGTGTATCTGGCTCTGTAGTAGAGCCTGTAGTATCAGGCTCTTTGATGCAGCTAGCAGGTAGGCTCTCCACGTTCTTCTTCTTGTTGTCGGCTCCCACGCTGCACATCTTGGCTACCGCGTGTTTCTTGTTGTTGGACTTTCAACGTGACATTTTCCCCCGCGTATCAGGCTTCTTGACTGGTTAAGGCGACTTGCGTATGCCCTATGTGACGATATTTATAGGGGTGCTAGACTCATATTTATAGGCCAATCGGTACCCGATATATAAAGTAGTTGGTGTCACACAGGCCGCCATTACTTCTAAAGACATTTCCTGGTGCCCATTTGAGGTCGAGTTAACCTGGGAGCCCAGGTCAATTTAAAACATCCGCCCTGGTGCAGAATTGAACCCATGACCACCGAGCGGGCAAGTTAGCGTCAGCACTACGTTAGCATATGATTACTAGAACTGTATAAGATGTGAAACAAGAAATATTATGTTATTAATTTCTTAAAGTAACTGTTACTTTCCCAAGAATTCTAACTTCTTTTGTTAAGTTTTTGCTAAAATAAAGATTAAAAGTTAGTTGCATATCCTGTACATGACGTTTGCAGTCAACACCAGCATTTTTTGCTGTTGTTGATGTCTTGGCAAGTTTACGTTCAGTAGTTTGCCATTGTTTTCTGAATGGCTGTCATCCATACCATTTCTTAAAAAAATTAGTCCAAACGCGGTCTGCTGCCAACCGCTCGCAGCTGTGTTTCGAACGCGGATATACGGGATTACGAACCGCGTCCGTAACGCCTTTTCCATGGAGACAGGCGAAATAAAGATTATTGAACTAAATTATCTAAACAACAAAGATGTAGAAGAACATGTTAGCAGACATAGATTTAGAAACTAATCAAATTTTCTTAATTAACAGACCTCATTAGCTGCTGGTGGCTTTGTTATGGTTATTATATATGGTTATTAATTGTTTATGTCTGTTACCTCTTGTTATGGTTCTTGTCTGTTTTCCTTCTGTACTAGTCTGTCTTTCATTACCAGGTATATCAGAACAACCAAGGAGTCACTGGTATATTATCTTAGCGCTGTCTTATGTGTCCTGCTGATTAATGGATTTATCTCAAATCTTGACTAGCTGAAAAATTAGGAGACCCCTATACACGATAAACATTATTTTACTGTTAGAAAATATAAATAAAACAGCTGACTGAATAAACAGTTGCCAAGAAAATTTTGCAATAAATGAAAAGCCACCCAGAAAATAAAAATTTGTTGCATATGTGGGTTCGGTATACACATTTGGACCCTTATCAGTGCTATGGAGTTCGTGCATTGTGCTGAGATTCTCCTTGTGTATGTGGAAGGAGACGGGAGTACTTATGTAGTGTGTTTGGAACAAAAGTGATTTTTAACCAACTAACAACAAAGACAATCAATATGCCTAAAAAAAACTAAAAAAAAACGTATCACCGTATCGTCATACCTGTATAGCCTTGTGTACAGTCACAAGAATAGCTGCCAATCAAGTCGTGACACGTGGCGTTGTGCTTGCAAGGGTCACTTAAACATTCGTTTACATTGGTTTCACAATTCTGCCCTGCAAAACCCTTGACACACTGACACCTGTAACTTCCTGGAGTGTTTATACAACTACCACCATTGCGACACGTTATGTTTGAATTGTTACACTCATCTGCATCATAATCGCAGCGTATCCACGAAAAAGAAGTTACACAAATATTATCACCATGAAGCTGTTAGATATACATTTTTGTAAGTTCAGTTGTTCAGTTAATATTTATTTCTCTGTCGATGGTAAAGTGTCACGCCCAGTTATGTACCTCACATGTCAGTGGGTCCAACTCCTGCATGTATTTATTGACTGTTTTCCTTTCTAGACATAATCCATCCAAGACAATGGGCTCCATCTACCCGTGGTTAGGGTTTACCTTCCTAAATATTTTGCCAGGTCGACGACCTAGCATATGCAATGAGTATTTACTTACTTTTGTGGGTGTGTTTTCATATATTCCAATTGTTCCTGGGCATCTGTCTATTCAGTCAGCTGTTTTTATTTTTATTTATGTTTTGTTTTAACAGCAAATGGGTATTTGTACAGAAGCCTCATAGTTTTTCACCATTGTCTAAGATTAGAGATCAATCCATTAAATCAGAACCATGAAACAGCGAACCTGACAGTCACTGGGGGCTAATGGATCAATTGACACCGAAACTGATTCTGGCATGTAAAGATTGTAATAATTATCAAGTGCACTAAACTGGACACATAAGAAATTTAATTTTCGCTGACACATACTCGTTTTAAATGTAATTTAGAAACAGTTTTATTGCTCCTAACAATTTGGAAGCCTTTCACACGTCTTGAGTAGGGTTGGGTTTATGGTGCTAGCAATTTGCACTCGATGTGGTTAATATTATCCCGGTCGCCTTTACTTCCTAAAACAATTTCTGGTACCCATGTAGGCTGGGTCAACCGGTGAGTCGTAGTCGACTTTATAAACATATTCTCGATGAAGATTCAAAGACTACCTCCGGGCCAGTAGCCACTGTGCTGTAATAGCTTCCAATTTCTTGTTAGAGCAACTAGTAACGTCACATAATTACAAATTTCATACATAGCAGATGCCATAATGAAAGGTATGCTTATGAAATAATGAAAGTACCCTCTTACTCGCATGAAGACACATTGGGATTACGGTGCTAGACCCATCTTTGTATAGACCAATCGGCACTGGGAGGGTGGTGGGTCGCCTCCACATTCCAGAGATTTCCTGGGACCCATTCAAGGCTGAGTCGACTTCGGAGCAATATTTTAACATTTATGTATTTCTTAATGAAATCCTGTCTAAATGATGACACAAGATTCCTTAATCATGCACACTTTCGTAATATATTCACACTTTCCTGCCAGTAATATATTACTTGTTGTCTTCTACACATTCCGATAGCAGTGACTCAGAAAGCATGTACCACCAATACATCCAATAATCATCAGCCGTCTGCCTGATGTCCACTCTATCAGTTGGTTTCAAATCGATTTAAAGTCAAAAGATTGCTGGTAAAGATTAGTCTTTCCTCTTGAGCCTACTGCGTTGTTTGAAGAATTGTAACATTCTTTCCTCTAGGGGTGACAATGTAGAGAGCAACCAGTCTTTAAGCAATGGCTAGGCATCCGCCTGCCGGCCTGGTGGTCATAAGTTCGATCCGAATTTGGGCGATTCAGATTTTTAATATTGGCCCTAATACGGGTACCAAGGAATGTCTTGGAAATTAAAGACGGCCGATATGATACCGACCACATTACCCAACCCGTGCCGACTGGCTTACGAAAACCCGGGTCTAGACATGCAGAAGTGTCATTGACTTTGTTAATTACTTACTTCAAATCCTAATATAATGATAGATAGCCCGTGTGTCGCCAATGCCTGACAAATAATTGTAACACTGTAACCAACCGTGCTTGTTGTAAGAGGCGTTTAAGGAGGGATGACGTGAGACTGACTACCGCAAACCGTAGAAAGATGTACCTGCACAATCCAGCCAATCATGATCAAGTCTACAAAGGGCTCGTTTTGTGTTGGTTGAGGGCTTAGGCCAGATTCGGAGATGAAGGAACCGGCAGAAGTAAAAGATAATGATAGACACCAAAATAATCATGTACTCTAAATTTACTTAACACATTCTTTCAGCTACGTTGTCAAATGTATATAGCTGGCATTGCCTTTAAGTCCGAATGTAATGACAGATACAGCTATAACTATGTAATGCATTAAAATTTGAATACTATAACTTTCTTACCAGTCCAACCAGCCGGGCAACTGCACAGGAAATCATTAACAAGATCATGACAAGTTGCACCATTACGACAAGGCGAAGGGAGACAATCGTTAATGTTGATGCTGCAGGTATTTCCAGTGTAACCTGAGACAAACAGTAAATGTTGTTGGTATTTTATAAAAAAAAATTACGAGTTAGACTGTAGAAGAAGTATATATGTTTTTTTGTTTTAATTCGCATATCCTTTACAGTACATCGCTGTCAACAGCAGCATCTTTCAGCTGATTGTTGATATCTTGGCAAGATTACGCTAAGTAGTTTGCCATTGCTTTCTGAGCGGCCGGCTCATTATCCCGCAAGTCACCAGAGCGGGGCGAACCGCTTCCAATTCTCACGCGCTGCGAGTTCCTGTGTGGATAAACGGGATTACGGAGAAAGTCGTGTAACCCCTCGGCCAGAGAGACCGGCATATATGTTTACACATTACATTGGCACCTTTCCGTCTTGACAGACGATAGTTTGGTACATTGTGCTTCAAAAAGGCTTAATAACTATGACCCATGGCGGTGGCGACTGTGGCTGGTAAGGCCAATTCTTGCTGCAAATGTTTGCATGTGAAAACATGGTCATTTCCACCATTGTGCACCATCTTACGTCTCTCACGCTCTGTGTGTGCTTTATATGCAATAATTTTCTCCTTTGTCTTTATTCCATTTCTGATAGTTGCCCTCCATGCAACACGTTCAGCGGCGACTTGCTGCCAATATGCATTATCTATGCCTGTATCAATCATGTCCCGTTTACACAGATCTCTGTATCGTAGTAGAGGCCGACCCTGAGATCTCCTACCCGTCTGTAATTCACCAAAAAAGATGTCCTTTGTTATTCTACCATCATCCATCCTCCTAACATGTCCTATCCATCTAAGTGTACGAAGACTGAGCATGGAATACACCGTCACACAACTTGATCTTTCCAATACTTCAGTATTTGTGATTTTGTCTTGCCACTTAATACCAAGTATTCTTGGCAGGCACCGCATATGAAAGCTGTTTAAACGTTTCTCTTCGCGTGAGTAAGTTGTCCAGGTTTCACTGCCATAAAGAAGAGTACTAAGGACACAGGCTTGGTAGACGAGGACTTTTGTTTTGGCAGTAAGCTCCTGTTCTCCCAGACTCTTTTTGCTAACATGTTCATTGTTGTTGCTGCCTTGCCAATCCTGATGTTGATTTCCTGATCGAGGGATAATTGGCTATTTACCTCTGATCCTAGATATGTAAAATGGTCTACTATCTCCAGTTCGGCGTCGTCAATAAAGATTGATGGTACACCATGTACACCTTGTGACATAATCTGTGTCTTCTTTTTGTTAATTGTTAAACCAAATTCAGAACAAGCATTGGAGAATGCAGATAGTAGATGTTGTAATTCTTCCTCAGAGTGGGTCGTAATCGCAGCATCATCCGCAAAAAGCAACTCTCTGATTAGTACCCTCCTAATTTTGGTCTTGGCCTTCAATCTCTGAGCATTATAGAGGCCACCACATTATAAATCCAGAAAATGACTAACTGTCTGAGTGCTACATAATATATTTTCTTCCTGTTAGTATTTTGTCCATAAGTCCCAGCAATTGTTGTTGATTGTCCGTCAAGAATGATGATGACCATTGATTTCATCCAGTGGTGTTGAAAGTATGAAGCCATGAATTCTAAGATGGCTGATAAGGCCTATTTTGGCTCGAAATGTTCTTTGACAATGTGGGCAAAGAATACTTGACGTTTCAGGAGGAGGATCTCTTGCAGTGGTTTTTCTGTCCAGCCTTTTCTTCACAGCTTTTGCAATCCTGGTTGCTTCACATGTGACTACACCCTTACGTAATGATGCACGCCACGAATTACGGTCTTTAGCAGCAGTCTCCCAGGTGTCAAGATGAATTCCAAAAGCTTTCAATGAGATTGTCGGAGTGTCTTTAAAGCGCTTCCTCTGGCCGCCTTGGGAACGTTTACCACAACGCAGCTCGCGGTAAAAAATCTGTTTAAGGAGCCTGTGATCTGGCATACGAGTTAAGTGAATAGCCCAGCGAATCTGATTCTTCATTAGTATAATGTGGATACTGGGCATGGACGCTCTTTCTGGAACTTCAGTGTCAGGGATCTTACCTTGCCATTTAATCTTCAATAGCTTCCTAAGGCAGACTGTGTGGAAGTGGTTTAATTTCCTAGCATGTCGCTGATAAACAGACATTGTTTCACAAGCATATAGCAGTGTGGATAATACAACTGCTTTATAGACTTTCAGCTTTGTTTGCAGGCTTATTCCATTTCTGTCCCATACATTCTTGTACATTCTGCCAAAGGCCGCGCTGGCCTTGGAGATTCTTACATTTTCTTCGTCATCAGTTGTGGCAGCTTGTGACACAGTGCTGCCAAGATAGGTGAACTTGTCCACAACACTTAGTCTATGACCGTTCACCTTTATATTCGGCACGGTGTGATTATTCCCTAGAGCTGGCTGTTACATAACTACAGTCTTCTCCAAGTTGATATTGAGCCCAAATTTGACACAAGCATATGAGAAAGCTGAAACATTGTGTTGCATGTCTGCCTCTGAGTTGGCATATAGAGCGCAATCATCAGAAAACAGAAATTCTCTGACGGTGTCGCTGTTAGTTTTGGTTTTGGCTTTCAGCCTTCTGAGATTGAGCAACTTTCCATCCATGCGGTAGTTGATGTCTATTCGAATGTCACTGGTCTCGAAGGCATTCGTCAGCATAGCTGAAAACATGAGGCTGAACAGTTTTAGTGCCAGTATACATCCTTGCTTCACTCCACTGGTGACAGTTCACCATTTTCCTGTACTCTTGCTGCATTTTTTTGGGTTAGCATATCCTTGACAGGACATCGCTGTCAACGCCAGCATCTTTCAGCTGTATGTTGATTTCTTGGCAAGATTACGTTCAGTAGTTTGCAATTGCTTTCTGAGCGGCCGGCTCACATACCCCGTAAGTTACCGATGCGATTCGAACCACTGCTGATTCTCACCGTCATCATGTTACCAATGAGAGTATACGAGATTACGGAGAAAAGTCATTACCTCTAAGCCACGAAGCCGGCTATACCATCATGAAATAACTGCATTATTTGGACAACCTTTTGTGGACAGCTATATTTCGCCATAATCGTCCGCAGTCCTTCTCTGCTGACTGTATCAAAAGCCTTGGTAAGGTCAATGAAAGTGGAGAACATTTTCTGTTCTGTTCCTGACATTTGACTTGTCAGCGAAAATCCTGTCAACAGTTCCTCGTTCTTTTCTGAAACCACAGTGACTCTCAGGAAGAAGACCTTGATCGAGATGGGCCGTGAGGCGATTGAGAATATTTCTGGCGAGTATCTTCCCTGCGATTGAGAGCAAGGAGATGCCTCGGTGGTTGTCACATGATTGGAGGTGTCCTTTGCGTTTGTAAAAGTGGACTATTGACGCGTCCTTGAAATCTTGCGGCATGGTCTCGTTCACCCATATGTTTGTAAAGACTTGGTGAAGCTGCTCTATTAGAACCGGCCCACCTGCCTTGTATATCTCTGCCGGGATGGAATCCGGACCATGTGCCTTGCCGCTGGAGAGTTGCTGGATGGCTTTGTTTACTTCCACTATGGTTGGCAGGTCATCAAGTGTATCATTGGTGGGAACTTAAGGAAGGGAGTTGATGGTTTCATCATCGAAGAAGGAAGTTGCATTTAAGATGGTGCTGAAATGCTCTGCCCAGCGTTGAAGGATTTCTTTCTTATTGGTGACCAATGTTCCCCCATCTGAACTGAGGAGGGGAACGATGCCTGGTGATGTAGATCGCTTTCAGTGAGTCGTAGTAGTTTTTCATATAATGTCTGTCAGCAAAGCCTTGAATAGCATCAGCTTTGTTGCTCAGCCAGAAGTCCCGCATCTGTTGAAGTTTCTGCTGCACTATTCTCCGAATGTTATTGAAGGCATCTGATTTTGATGTTGACTTCGGGCCATTCAAATGTGCCTTGAGGAGAAGATGTTTCTCGGCCAGCAATTGGTTGATGTCTTCAGAATTTTCATCAAACCAGTCTTTATGCTTTCGGGGGGGGGGGGGGGGGGCGGGGGGGGGGGGCTGGACCCAGGATTCCCATAGCAGTGTTGTAAATTCTGTCCATTAGGGCTCTCCACTCTGTTTCCGCATCCTGTTTAGCTGCAGCATTTGGTTTGAGGCGGTCTTCCAGCATGTTTTCAAACGACAACTGCATTTTTTTGCTGTTTAGGAGGGTGACAATTAGTTGTTTTGTGTGTGTGTGTGTGTGTGTGTGTGCATTTGTACCCATTGAGAACGCCATTGTGGTTGATGTGTATGTTTATTTTCGAGATAATGAGACGATGGTCTGTCCAACATTAGGCACCACACATGGATTTTGTCACTCGAAATCCTTGTCTGTCACTCCTCCTGACGATGACACAGTCAATGAGGTGCCAGTGTTTCGAGCGAGGGAGCATCCATGATGTCCTATTTCTCGTGGGAAGACGGAAAATTGTGTTGGTGATCAGGAGATCGTGTTCGGTACAGGTCTGAAGGAGGGGGAGTCCATTGCTGTTACAATTTTCGACTCCATACTTTCCAATGATGCCACTCAAGGAGGCAGTGTCCTTGCCTACTCTGACATTGAAGTCCCCAAGGAGTGTACGTTTGCCTCCTTTGGGAACAGATGTTAATACGTTGTGCAGGTCTTAATAGAACTTGTTTTTGACGTCATCTTCATTTGTCATGGTTGGTGCGTAGACACTAACGATGGTTGCATGCTTCTTTCCTTTCAGCAGGGGTAACTTAAGTTATAAGCCTGTCATTTATAGCCTTCGGAAATTCAGCTAGTTTGCCAACCAGGGCCGACTTAATGGCAAATCCCACACCGGATTGGCGTCTTTCCTCTCTTTTCCTTCCACTCCAGAAGAATGTGTAGCTGGCACCTACTTCACAGATTTAGCCTTCTTCTGCAAGTCGTGTCTCGCTCAAGGCTGCAATGTCGATGTTGTACCTGCCCAGCAATCTCCGAATCAGTGCTGTACGTCTCTCTGGGCCCGATGCGTCGTCTGTATCAAGTAGGGTACGTACATTCCAAGTTCCGATTGTCAAGGGAATATGGTTAGTTCTTTTAGCTTTGCCTGTTTTTACTTTGTTTTTATGTCGACCGCAGTATAGGGTACCCACCAACCGCTGCTAGCTGGTTAGGTAATGATGGAGTAGACAATGTTTAGGGCACCTTTTCTAGCCCCTTCCTCATGCTATGGCTATGGAGGTGAGCAGTGCTTTCCTATAGAGGGCTGCTCAGTCACCCAGGGGGCTGCCGAATCCCACTGCTGCTCCGGTCAGTAGAAGACGACCATATGGCCTGCGCCGCCTGTGTGCAGGTCTGCGACAACGACTGCCAGCGTACCCACGCCTGCCGCTTCGCCGCTCGCCCATCGCCACAGGGCTTGAAGGTGATATATGATGTTGGATGAAGAATGCCTTGCACGATGAATTGAATTAAAGTGGGGAAGAGTTGCGCAATTCGTCGATCTCACTCTCTCGCCTGAGTCCAGTGGCAAGACAAGTCAAGACGACTGGAGACGAATACAGGTGCAATGGATGACCAGGGCGCTCTACGTGCCTTGCCGTGCTCATTACGTTCCACAACGCTTTGCACGTAAAAGTCGTCTTGCCCATTGAATGTAATTGATCAGCAGTTGTTATAAGCATATTGACTGATCCTCCCGTGTGTTGCCGGGGCCCATAAGGGAAGCAAAGAATAGCAACACTGCAGCCTACCACGCATGTCGTAAGAGGCGACTAAGGAGGCTTGATGGTTCCGTCGCCCTGCTACTGAGTGAGTGCATGGCGCGACACTGTGAGCTGTGAGTTGCGTGTGAAATGCTTTTCAATCTGCCCGAGGTCTTTTGGAACGTGACTGCATGTTCGGAGCGATGGCAGATGGTTATGTCCCAGAGTTGACCGGTTTTTGCCTTATGCAGAAATGCGTGGCTGCTGGACTTCTGGTTAACTGCCACTACCATCGACGATGAACTGTATTTCGTGGACTGTGTGAGTGAACATCTAGGAAACATCCAGATGGGAAAATGACTGCCGATTCCATCAGAAATGAACTGGGTATTTTGTGGGGGACAATTGTGTTGACATTCTGGTGGCGGCATTATGCACAGTGTATCTGTGCGGGCTGATATTTGTCGAGACTCCTGACTTTTCCACTTTTCTCATTGGGCAGTGGGGAGCATTTTGTGTGATATTCACTGGCACAGGAACGGAGCATAATGGGGACGACCCGTTGCTGTGAAGTTGGAACTAACTAACTAACTAACTAATTAACTAATACTGACTGATCATCATGATCAAGAGCCCTGATAATTGGCATACGTTTATTGTCCCTCCACAGATCTCGGTCCATCGTGTTTTGGATCAAGGCTGTTGATTATATTTTCATATCAACGTCTCTATCCATCCAACATAATATCTCTTGGTTTACTGATACGAAGCCAAAACGTGTAATTACTCTGTAGCCCAAAATTAAGGCATTATTTTAGAGCACGATGTCCAGTCATAACAGTAAAGCTATAATTCAAGAAATCAGTTTGAAGCACAAAGACAGGGCATACATTTGAAGCAAGAAATCAAGACATACAACTGATAAATCAAGACATATATAATTTTAAAGTACAAATTCAAGACATAACTTTGAAGTAAAGTGTCAAGGCATTACTTTTGAAGACTGACGTTGTGAATAAGCATATGGCTGTTATCGGAATGAGGACAGAAATGTTGAGGAAATAAGCTGAGTTGGGTTGAGCTAAGAACCGACATCACAGCACTCGGGGAATTCCGATACGCTCCCCGTCCTCATCGTCAACAACCAGCAAAGAGTTATGGATCAAATATACACAATTAGCGACTTCCGAAGTTGTACTTTCCTGTGATCCTAGGGTAGTGGATGGTTGTCCACACTTCTTAGATAACGATGAAAAATAAAAGAGCTGACCTGCACGCTAGACACTTAACTGATTTATCAGCATTTCTGAATAATTAAATTAGACATCCTTCTGATCACAGCGCAGTGGTTACGATACACAACCTTCTCAGATAATGACAACAAACAATGAGAGCTGACTTGTACACTGCACACTTATAAATTATAAATAGGAATAGGTCATAATCGCTGCCGTCGTGGCAAAAGTTCCAAAAATCAGAAAAGCTATCAACACAGTATTTATGTCATGCACATTTTTGAGCGTTCATGACAGGCAAAGGGAAACTACCACATACAACTCTCAGAAATATGATTATAAGCAAAGCACAGCTAGAGTTCTTATGGAGTAACATATTCATATTTCAAGACAGTATTGAGAATGGATAATCTGATATGACGTACAACTACATCAACTGTCTTCTTCTTCTTCTTCTTCTTCTTCTTCTTCTTCTTCTTCTTCTTCTTCTTCTTCTTCTTCTTCTTCTTCTTCTTCTTCTTCTTCTTCTGTTTTCATTTCCAAGAAAATGTATATATATTCAACCAACTAATGCCAAGTCCTGTGTGGACTTGTTTATTTTTGATTCAGTTTTGCACGCAGGTTGTGTACGAGATGAGGCTAGCCCAGTCTCATTCAACACTTCGTAGAAACTTCCTATGACAAGTATTGCAGGTCTGAGTGTTATTATTTCTTGCTTCCCTAATGTGCCTCGGTACTACACGGGTGGATGTTTTCTTCTGTCACTTTCAATCCTGCCACTATGTATCATAACAACAATGTAAAATATTGTTCATTAACGATATCAAACCTGGAAAGCACTTGCAAATGTAAGACCCAGGCTGATTTTCACAGAGACCATGAACACACATATCTCGGATTACACACTCGTCCACTTCCTGCATACACAAGCTCCCGTTGTATCCTGCTGGACATGTGCACTTATACCCAATGTCCAAAGCTTTGCAAAGTCCACCATTTTGACACTTGTTACCTTTGCAGTTGTCTTGAATAGTTTTACATTCTGAGCCGACCCATCCTGAGAATAGAAGAATGTCAATTACGATTATCATCTCAGCAAGACAATTAACTGATCTTTCATTGCATTTAATTTTTGTAAAGATACTAATCAAAAAGCTAGTGCACTTACATATCAACTATCACCTTTACTGAAACATCCAAATATACCCATGTCCGCAAAACCACAGATAATATACAGCATATTCACACCAACCCTATGCTACCTATCTCAAACCTTGACTTTATGCAACTCACACTTTCGCAAAATCCACCTGCGAGATTAGATGCCTGAGGAGAGCTGCTGTAACAGTACAGGCACAGGGACGATTATAAAACAAGTCCCGATGTTGTTCTCTAAAAGGTGTTATTGATCATAATAAACTGAAGAATATTACACAAGTTACTTGGTATGATGTTCTCCTCTCCGGACCTTAGCTGTAACTAACCTCCCCAAAAACCCTACGTCACGACTTGAGCATCCTTAGTAACATTCTTCTTGGATGCTCAACCGTGCCTAAACTTTGCACATCAAACCTATTAACAGAGATGTTACTCACTCTGTTATACCTCCCTTTCTTTAAAAAGACTTTTCTTCAAAAGTCTTAACCCTTAACCCCTTTATTCTAATCATTCTTTCCCTCATCAACACCTTAACCCCCAATATTCTTTCTCCACGCCATCCCAAACTAACTCTATCTTAAGTAACATAACTGCTTTCACTACTACTAATTCTCCACTTGTCTCTTATCATTGTCCCATATAGCAAATCGCTATGAAGTTATACTTCTTCTTCGTTTCTGACTCTTCCAGGTTTCATTACAAAAATATAGGTCATAAGAATGGTTCATAAAAAAAAATCGTTGGTATACATTTGGCATTATGAAACTTCTCATTCCTTCTCAACATTACAACTCAGGATAGACAGAAAAGATAGGGTTAGGAATAGAAAAGAAGGGGTGCGCACCAAAGAACAGTAGTTAATCGCATTTACCTCCCTTGCAAACGTAAAAACTTTTATAAAAGTTTTTCAAAAACACATGTTATGATTTATGAAGCTACATTTCTGTTTGTTATAAATTAAGTCGATCTAAAATTTCTTCTATATACTAAATATTTATTATGCCATCTACCCGCACGACCATATTTCAGCTATTTCACGTCCAATCATGAAACCCATAACAATGTTCATATTCCATGAACATATTAATTAACGCTGTTTATCACAGCTCCTATATTTTACCCCCTCCTGATAAGTATCCCCGTCTATTCAACCACATGTTCTGTTATTCACAGCCCCCTTAATACCTACTCTCCATCAACCAACCTTTTATATTTGTTTAACTATCACAGCCTCTTTAGACGTTAATCACGTGTATAATATGGCATCCAATCCATATACCTTTAATCCACGCTGACTTAATGCAGCTCCTATTTTAACTTCCCAGAACCCTCTTATTTGTGTAGGAACCCCGTCACTTAAGTATGGCATATGTTTCCAACACTTTATAGCCACTATATTATTAACCTCTCTATCCTAAAATATTAACGCTGATTAACACAGCGGCCTTCTTACTCATGAACTTATTATTCATAAAGAGAATGTGTCTCTCTTCTAGTCCTCAGTAGTTTATTAACTCTTTTCTGAACGAAGGGTTTTAAATAAAGCCCTATGTATTGCTTTTATTCTAGACAGAACCATAAGTGTTTGTGAAATAATCATATTTTTAACTCTAACCAGTGCTGAAATGTGCATGTCTTCTTCCAAATCTACATATACGTCCTTGAATTTTAATTTGTGCAGATCAAAAAAAGTCTTACACCGTTTTTTATTAAAAAATCTCTACCTATAAGCATATTTCTATTTAAATCTTTCACTACATGAAAAAGATGTCTTACGTTGATCCCTCCGAATTTAAGATTTATTATTCTTTGTCCAATTACTTGTAAATTTTGTCCTGTAACAGAGTGAAGATTATTATGACTCCTGAATATTTTGCAATTTCTCATTATTTTGTATAAAGAACTTTCTTTGATTACACTAACCTGAGCTCCCGAATCAATTAATGTACGAATTCTATACTTCCCTATTTCTATTATACATGAACTGGGATCTGTTTTATTCACTGTAAACTGTTTGATTTCATCTAGTTGAGAGCACTTCCTACTCGTACTGCTATACCTGTTATTAAAATATTCTTTAAATCTTGGGACCTTGTTATCTTCCTTCCTACTGCAGGTCCTATTTAGTAGGTGGGGCGCCGGTTTTCCTGCGTTCTTGGACTTGTAAAACTTCTGTGTCTATCTTCAAAATTCCTATTTAATCTGCTATTGACATTTCTATTTTGTGTATTCGACTGGACACGCCTGTTACCACAGAAGCGAAAAATGTGTCCACGTTGGCCACAACCCTAACAGACTATATTTGTGTTATTTGTGTTACCTACCGTCTCACTTATAGGATTTCTCATTTGTCTTCTTCTATCGTAAGCATTACCGTTACTTCCTTGTAATGTCTGTATGCCTCCTCTCCTATTCCATCCGAACCTTGTTTGTCCTATCTCCATGGGCTCTTCAATCCTGTCTTCTCGACTAGTTCCTATTTCTCGTCCTACCCTCAGTCTAAATCATCGTCTCAAATTCTCTTCTTGTACAGCTATATCTACAGCTTGTGATAATCTCTCAGGGTTTTCTCTCATTAATTTAAATTTCAGTCCATCCGACTTTATACCATCTACAAAAATCCCGACCAACATCCGTTCTACTTCCTCCCCTCGTACGTTCTGTCCTAAGAATGCTTCTTCGGCCAGGTTAATCAATCTATCACTAAACAATTGTACAGTTTCTCCAGTGTTTTGCTTGGATTGTCTTAACACTGAAAACGCATGTTGGGGGTCCGTGATTTCAGCGTATTTATGGGCTAAATCATCCTTGAACTGTTCCCATGTCTCATCCACCCTAGCTTCTAATTTTCTTCGGATATGATCAGAAACCGGTTCTGTCGTGGCTTGATAAGCAAGTTTCATTTTTTCTTCATCTGTTGCTGCCACCAAATATGCATGCTTCTCTATTGAAGTTATCCACTTCTTAAAGTCCTTCGCCTGTCCACTAAATTTTACAATCTCTGTTGCCATTCCTTGTTGTTTCATGACTGTGTTGAGTCTACCTATTGCCGTACCTACTCCAGTCAAAACTTGTGTTAATGAACCCTGTTCTTCTGCCATATTGAAATGTGCTGAAATATCAATTCATATAAGCAAACTCACAGTTATAACAATTAGGTAATAAATATCACTAGATGTATGATCGTATTTAAATTACGTTAAAAAAAAACGTAAGCAACTGTTTTTTTCCTCCTGTAAATTTTGAATATTTGAATTAATCAATCAATTGTATCTAACAGTCAAAAGTCTCATATTGGTTATACCTTAATTAATTACCGTTAGATATATCCCTTGATCCAACAGGAAAGTAGACCCAGGTACGTCAGCTGAGAACTATATTTGCCAAGTATAGGCTTCACGTATAAATCAAGCGTCTCGTGTTCTTCTACTCCATCAGCAAGAGGACAACTCTGGAGTCTGTGTTATCTGAAGCTGCCCATGTTTTTCCAAACGACGACGCAATTTGTAGTTACATCATTCCTCGTACATCTCAGGCTTCTCTAGCGGTAGGAATGCTTCCACTTTCACCCATGGTCGGGCACACCAGACTTGAGCCTTCTTTTCACCCTAAACAGGGCCCTTCTAGACGACGACTTGAAAACAGCTCTAGCCTGATGAAGCGACTTAATTAGGTCTCCTCTTCAGCAGGTCGGCAACCCAGTTTGCCCAACCACTCCCAAAGAGACCAAAGCAACCAAATCGCATCATTCTTCCTGACATCTCCATGTAATTTCAAGTTGGTTGTGGCTGTTTTAATTTTGACGTTTAGAAAAAATTTCTTTGATACTGGACAATCTTAGTAGGTAAGTGACCTTCAATCAAGCAGCAAGGTCAATGAACGGCTGTAATAACTTTACAGCATTTTGATGACAATCACGTTACTTCAGATGGTTATGATGAAAAACAGCTCATTCTACTGGCAACCAGGTTACGATAATCTTGATACGGATGACTTCAAATTAACTAGTCCGAAAAATTCTTCATGTTGATTCTATTTTAAGTTGAAACTTTCAATAAAAATGGTCCGGTCTGGAGCTTTTGATTCAAAGAATTTAGTAAAAGTTTATTTATTCATACCTTCTTGTCGCAGCAAGCTGATAAAAATTCCCCATGAAAGTTCTCTGCTGTGCTATGCCATTTTCAGTACTTCTCGTTATATGTCCGCGACATCCAAGTTAAAAATCGAAATCCTGGTGTGCGGCGCCAAATCTGTACTGTAACAGTACAGGCACAGGAACGATTATAAAACAAGTCCCGATGTTGTTCTCTAAAAGGTTTTATTGATCATAATAAACTGAAGAATATTACACAAGTTACTTGGTATGATGTTCTCCTCTCCGGACCTTAGCTGTAACTAACCTCCCCAAAAACCCTACGTCACGACTTGAGCATCCTTAGCAACATTCTTCTTGGATGCTCAACCGTGCCTAAACTTTGCACATCAAACCTATTAACAGAGATGTTACTCACTCTGTTATACTGCCAACTTAACAATCCGAGACCGAGTAAGAAATGCTGTTATCAGGCAGACAATGAGATCAACACCTTGTGCCACATTTATTGAAAGACAGAAGATCAAGTGGTTTGGCCATGTCGTTAGAATGCAACACCAACAACTACTACCACTGACCTTACATCAAAGACACCTTGTGCCACATTTATTGAAAGACAGAAGATCAAGTGGTTTGGCCATGTCGTTCGAATGCAACACCAACAACTACTACCACTCACATTACATCAAAGATCATCTGCGACGAGACCAAGATGACGTCCAAGAATAAAATGGATTGATGGCATCAAAGACATTGTAGAACCACATGGAATGACACTATCCAGTGCCGCCCACAGGGCGCTGGAACGCAAATTATTCCTCCCCACGACGCTTGACTGCAGAAGTGGAAGATGATGATAATGATGATGATGATGCTGATGATGATGATGATAGTGATGAAAGATAATAAAACTAATACTAGATTTAAAATATATACCGAAGCTCATTGAAAATGCACCATCTGCATATCCAGAAACAGTGTGAAATGTAAATATAAGTGTTTACAAGTTTACATATTTGGAATTATTATTAATGTTCCAATGAATCCATGCTGGTCATTAATTTGTACATTTGGTTTTTATGAAATTCATTGCATTCTGTGCAGGCAAGGTAGACAACCACAATTGCAGCCAATAAAAAAATCAATTCCCACAATCCTCAGTATCTCGTATGTCCACTATGTGCTTGCAAATAAGCTTAGCATGGAACGCAGAAGTGTCTGATCTGAAGGAAATTCCGGATAAACAAGTCCGAATCACGTGTAAGAGCTGCCTCGAGCTTTTGCAAATTAGCTGCAGCACCTTGCCTCTAGACCAATGGTTCTAAACCGGTGGGGAATCCCCCCCCCCTCCCCCACTGTGGGGGAGGGGGATTTTAGGGTTTCGGGGGGGGGGGGGGTGACGGGGATGAAGATTATTTCAAGATCGCGTTAATACAAGAACCGATTACTTGATATTGTTTTTCCATCCATACTTTACGGTTCTGTACTTCTTGCCCTTCTGAAATTCGTCTTATAACGTAAGTAGACCCGCAAATCACATTTTATGTAGACGTCTAGACTTGTTCTAGTATGTATTATTAAATTTAGCTTCCATGTTTACGTATACTGTGTAGAGGGGGGGGGGGATTTATAGGGAGGAATTACGAAAAAGGGGGGAGTGACATTCTGAACATATGGTGAAGGGGTGCAAGGGCCAAATAAAAGGTTAAGAGCTACTGCTCTAGACTGTGCGCCCAAGCTCGCCCCACACATATTCTATTGGGCACATGTCTGGTGATAGGACAGGCCAAATCAATCATCACAATGTTCTGCTGCTGTAGATATTGCTGTGTAATGCATGCGGTGTGCGAACGTGCGTTATCCTGTTTGAGAACCTGCAAGTCTGGATAATTTGTGAACGCAGGAGCAACCAACGCACCCATAACTTCATCTCGATATGTCACAACATTAACATTTCCACGGAAGGCGTGAAGAGGCAAGCAATGGTAAAAACTGATTCCTCCTCAAATGTTAATACTGCGACCTCCAAATCAGTTGTGCTGACGAACATAGCAATCCGCAGAGCGCTCTCAACACCGAAGCCACATCCGTATACGTCCATCAGTAAAGGATAGGTTTAATCTGATCTCGTCTGTGAATAGGACAGCATTGCACCATAGTCGTCCATCTGACATGTTGCTCTGCCCATTGCAGGCGCTGCTGACGATTATAAGACAAGTTTGCCCCAACAAAACGCCGTCTTGCAGTAAGGCCTGTATCTATGAGAGACATTCCTACGTCTACCCGCTATTGCTGTTGCTGTTTGACTTGCTGGGAGGAAACGATTCTTTAGGAGACAGCACAAAATCACTATCTTGCGCAGGAGTAGTAAGTCGTGGTTGGCCACTCCGAAGTCTATCCCGGGCACTGCCAGTGATTCCGTAACGTTCATTCAGACTTACAATAGTGCCGTGGTTGCAATTCATCCTTCTGGCAATGGCCCACGAGCTCATCCCGGTCTCCAACAATGGTTCGTTCGCGGTCGTTTTAAGATAGTCGTGGCATTATAAGCACACATACTGTGTGCTTTGTCTCAACGGCCTGTTTTATACCGAGTATATTGCCACAGAGGGTCTCCGTGACGTAGGTGTTGCGTACGCGGCTCGTAATCCCTTATACCAGCATTCGAAACACAGCTGCGTGCGGGTTGGCAGCAGTCTGCTTTGCGTTGGTTTCGCATTGGTATAGGTGCCGGTCATTCAGAAAGCAATGGCAAACTACTGAACGTAAACTTGCCACGAGATCACGGCGGCAGTATGCTGGTGCTGACTGCGATGTCCTATAAAAAAGATATGCAACAACAAAAAAATACTGCCACAAAGCGTAAACATTTTCAGGGTCATAAATGTTGGAAATTGTGTTGCACGTGTAACTGTCATTGCTTTCAAGTAGTCTGTATACACAACACCGTTGGCTGAATCATGTTGTGTCCATTCCAGCAGCCATTCGCTCTTCACCTCATGACAAACACGGGGGAAATCTATCCCCAGTTTTATCCAGCTTCTCGGCATCAGTATATATAATAGTGTTGCGTTTTTATATATAACGTATAGTTAGTTAGTTAGTTAGTTAGTTAGTTAGTTAGTTCGTCGCGGTTCCAACTTCACAGCAACGGGTCGTCCCCATTATGCTCCGTTCCTGTGCCAGTGAATATCACATAAAACGCTCCCCACTGCCCAATGTGAAAAGTGGAAAAGACAGGAGTCTCGACAAACAACAGCCCGCACAGATACACTGTGCATAATGCCGCCGCCAAAATGTCAACTCTATAGTCCCCCACGAAACATCCAGTTTATCTCTGATGGAATCGGCAGTCATTTTCCCATCTGGATGTTTCCTAGATGTTCACCCACACAGTCCACGAAAATACAGTTCATCGTCGATGGCACTGGCAGTCAACCAGAAGCCCAAGAGCCACGCATTTCTGCATAAGGCAAAAACCTGTCAACTCTGGGACATAGCCACCTGCCATCGCTCCGAACATGCAGTAACGTTCCAAAAAACCTCGGGCAGATTCAAAAGCATTTCATACGAAACTCACAGCTCACAGTGTCGCGCCACGCACTCACTCAGTAGCAGGGCGACGGAACCATAGCCTCCTTATAATAACGCAAGGAGATGAGAATAAGAGGTTGAGATGAATAACACTGGAAAGCCTTGGGAGGAAATATAAGAGATAGTAAAGAATATGGATAGTGGAGCTTCGCGAAGATGGTTGAGGGCGATGTCCCATGGGGGATACATGCTTACATTTTTACAAGCTTTGTAGATGCCGACAACGGAACAAATTATGTTCCCATGAGTGGTGAGGCCTATTATAAGCGATACGTAAGTGAAGGGAGAGAGTTGGACACATATCTTATTTCAGGAAGCTTCAGCACCGGGTCAAAGGCAAAACTTGTTCGTTCGTGATTCCTGCTCTAGTTTACGCTCAGTAGGATGACCTCAGTACGTAGATACGGAAGGAATACAATATACACTTAGAACAATCATAATACATATTTATAACAACATACATAATGCTATGTTGATTATCAACGCACCGTGACTGTTCCATTAAAAATTAATGTATTTCACTGTGACTGATTAGACATGCATTTCTTCTTTACTTACAGATAACAAGATATCAAGCGGCGTGTGATATATTAATCCTAAGAGTAACTTCCAAAACATTCAATAGTTGACATCTCGGTTAAAAACTGAAATTACCAGTCAAACATATTTTGCTTCCATTTTGAGTATTGCACGTGTAATGTCCCTTGTTGTCATCTCTAGGGACACAGAGCTTATCACAAGTCAAGCCATAGTAGTTATGTCCACAGTATACTTGGGCCTCAATGTTCAGCCTGTTTGAGCAGGAGAAGACAGTTGTGTTAACACTCGTTGTTATATTGTAGTTTAGAACATGCATGAGGACTTAAAACTATTTGAACAATCGTAGAAATGACTGGCTGGTTGTTCGTTGTCAGTTGGTAGTGAATCCTTTGGAGGACTTGGAGTTTTAACTTATACATTCTCCGCGGGTAATATGTTTTAATGCTTTTCTTCCCCTCTCCAAATAACCCGAGGGTGTGCAAGACAGGGACTGGAACTTTATATCTACAGTGTAATGAAAAGTAAGCGTGTCTCGGCCCTGTCAACATTGACTAACCATTTCGTGTGGTTTTATCACAGGGATCACGTTGTGTGTGGGTATTCAGTTCCACTAGGCTATGACGCACTGAGCACTCTGAGAAGACCATTACCTTTCTTTTTGGGACACTGTTTAGGGAAATAAGTGAAACTCACTGGTTCCCGGGAAACAGAGGTAGGAATGTTTAGTCGCGGTTTCAACTTCACGTCATTGGGTCGTCCCATTATGTTTTAGATCGACGTCCTTATTGCAAGGCGAAGCATAGAATACCACGCTTGGCCATGGGAATGTTATCCAATGGGAAAGGTCCCATGGGATGGGATGGGATAGACAGGCATAAATTACCATGGGATGGGATGGGACTGAAAAATATGTCCCATGGACAAGCCTGTAGAATACAAGTGGTCCTGGGGCGACCCTTCCTTCGCAGATCCTTCGCAGTTATCGACATAGAATGATCGTTTCCCTGATAATAATAATGTTCCTCACTGCCCAATATGAAAAGTGGAAAAGACAGGAGTCTCGGCAAGCCAACAACCCGCACTGGCACACTGCATAATGCCACCGCCAGAATGCCATCACAAAATACCTCCACGAAAAATACAGTTCATCGTCGATGGAATCGGCAGTCACCAGAAAGACTTTATTGACCCAGTCTTATCCCATATGGCTCGGTCTCTTTCCGCAGGGCGACCCGCCGAAAGCGCCACACAAAGCAAGAACTCCGTAGCTCCAGCGATGACTACGGGAGTCTCCTGAAAAAAAAATGCACTCGTGAACCGAAAAGACAAACCAGTCAATTCAGGAACAGCCGACCGCCATGGTTTCGAACATGCAGTTCAAGCTACAAACAACCGCGGACAGATGTAAAAGCATTCAACACAAAATTCACAGCTCACAATGTCGCGCCACGCACTCACTCATTACGCGGATAAATACGTAGCTCCAGTTCGTGCATTTCGACGAGAGTTAATGAATGATGAATTCTCTTCAATCATTCAGGTTTGTCTCGGGTGTTATCTTCCGAATGTATACTCTGATTCGGACATAACATCCGGGCCTTATCAGAGAAATGATCATTCTATGTAGATGACTGCGAAGGAAGGGTCATCCCAAGACCAGTTGCATTATATGCTTCGACTTGCAATAAGGACGTCAATCTAAAACATAATCCTGTATGTTTTCTTTTCATAGCGTGCTTGCTTACTTGCACTTCAAACGAATGGCCCCATTCAACCTTCGACTATATCGGTTTGATTGTAATTGGGGCCTTTATAGTGTATCTAATACTTCTTTCGAAAATATAGATGCGTATTTCTCCTTCCTTGAAAGAGTTGGGTTGTTGCAATTGTGTTCGTTTCATCCTTGTGGTTTTACATGTTAGGAAGAGTCGCACACTTGTTGCGGCCTGGCGTGGTAGTGTACCCGTCCCGTCACATGGTGTTGTTTCCTTCAGGGAGCTTTACCAGTCGTCAACCTTCCCCCAGCTATGCCTTGTGGTTTGGTGTCTTCTCGGTCTTCTTTGGTATCTTGTGTCGTGGCCGGCTCGATGGTTCGATCTTGGTGGGGAGTGAAACCGCCTCATGACCTCCCTACACAATCGGTCTTGGTCTGGGTAGCCTTCTTCATCAAGTTCTATTTCTTCCGCTGTAGATGTTTCTTCTGTCTGGGTCTTTGCATTTTCTGGTTCGGATGTTTCTTTCTGTAACTTGAGCAGTTCAATTTGTTCTCTTTCTTCTTGGATCTGTTTAAGAGTTTCTTCTGTCTTTTCTCTTTCTTCTTGAATTTGTGATATAGTTTTTTCTGTCTTGGCTTTTTAGCAGCCATTCGAGTTACATCCTGCTCAATCTTCTGCTAAACTTGCTTCAGTTCATCGAGGATGCACTAACGGCTGTTGCCTGTGTTTCTTCTGTCTTGTCTCTTTCTTCTTCCATGCTGTTGAACTTTGATCTCAGGTCCTTCAGTTGGCCTTCCAGTTTCGCTTTGTTCCTTTTTGTAAGTCGATTGGTACCCTCGTACTGCCTCCTAGCCTCTTTATAGGGCAGGTTAGTTTTGATGGCGATCTTCATGGCTTCCTTGCTGTCTTGGTGGCAGGGGCAACCGAGGTACCTGGCGCCTTGGTTGCCGAGGCAGTTGGCGTACTTTCTGTTAGTGTTAGGCCTTCTAAAATTCGTGTCGGTTTTTGCATGCTGACACTGACTGTATGGATTACGTCCAGAGCAGTATCTACATACCTCCTCCTTACCCTTGCAGGTGGCACGGTGTGCCAAAATTTCTGGCACTTAGAACACTGCAGCACTCTCAGTATGTAGTGTTCTGGAGCTTGCTCTTTCTTGTCCCATCTATTGTATTGAGGGATCACTCGGTCCTCCGATGTTACGATGATTACTGTGGATGGGATGCTATTCTTGCCGATGATCCTCTCAGCACTGGTGATCTTGAGTTTCCTGTTCTCTCTTGTCAGCATATCCCTGATCTGGTCGTTGGTGAGATGGGTCTTGACTCGTTTGAAGACCCATCGCTTCATGATGCGGTGTCAAGTGGCTTCTACAGTGATGCCTTGGGTAGCTGGAAGCCGGCTTTCTCGTTTTGTGACATCTTCTGCATTAGGGCGGTGGTCTTGGAGTTCTTGTTGATGGAGACCACTATTCCATCAGATGTCTTTCGCAGCTTGGTGACGCCGTCTCTTCCCAGTTTGTTCTCCAACAGACTGAGTATCTTGTCTGTTGGTAGCACCAACAATTTGGTCTCCCCCACGCTTGTTTGTTTCAGCAGGATTCTTTTCATAATATTAAAAACAAATTTTTTTGTATGTTGACGAGGCTTCGATCCACCTTAATCTCAGCCAGGGAGTAAAGACTGGACACCACGTCAAAGTTTTCCAAGGAAGTTTTCACCATAGAAGACTCACTGATTGGTACAGACACACACGGCCAGAGAAAAGACTTTACACACGCGACTCTAGTCTAGTATCTCATGGAGGATCCTACAACCATCAGGTGATATCCTCTCCAAAGACCCACACATGTTTAACCACACTGAGTACACTCCTGCCTCTCCAGTAGCTTAATGAAGACATTTCCAATAGAACTGTTCTCATCCTGAAGCATACACCGTTGTTGTTTTCCCTACAGTTACTACAGACGAGGTCTGTAACAAAGATTTCTATTTTCTTCTTCCTCAACGATGGGTACTGTTAAAGTAAGTGTCTGATGTAGATAGTAACTTCAGTCTGTAATCTTTTGTCCGTCGTTTTTAGTCGAGTGACACCAGTATAGAAGGGAACAGAAGTTATAGTACAGTAAGATAGATTATAACTACACGGAATTTGGGATCTAGCGCACCCATCCTATTACAAGTTAAAGAGTATACGATTCTCGAGGACATAAAGGATATTTGACACTCGTGTTATCCTCCATTCCAGTGTCCGTTGCCACTGCCATCACCATCAGGTGGAAGTTGTTTTTTAGGTCTTTCTTAATAATTTCGTAGACGATTTTCCTAGCAGATCTATTATATTCGTGGTGGATCTTAGACTTTCCCCTTTCTTAATTTGGTAATTGGTGCGGGACACTTTTCTTTCGACGGGAACAGGCCCCAGAAACTCAATCTTCAGTTTGTTACTCCCAATGTTTAATAATAAAAGAGAAATTTGTCCCTGTAACGAAACCACCCAGGTCACGTGTCTTCACTCGGCGAAAAATCCTATAAGTCGTAATTAGGCGAGTGTAGTCCCGTCTGATCTTAAAATAGTTTGGGCAAACCCCGGCTAAATCCGTCTTTTCTAGAGATTTCTAGACTAGTTGAGAGAGAGAGTGTGTGTGTGTGTGAGAGAGAGAGAGAGAGAGAGAGAGAGAGAGAAAGAGAGAGAGAGAGAGAGAGTACGTGATGTTAGCTGTCACGTCGGACATCAATCCACATAGGTATCACGGGGATATGGTATCTCCGTGAAACATGCGATGCTCAGGGGTCGAATGGGATTCGAAACTCCACGGAACAACTCAGTTGGTTTGTGTCGCCATACGTCTGTCAACGAACATGGCAGCAATATCAGGACTGCCGAGAATTGATGTCTTTGCAACGCTTGCCAGGGCGTCACACCATTTCAGTCAATAATTGCAGTGATTCTCGAATCTGTCCTTAACTAAGCGCCGGTCGGGTACATGATTGTTACCGACACGAGATTGTTCTCGTCCCGATTGTATGAATACGTAATTAGCTTTATTGATCGGCTAGTGACTATCTGGGTCAGAGGCCTATTGTTCATACAGGTATTTGTGGCGCTGACACATTACGGCTGTGTAGTTAGAAGTACATGTAGAGTCCTTTAAAATAGCCGTTATTGTAGGAAATATGACTAACGTGGCTTTGTTGATGATATTTACCTTGATTGATAAAGCAGTTGGTTGGTTGGTTGGTTGATTTAAAAACAAAAATTCCAAATTCGGCCTCGTTCAACCTGCTTCTTTCAGCTGTGGTTATTGTTGAGGTCCGTGGTTTTTGTTGGTTCATTCACCCTAATTATTGTCTTGTGAGTCCTATCTCAGGCTGGTGACGTCAGCTGAGGGATCGGTCGGCGGCTATCCTTTGTGCTCGTCTGTTCTTGTGATTTTCTTTGTTGGTGTAGGCTCCTATCTCGTCTGGCTTGACTGATTGCAGTCCTTAAAAGGACTTTTTGTTTTCCCACTCCATGCATCGTAGTCTAGATTGCCTTGCCTTTTCTTCGCAGTAGGCTACGTGGGCGGCGCACTCCTCTTCGTACTCTCTCCATTCGTCTTCGTCGACCTGCCTTACGAACCACTGCTCTACCTGGCAGGATGCTGATTTCATCTCGGGCTTCGTAGGTATTGTGGTTGGATTACTGGCTTCTTCTTGTTGTTTCTGGTTGGTCTGTGGCTTCTCCCATCATGCATCTTTTTGTCTCCTTTTTTGTGCATTCTCTTCATCAGTTTTTCGACGTTTTTTTTTTGTGTGCTTCATCTTGCTTCCTCTCCTCTGTTAGTTTGGGTTGGTGCTGCATCCTTTCGGCGCTCAGTAGTTCTCTTTCGGTCTTGATATTTTGTAGGATTTCCTCGTTTTCCTTCTTCATCTCAGCCATGCGCTCCATCTCTTGTTTGATGTTGTGCTGGATTTTTTCATGTTGGCCAACAGTTTCTCATTATCGCTGGACGGAGCCGTCGTCAGCAGTGCCTTGACTTGTTTCTTCAACTCGTCTATCGACGACAGCCCAGGTATCTTGCTCCATGTTTGCCCAGGCAGTTGGCACACTTTCTTTTCTTGTTGGGTGCTCGGAAGCCCGTGTCCAGCTTGGCCAGCGGACACTGCTTGAAGGCGTGGTGATCGGCGCAGTATCGTAAGATTTCTGTCTTACTGCGACATGTTGCTCTGCTGCGGCCGGCCCTCTGGCATCTTGAACATTGATTGACTCTTGGGATGAATCTCTCTTGCTGTTGTATTTTCTTGCTGATTGATACTGCGGTCAGCATTTCGCTGCCCTCCGACGTCATCACTACCAAGGTTGTAGGTATCTTGGAGTAGGTGAGGAGCCGTTCCGCCTTCAAGAATCGGATGTGAAGATTCTCTTCTCGTAGCTGCTTCAGGATTTCTTCATCTGTCAGCTCCACTTGGATCCGCTTGACAACCCATCGGACTGTTTTTGAGTCGGTGTTCCCGGCTCTTGTGTCTTTCTCCTCCTTCTTCTCTGTTGTCTTGATTCTTGTCTGAATTGGGCTGTCGATCTTCTCCCTCGTGGTAGCTTCAGTAATAACTGTAGTATCAGGCTCTTTGATGCAGCTAGCAGGTAGGCTCTCCGCGTTCTTCTTCTTGTTGTCGGCTCCCACGCTGCACATCTTGGCTACAGCGTGTTTCTTGTTGTTGGACTTTCCACGTGGCATTTTCCCGCGTATCAGACTTCTTGACAGAATAATGCAACTTGACTTGTTAGCGCTCGCAGTGCGAAATAACGGATAAAGCAGTATATTTGCTACGAATTTAACACTGCTACTTTTGAATGTGCTTTGGGCAATCTAATCATTGTATGCTTAGCAACTGTGTTAACCTGCTTGTTTATTTATTGAATAACTACGGCGGTGTTGAATCCTTGACATTAGTTAGGTTGTGTGATATTAGTTGCATAGCTAGTGATGAGTTATCTGCATTAGCAAGCGATTGATGTGTTCTTTGCTTAGCTAGATAGCGATGTAATTTAGGTGTTAGACAGATGGTGCGTGGTGAATTCCTGGAACCAAGGTGTTGTGTTATTTCCACCAGGACGTGTAGTAAAGTGGTTGCTTTGTGAGGGGGACAGTGCTGTTAACATCTATGTAGGAATGCTTTATAGTTACCTGAATGTGGTAGTCATTGATTACCTGTGGAATTGTGATGTCACTACTTGTTTATTTTGCATGCCCGACCGAGAGTGATACGAAGCATTGTAAACGAGGCCGTAGCGTTTGTACCGATAAGAGATATGAGCGGAACGCTGATGAATTGCTCTACTTTTCTTCTCTTTTGTAAACCCGACCCTGTTAGTGGGGGGAAACATCTACTAGCGGAAGAGAGTTGCATATGATAGCCTTGATCCACTTGCAGGGAGACACGAGGATTTATGGGATGAGGTGATGGGTGGCATTCTAAATAGGATGACGTGGTCTAACTCGCCAAGGAAGCTAGGTACTCTTTTTCCACAGCTGATCTGGGGAAAGACTACTGGGTGGATTGCCACCAAACCTGTGATAGACCTGCACAGTCTTGACCTTCAGCAGATGAGGTCAACTATAAAAGGTAATACCTGTTCTGGGACAGAGACCCCAGAACAAAAGCATTTGCTTGTTTTATGAGTTTGTTAATGCTGTGAAGTTATTAACGAATTATGATTTAATTAATTTGTTGATACGGTCAAGGTATTAATGAATTATGATTTAATTAATTAATTAATTGGTTAAGTAATTAATTAATTGTTGAATTATAATGATGAGGAGGAAACGTCCGGCTAGACACCTCCCTGTAATGAAACCAGTACACTGAAAGATAAGTAGGTGTATTCTAAGGTTGTTGTAGGAGGAGAGACGGAGGAACGGAAGAGTACCAGGGAGTCGGATGGTATGACAGAGTCAGACAAACTGCTCCGGTACTATCGGGCCAGATGTTGCCCAGAAAAGTTATTTGACTATCTACTTGCTCACTAATGCACTCTCATGCCTGAACCTCCTTGTTAGCAGAGATGATCTAATATGTTGATCATCTGTTATATAAGTGTGTTATGATATTATATTCTGATGCAGGTGATGTTGTTTATGTGCATGTAAGTCGCAGTTGTAGCAGAATAGTCTCACCGACCTCCTTGTTTCAGGATCTGTTTGTCATAAGTCGGGATGCCCCACCGGCTAGATGAAAATCTTTTTCACTGGCGACCAACCCCAGATAGTCAGAAACTGACTTGGGACAAAATCTATATGGCTGAACTACAGATTAAGCCCTGAATATCCAACGTACAGCTCTAAGTGGCTCGTTACAAAATTGAAATGAACTGAGCTGAATATTCGCCAAGGTATAGGAAAGAGAAGGTTAGCTTAAGATAGATGTTTTAAGTCTAAATATATTAGTATAGACGACTATCTCAGTACAGGTTTTCTCCCTGACTGCTCCTTTCCTTGGTGTGTAAGTGAACCCCCACCAATGTACACACACAACACGTATGCACAATTGGAATTAAAATATAACGACAGAACTATGAGTTACAATACTACAACATTTATTTGCTAATCATAACAATAGACATAGGATGATTGTCAATATGAGGATGATGAAATCATATACATATTGATATTGATGACAAACATTACGTAACTTTACTTGTTACTCCATCTATCTGGATCTGTGGTCCAGATCCCCACTCTCCAGTAGACTCAACAAAAGAACAGCTTGCCGGTATTCTAACGATCCTGTCAGTCCTGACACTCCTAGTCAGTAGTCTCTAGTCTTGAGATCTATAACATAGGTGCTCCTTGTGAGAGCTGTTCTGAAGTCAAACTTAATCTCTAATGTCTTTAGTCTGGGACGGGCTTTTCAATTGTCTCACACGCCTGTAATGATTACATTTCTGCCGCCCCATGTCCATATCGCTAATACAGAAATTCTGTGTCGTACAGCCGCTCCGTCCAATGTTAGTTTAGCAGCTCACAGGGTCGGTAAGTGTATTATAACAATGCCAGGTCATCCGGGCTTACAAGCCGTGACCAATAGCTGTGCCAGGTTTCCATGCATTACCGGGGACGCACGCCCACAATACACTGAGGAAGTTTAGCACCATATACCCCATAACACTTGTGGGTACTGTCTGTGCCATTACAGCTCTGCTACAAATGCAATCGATGGTTAGTGTGCCAATGCGCACACCATAATATAACACGTCATATTGATAGGCTTGCATATGACAAATCAATATACCAAACATGAAATACACATAAAACATTAATTAAACTAGACATATTATGATACTTTAACATAATAGCATAATGCACTAGTTAGTTTGTAGGTATACGAAATGAGATGTATATACACAAAAATAATATGTACGAAGCATATTCCTAGCATCGTATATTCATATGAAATTACACATACATACATCCAACATATCCGTAAACATTATATTACTTCAAGATAGACATCTAATGATACTCACATAATAGCATCAGGCATTATTAATGAGTACTAATATTGTATAGCTACAAAATGAGATATACAACAAGTCTAATTGAAGTGACCAAACAGACCCGCTATATTTGCTGAGCTGCCCGGTTTAATCACATTTAGTTACTGCTGTTGTAAGAATTAAATAAATAGTCAGTTGACTATATTCTGTACAACAAATGCACACACCAAAAGGCAACTAGGATAGTGTACAAAGAAATGACAAGCATCTACCAAGACACCTAAAAGTCTACCCAGACAAGATCTGTCTCACATAAGGCTCTATTTCTCAGAAGAATAACACTTTAAAGCAATATGATATTGAACGCAGAACTTAGAAAGAACACTCAAGTAATCTATGACAATGATAGTTCTTGCAATAACCTAGATCAGATATAGACTGGAATTCAGTACATACACCTAAAATACTTAGTTACTAAGAAATCTACATTTACTCTCTCTTCTCACCTGTTCTGAAGTCAAACTTAATCTAACATAAACTAGGCTAGGGACCCTTATTTAAGCTGAGTCAAGCAGACAGTGTCTGAGACACTATTATCTCTTTGGCATTCCCGTCATAAATTCTTCTTATCTCCCGCTGACGGTAATTGCAATTATCACCGCAACCTGGCCATCACACCTTGCTCCTCTCTGTCTGGTACAGTCTACAGGCCCCGTGTTAATTGTCTTATCAGATCTGTTTTCACACATTCCTGAGTCTGCCAGTCAGAGTGGACGGGGCTTGTTTACAGCCCTGGGTCAATGTTGTTCACACCTGGGCGATTTCCTACCTATGCTTATCAGGTGTCATGCCTGGTCGGTTTTAATTACACAGTCCATGGCCCCTTCATTGTTGATTCAGCATGTCTGGGTCAGCAGTTTCCCAAGGTGTATACTAATTATCTAGTTGCCATTTTACTTGCCATCTGCAAGCTTACGTCATGGCTAGAGGCTTTTTGTGAATAATCTTACCTCACGACTAGATAATTTTGGAGTAGTGTGATTAATTCATTCTTTCTCAATTTGGCCTCTCAAATTTGGAGACCGAGAAAAATATTCTGGGATGTTAAGGCGTCATTTCACGACACTGTTTATACGATGGAGATTTTAGAGTTTTACCATGAACTCAATTGGACCAGCTAGTTCCAGTGCCAATCAATATGATGTTTTGGGTCAATACTCGGGGCGGTCACATGAATCTGTCAGTGTCAACACATATGAGAGACGTGAGTTTTAGGAAATCACGGTTTGTCTAAGCTGAGACAACCGCTACGAGTCTGACGAAGATTTGGTCAACAGATCCAGTTGGGGTCTATGACTGATGCGTCTCCTGATTCACGCCTGTAAGGTAACGGGTGTATTCCTATGAGAACTCTGAGGTAAACCTCTATATCGATATATATGCGTAATCGTGATGACATATAGTCAAGTTGAGTTGGCTGACGTGATCTCATGTCAACAAGCAGCAACGATGACAAGTTTACTTTGTTTCAGGCCCAGCAGGGTTGTAGTGATGTCCGGTGTATATTTATATATCCAACTTCAGTTGTGGGTCTACATGGGTGCATATTTCCGAAACCATGAACTTGATAAGAATTATACTACAGTAGTCTGCTATTTTCCTGAACATGGCCAGTGTTCGTATGCTAATTCATTATACTCCTAAGTTGGTGATGTTGAACAGTGACAGGGTTAGGGTGCTAAGTCATTACACTCCTAAGTAGGTGGTGTTGAACAGTGACAGTGTTAGTATGCTGAGTCATTACATTCCTAAGGTGGAGTTGTTGAATAGTGACAATGCTAGTGAATGGAGCCAACGCAGAATAGACCATCCAATTGACTTTGTGATGTTGAAGTGCAACCAGGCTCTTATATTGTGCAGCAATACTTACCACCAGATGGGGACACTTAGAACCCTAGGGTCGCTCACATTTCCTCAGTAGTGCGAAATCTGTTGCTAGTGATGACGTCATCGAGGGACGTTAAGTGAACAGTGTTGAAGTGCCAGTCAGACATCAGACATACGCCTGACCAGTCCAATATCATACTCACTGTGGAAGGAGATGACTCCTGAGTGGTCTACGCCTTGGAGGTCCTTTGTACCGGAGGTTCACCGGGTCAGTGGTTAGCTACGACGGGACGACGGCACGAACATAAGTCACATGCTACGTGATGATGAATCATCATCTGTAGATCCTCTCATCGCTCTCATTCAGCGTTGTACATAATTAGTCTTCTATCCAGGCTTTTCAGCCATCCCTCTCTGAGTTTAGTGTGACGTATTATGAAATTAAATTTTGCTTGGTTGACCATGGCTTTGAGTATAAGTATGACTGTTGTCTTGTCCGAGCCCCCTGTATGTAGGAATCCATAGGTGGAAAGGGAAGGTCAGCTGTCCCGGCTTGTAGAGGGGGGTTGTAGACTGAAAGTCCTACTGGGGTGGTCGGACCAATGGCTGGGGATATAACTATTGGTAACATACCTGTCCAAGCCCCAGGGGTCTTGTTCCACACCCCCCCCCCACCTCTAAAGTTCTGTCTTTAGTCTTCTTAATATAATAATCGGTGTATCTCTTTCTACCTTCTTCAGGTTCTGGTTGTCCAAAGCCCTCCCTGTGTGGAGCTTCTTCTTGAGCTCCTCCACATAGTTATATTAAGACACCACCTCTTCAGTGGTTGCCTCATCCGTCCAGTATTTCAACAATTCTTCCAACAGTCATTTAATAGGTCTGTCAAAAAGCAAGGTAGCTGGTGGCAGTCCAGTGGAGCCACGTGGAACCTCCGGATAGGCGAACAAAGACTGAAAATAATGCACTGGAATGCGGAGGGAGTCAGCAGCAAAAACAAAAACAAAATAGAGTTAGAAAACATCCTGGACCAAGAAAAATTAAGTTACGTTGCTTGCAAGAAACTCACCTCAACAAAAAATATAGCTTTCACAATCAGAGGCTACCAGTGTTACCGATTTGACCGAAAGGACAGGCAAAAAGGTGGGATAGTGACACTTATAAAAAATAACATCACTGCCTCCAAAATTGAAATTTACATGGAGGGGGCCGAGTATCAGTCACTTAAATTTAAGACAGACAATACAGATAAACTACAACTACAGGCAGTAGATACACTACCTTTAACAGAAAAAAATGATTGTGTTTGGCTATTTCATTAGACATTCGCACAGCTGGGGCTATGATCACATGGATCAGAGATGAGAGAGACTGTCAGACTGGCGGGAAGAGAATAGATTCATATTTATTAACAAGCCGTCTGACCCACATACCTTCTACTTGAGATCATGGCGCACTACAACCACACCTGAACTGGCTCCCCACTAACCAGACCAGGAGTGGAACATTACACGAATTGTTGGGAAATAACTTGGTGGCAGTGACCATCGGGCAGCCATTTTAACTGTACAAAATGAGCTTGTAAGCGAAAGCAGCACTCTCTAGAAGTGGAACTACAAGAAAGCAGACTGGGCAATGTACAAGCATTACACCAGCTTACTGGTTAGAAACGTGAACACAGACAAAAACATAAATAAAGCAGTCGAAGAGGTCGGTACATGCATAAATCACGCAGCATGAGAAACAGTACCAAGCGGAGCTCGTAACAATATAAACCGTACTTGAGCAGCGAACAGGAACAGTTACATAATGATTTGGAAGTGTGTAGAAAGCAAGCAGAGGCCAAACCCAGCCAAGTGCACCACAATAAATACCAGTAGCAAAAGCCACATTTCAAGTGCCAAGCTGCTGGCTAGACGGAAAAGCTGGGAGGAGAAAACAGAGTCACTGAACTTTGAAAGAGACACAAGGAAGTTGTTGAAACTAATAAAACAACTCAACGATGGGGGCACAGGGAGAAACTCAAAAATTGTACTGATCACAAGATACCAACATCAAAATTAGTTAAGAGTAACAACATGAGGTTCGAGAGAAAACGTACCATACAGGACATAATGAAATAGTACATGGGATTCTGGAGGCAACTATCACAATCAGAGAACTGGATATAGCAATATGATTGATTGATTGATCTAGGAACCGACATCACAGCATTCGGGGCATTCCCATAGGCCCTCCTTCCCCATCCTCAGCAGCCAGCGAAGAGTTCCAACAACAATAGTACCAGCAGCAATCTAATTATATGTCCGTCTCGCCTTTCCTCCGAGCGTCGAGCGTCGGCCAGATCCCCTCGTCGCTGCCTCATTCTTGCCAGACCATGGTGATCCAATTGCTTCTCCAATGTGTACACGTGCTCCCACAAAGCAGCAACCACGTCTGCCTTATCATGCATCAATACTCCACCAAGTTTTGCTGAGCCAGCCAATCTGTCCGCATGTTAATTCCCCAGTACACCGGCATGCCCAGGAGAAAAGATCCAGGCGATGCTTGCCACCCGTGACCTCCGTATCGAAGCAAGCCACTCTTCACGAAACATGCCCGTCCTCACCTTCCTCAGCATGAGGTCATGAGGTACTCATCTGAGTCAGTTATAATGACGATGTGTGTGTGCGTGTGTGTGTGCGTGTGTGTGTGTGAGTGTGTGTGTCGTATTCTCGATCCAGCGGAAAGCTACAGTGACCGCCTCCACTTCCATTCTTAAGCTAGATGTTGTGGTATCATATACCATGCTCTCCTGCACCAAACGTCGGCTATTAGCTTTTGCTATGAACCCCCAGTCACTTCTCCTACCTGTCGCATTATTGCGCACTCCGTGTTGTTCACTTCTGCACAGGACATCTTCAAAACACACTTGAATCCAGAAGCGTTCGCACTAGGAAGCATTGGAATGCTAGGAATGTGGTGTCAGCTCTAATAATAGCTGTAACACCCCGTGGTGGACAGATCATGTGGTCTAAGCCTGCTCTGTTCATTGGGTAACCTAGAAGACTCGCGTCGGCGCGAAAGGTTTTGGGTTCACAGACGCTAACATTTGGCACTTGCAGATCGTCCGTCAATGAAGCCAGATGTGGTTTCAGTAAGAGTCCATTTGATCTGTATGTCCCTCTGCCTGATTCATGGGAATGCTTCAGACTAAATTATGGCTGAGTTTATATATGAGTCAGGTAAAGCTTTATGTATGAGAGTGTGTGTGTGTAAGTTTCGGCACAAATGAATATATATATATTCTTCTATCCTAAGATAGCCGCCAACTTTCTCCCGGTCCCAAAATGGCTACTCTCTGCCAGCACTGATGTAGATATCTGACTCCATCTATCTTTCGTTTCCAGAGGAGTTGCTGTACAAACACTATGTCTTAAGCTGTGAAAAGAGGCTCACTTATGCTCAGACTGTTTCCTGTTCTTGAGTCTAAACCCTACTAGCTTCTAACTGCGTTCAGAGCAGGTTTAGTACAGGATAAACTATGATCAGTGGGTTATGTGTCGCCTTAGTTCCAATCCACAGCGAATCGTCAACATACGTGAATGTGAGACGGAGGAATGAAAGGCTCTACCTCTGATCTTATATGTCCGTGGCGTGAAGACAGATTGTGTGTATAAATGTTTAGCATCAATGACTGGTCCAGCGTTTATACTGCTGTGATTATTCGAACGCATTGTGACCCTGTATCTAGCATTCTGACCGAATCACAGTTAAGCTAACAGACAGCCCCCAGCACTCAAGTGAACGAATAAAGAAGGAGATTGGTGTTAGAATGAGAGAATGAGTGCATTGTGTCCTCTCATCTTTCTTTCACTCCGTATATATATATATATATATATATATATATATATATATATATATATATATATATATATATATATATATATATATATATATATATATATATATATATATATTAATGAATGAGATCCAGTGTAAATCCTCATAACGAATGTTTCACACAGACCTCTACATTCATACCAATTATATGTTACTTATATTAACATAAGAGTGGAAATATTTAATGTATGTTCTTTACATTATTACTTGGATTCAACATGTGGAATGTAGTTTTATTAAAGCATCACCCTGTTTGACAGAGTAAGTAAAGGAGAAACATATGGTATGCTTCCATGCATAAGCACTTCTAAACTGTCAAGGGGATTACCACCCCAGTGTCAGAAGAAGTAAGTAAAGGTAATAACAGAAGAGGTGAGAAGGTATAAATAGGAAAGGAACCAGGCAGACTAAAGCAATTGAGGCAGCACTGATGGTAACATGAGTTTATGAAATTAAAACAATCATCATGTTCTGTTCCATTACTATTTAGGATCAGTTATACTGGGTGCATTTTATCATTAACTCTCCATCATTTCTCTCCTCGCCTTGTCATTCACTGTGTCTGTGTCCTCTTTGAGAACATCAGTCAACAGATCACCATGTACAAGGGCAGGATAAGAGTTCCTGCCAACTACAATTGCTGAGGTCTACTGCCAGTACAAATCAAAGACACTGTAGCTCTAACTTGTAGTACTTCCTGAATCTGCTACCTGCTGAAACTTCTGTCTGTAGCCCTTTCCATTCTTGTCAACTGGAGAATTATCATCAATTGACTAGATATAAATAGGTTCACCATGTTTATCCACCTCAGGTGAGGATGACAGTGTTCGCATATTATCATGATCCAGAGTTGCAGATCATTGCCCAATAAAGTTCAATGGATCTGTAAACCAAGAGCAGATCTGTAATAAAGAGGGACTAAAAGGGATCTGCAGTCAGGACTAAGGTTGAACAAATCAATATGAGTCCCCAGATCATTACCAAGCTGTACCCGAAAACTGATCTGTATTTCATGATCATTCTGATGATTGACTATGTTTGAGATTCAGGAACATTTCTAAGATCACTAGGATCATTGTATACCTCACAAGGGCTTGCAGATTATCAAAATCATGGCAGAAGTCTGAATGACAAATTAATAAGGAGGGACTGTGTATAGTCAGTTTTCCAGTTAGATAACACTGGAACCAGCAAAAAAATTCCAGAGAGGAGAGTATTTTATGAATCTCTCCAGATCTTATTTTGTGTAGACTGGTTAACTCAACGTTTTTCACTAATAAACTAACTGAAGGTTCACTAGAAGTACATTTGTGTAGTGCAGAGACAATGATAGGAATCTAGTGGTGTAGTCCAGTGATGAAATGACTGAATAACCATGAGATCTTCTGGGAGTTCTATTCTCCATGGTGTCTATAGATCATTATTCCAAAGACTGATGTGTATTGTTCATATGATCATAATGCTTCACTGGTTTACTTCCACAGCTTTTTGGTTAATAAACAAAATTAACGTTTCCTGCATTCTTCTGTCCAGTACATTGTGGTGTGACAAAACATTTTATTATTTATGTGTTTAGTTAATGAAACTACACAACATAATTGTAGAATCTGGAACTACAGGTGACTGGGTAAACACGAATAGACAACTAAGTTCTGTTCTATTGTAATCTCTCAGGTTCCAGGTTACTCAGAAAAGGAAACTTTAAATCTTATAAATTTCCTGTGACCATTTCACCTAAAAGGGAAAATGATCATACGTGGGGGACTCTTGAGCTAAATAAGTTTCTCTTTTCGGAAAGGAAGATTTTGGAGGGAAGAAATTAACATTCCTGGGAGACCCCTAGATTTCCAGAGCTATTATGGGAAACTTTGGCTTCCAAGGACCCATCCCCTCCAGATGAAATTAGTCCCATTCTCATAGCGTTACTTCATGGTGGGGTAAGTCGAGGTGGGTACTGCTTCCAACTTCCCAATACGTCACACTATCTCTCGATACCGAACCATCTGTGTAGATAATCACATTACTCGAGTGAGCATTATCCTGAATAAGTTGCTGGATTTCCAATTCCGTGGATCCTGCTGGCCACGCCATGCGCTCACGGCTCAATGTGATTATAACTGGACAAGTCTGACTGCTCCGCTGGCACTCTGTGTCACTCCTCTTCTCGCCTAATGTTCTCCAAGAGCACCTGTCTCATCGTTTACTCCGCCTGAACCATCCATGATTTACCTCTTATCAGTCGCTGACCCTTAACTGCGTCCAGCGCCTCATGCAAAGGGTGATCTGTGTCTGCAGCTACTCTGAGGTATGCCTTCGCCTGCATCACCTTGATCCTACCTGCAACAGTCGGCAAACGAAGGATGTAACGCATACACACTACTGGGGTGTCTCCCAGAATGACCCGTATAGTTTCGTTCTGTATGCGCTCTAACTTCACCAGCTGACTCTTTGAGATAGTGAGCAGTCCTAGTCCATAATCAATCACTGAGAGGATCAAGTGATGGTATAGTGTAAAAAGCATTCTCTGCTCTGTGTCCATTGCAGCTATAGTTTTAAGTGCATTGGGTCCCATTTGAGATCTTGTCACAACCGTCTCCACGTGGTCCTTGAAGGACAGGCTCCTGTCAAATGTGATTCCCAGATGCTTCAGTTTGTTCTCTCTGTTGACGTTTCTACCATCTATCGTGAGGCCTGGGACATCATCACTCGCAATCCTGTTGTCAAGAGAACACCACAAAACAGCCACCTTTTCCGGGTGGATGCCAGCACTCATTTCAGTGCAACTGTCAATCACTTTGTCTACTGTCGCCTGTAGCTCCTGGGCTGTTTGCTCCCTATCTCTCCCCTGCCAATATGCAAGAATATCATCTGCAAATGTTAGTATCCTTCCAACCCCTGGTGCTTCTAGGTTTGCAATCTTGCTCGTATACACGTTAAAGAGCACAGGTGAGATTGCAGATCCCTGTGGCAGTTCCGGGGTTAATATATGTGGCTCTGAGGTCCATGCGCCCAGACGGAGAGCAGCCCGACGAGAATACAGGACGGCACCTATCCAGTTCACCAACCAGAGATTGACCCCCTTTTTCATCAGTGCAGTCGTCAAAATGTCATATCTAACTCTATTGTATGCACCCTCGAGATCAAGCACCGCCGCCATCGTTTCCTGTCTACTCTGGAACCCCTCATGAATGTCAGTGACAAAAGTGGCTGCATTTGACCAGATCTCATTTCCTGGCCTGTAGCTCCCCAGACCACCTGGAAGAAGCTTCCCCTTTTCCAAAAACTCTTGCAGCTTGACAACGACTATCTTCTCTAAAACCTTCCCAAATGTATTTTGAATGGTAATGATCCTAAAACCGCTATGCTTTGAATGATCCTTGAATGGTTTTGGGAGAATAATGAGATAGCTGTGCACCCAGTCTTGCGGTACTGATGCTGTACTAATGCTCTGGTTAAAGCAGTTGGTCATCTCCTTCAGGTTTGCATCGCTCAAAGCCTTCATTTGGCCATAACCTAACCCCACCAAGCCCTGGTGCTGTGTCTTTTGCCGTTTTCAAAATATGTTTAACATCTTCAACCTGTATGATGTCTTCACAATGCATATTCTTCATAGTGCCAGATAACTCCTCTCTAATTGCATCCTTGGTGTCCGCATCATTATGATTGGTCTGCTCTAAAAATCTCTGGAGAAACGCCTCATCTTTCTCTTTGTCTGTTGTCACGCGCACACCATCATCTCTATAAATTGTTCCTGAACATAGGCCGAACTTTTCTTTGTATTTTTCTGTGCAGCTTCCAGGATTTTCATCTCCAATCTCCTTCATGAAACATTCCCATTTTGCGTTTTTGGCTTCTGCAGCACAGCGCTTGAAAACCTCCATCTGATCTTTCTTGACATTTTCCGCTGTATCCACATCCTCTCGTGAGCTTCGGGGTGTCTGTCGCACTTTCCTTAGCTGCTTCACTGCAGCTCTCTTTGCTTTCCAAGCATGGTCTACTTCCTGTTGTATGCCTCCTCTCTGAGGCGTCCAAGAAGGCTATCGGTCCACTGTCATACCGGAAGGTCTTGCGCGCTCTCCCAGCCTTGGAGCTGGCAAGTTAGAGTTTAGATAGCAATATCTAAACTGAAAATGAGAAAGTCACCACTGATGGTATCTCAAATGAAATGATCAGGAACCAAGGAACAGTGACCAAATCACAGCTGTTGCAGATCTCCAATAACAGCTGGACCTTAGGCAGCGTTCAAAAAGCCTGGAGAGAAGCAATCATGATGCTACTCCTAAAATCATGGAACGACAGATCCAATGCCTCCGGCTACAGACCAATTAGCCTCTGCAAAACAATGGAGCTCATCACCAATCATAGAATGCAGTGGTAGATTGAAAGTGAAAGCATCCCTGTGCCACAGCAGGCTGGTTTTAGGCAGTGTTATTCTACGGAACGTCAAACAACCTACCTCTCTCAAGAAATTGAGGATGCATTTCAACAGAAGAAACTGGTGCTTGAGGTATGGATAGAGCTAAAATGAAAGCCTTTGACAAAGTCTGGAAAGAAGATGTGATGAAGAAACTATAAAGCCAATGGAAGAATTTACAAATGTGTGAAAGCATACTTGCACAATAGAAGAGCCCGAGTACAGTAAGACGAACTCAAGAGCAAGAGGGTACTACTGCGTCACGGTGTTCCCCCAGGGCAGAATCTTGTCCCCTACACTTTTTCTAATCTTCATAAATGATCTTGCTACTAAACTACCGCATGCAATTAAAGAGACAATGCACGCTGATGACCTGGTTCTATGGAGAACAAATGAGCATGCATCAGTGGCCACCAGATCTCTACAAAGAGCTGTAGATGCATTAATTGCATGGGCAAATAGATGGTGTGTCATCACAAATACTGTTAGTGCCGCACCAATCTATTTAGCCTCATTCCAAAACAAAAGGCTGGCATCATCCAGATAAATGGAATATCCCAAAGAGAAGATAACGAACCAACATACCCTGGAGTAACATTTGATGACAAGCTGGCATGAAGAAAGCACATTAAAAAAAACAGTAGCAAAAGCCAGACTGAAACTAGCCATCCTGAGAAAACTAAGTGAAACCGCATGGGGAGCCAGTGGGCAAATACTTAGCAAAGTTTATCAACAGGGCAGCCGGCTACAAATATTATTACAATAGGCGACACGTGGGAATGGCGATTCTGATTCGAGACAGCATAGTGGCTTCAGAGCTGGACATGTCCAGGTGGGACAGTGACGAGGAACAAATACAGGCTGTTAGAGTTCAATCCAGTCTACCATTCGTGTTGATTAATGTTTATGCCTGTAACGTGAGTGTGGATTCCCAGAGATGGCAGTGTCTGAGTGGCAAATTATGTCATGAGAGGAATGTTATTTTCTGCTTCGATTTCAACGCTAAAGGCAAATCATAAAGTAACATTTCTTCCAACACACGGGAGAAGGAGCTCGAGGCGGTACTTGAATCCAGTGACCTTGTTTGTATTAACAGTGGCTGTGTCACCAATACAGCAAGTCGTCCAGGTGATGAGGACAGTGTTATTGACCTAGCGCTGGCTTCTCCTTCACTCAATACAGTATGTAGATGAGGTGCCCTAGGGCACCATGGCAGAGACCACCACCCTTGCAGCATTTTGGTGGAGAACGGCAGAACCAGGCAGCACAAGTCAACAGTCACGACCTTCAAGTATGACAGTTCAGGACAATATGTGGTGAGTAAAATAAGGCGCGAAGAGCGCAGGAATAATCATGACAGGAAAAAAGCTGGGAGCAACCACCTTAATGGAATTGTGAGGTGGAAAAGGCCTGGATGGACAAACGTTGTGTTGTAAGGAAATGGCAAAACGCCAAGAAGAACAGAGTTGCCCATCCTAGTCTTGTCGTACTCTAGGAAAGTTTGATTGATTGATTGATTGACTTAGGAATCGATATCACAGCATTCGGGGCATTCCCATAAGCGCCCCGTCCCCATCTCCAGCAGCCAGCGAAGAGTTCCAACACTAATAGTACCAGTAGCAATCTGATTATATGTCCGTCTCGCCTTTCCTCTGAGCGTTGAGCGTCGGCCAGATACCCTCGCCTCTCCTCGCTGTCTCATTCTTGCCAGACCATGGTAATCCATTAGCTCCTCCGAGGTGTGCACGTGCTCCCACAAGGCCGCAACCACGTCTGCCTTGTCATGTATCAATACTCCACCAAGTTCTACAGAGCCAGCCAATCTGTCCGCCTGTTCATTTCCCAGCACACCGGCATGCCCCGGAGAAAAAATCCAGGTGATGCTTGTCACCCGTGACCTCTGAAGCGAAGCAAGCCACTCCGCACGAAGCCTGTCCGTCCTCACCCTCCTCAGCATGCTTTCTGAGCCAGTTACAATCACGATGTGCGTGTGTGTGTCGTATTCTCCATCCAGCGGAGAGCCGCAGTGACCGCCTCCACCTCCATTCTTAAGCTGGCTGTTGTGGTATCATATGCCAGGCTCTCCTGCCCCAAACGTCGACCATTAGCTTTGGCTATGAACCCCCAGCCACTTCTCTCACCTCTTAACACCGAACCACATGTGTAGATAATCACATCACCCGAGTGAGCATTATCCTGAATTAGTTGCTGGATTTCCACTTCCGTGGCCCCTGCTGGCCACTCCCTGAACTCCCAGCTTAATGTGATTATAACTCTGCACAAGTCTGACTGCTCCGCTGGCACTCTGACCCACTCCTCTCCACGTCTAATGTTCTCCAAGGGGCACACCTGTCTGATCGTATCCTCCGCCTGAGCCATCCATGATTTCCCTCTTATCTGTCGCTGATCCTTAACTGCGCCCAGTGCTTCATGCAGTGGGTGGTCTGTGTCTGCAGCTACTCTGAGGTATGCCTTCGCCTGCATCACCTTGAGCCTACCAGCAACAGTCGGCAGACCAAGGATGTAACGCATGCACACTACTGGGGTGTCTCTAGTGCATCCCAGAATGACCCGCATGGCTTCGTTCTGTATGTGCTCTAACTTCACCAGCTGACTCTCTGAGACAGTGAGCAGACCTAATCCATAATCAATTACTGAGAGTATCAAGTGCTGGTATAGTGTGAAAAGCATTCTCTGCTCTGTGTCCATTGCAGCCATAGTTTTATGTGCACTGAGTCCCTTTTGAGACCTTGTCACAACCGTCTCCACATAGTCGTTGAAGGATAGGCTCCTGTCAAATGTGATCCCCAGATACTTCAGTTTGTTCTCTCTGCTGACATTTCCACCATCTATAGTGAGGCTTGGGACATCAGCTCTCACAATCCTATTGTCCAGAGAGCACCACAAAACAGCTGCCTTTTCCGAATGGATGACAGCACTCATTTCAGTGCACCAGTTTGTCAATCACTTTGTCTACTGTCGCCTGTAGCTCCTGGGCTGTGTGCTCCCTATCTCTCCCCTGCCTATATGCAAGAATACCATCTGCAAATGTTAGTATCCTTCCAACCCCTGGTGCTTCTAGGTTTGCAATCTTGCTCGTATACACATTAAAGAGCACCGGTGAGACTGCAGATCCCTGTGGCAGTCCCGGGGTTAAATTATGTGGCTCTGACGTCCATGCACCCAGACGAAGAGCAACCCGACGAGAGTGCAGGACGGCTGCTATCCAGTTCACCAACCAGGGATTGACCCCCTTCTCCATCAGTGCAGTCATAAAAATATCATATCGAACTCTATTGTACGCATCCTCTAGATCAAGCGCTGCCGCCATCGTTTCCTGTCTACTCTGGAACCCTTCATAAACGTCAAAGGCAAAAGTGGCTGCATTTGATCAGGTATCTTTTCCTGGGAAGAGAGATGGACAAAAAAGTTAGCTATTTTAAAAACCTGATTAGAGTGGTTAAAGGTGAAAACTGGGCAGAGTTGTTTCAAAGAATAAGCAAGACAAGTCACTGAAATTGTTCTGGCGACTACATAAACGTATGAATGGGCTAGTCAAGAGTAAGAGTGTTCCTGACTTCCAAAGTGATGATCTTATCTGGCAGAGGTCTGACGAGAATAAGGGCAAAGCCTTTTTTGAACGCTATCTAGAGCAGTGAAACCAGACAGACATGAGATGCCGAAATTTTTCCAAAGCGGTTACCTCAGATAGGTGTAAGTCCCAGAACATTGTAGTTGAAGACACAGTGACAATAAAAGAGATCAGGGCTATGCTTCGACGGACAAAAAACAGCTAATTAGGGCCAGATGGTCTAAGGTATGACGACATCAATATGTGTACCGACAACAAGCTAGAGGAACTAGCAGATTTGTACAACAACAGCATAGGGATTGCTAGTATCAAGGAAGAGTGGTTACACGGCTATCTGATTCCCTTCCCGAAGCCTGGCAAAGCTCACACAAAAATGCAGGGATATCAGGTAATAACCATGTAAAATACAATACGCAAGCTGCTGGAGAAGTTAATTGCCAGGAAAACATCAAGTCATCTAGAGAGGCAAGATTGTTTCCCTCCTACCCTTGGGGCTTTACCATGTGCTGCAGCGATTGATCTTGAGAATGTGTACAACAGAGTACAATTGGATTTCTTAATGTTTCAGCTTCTTGAACTCAAGATAAGTCCATTCCTAATTAGTTGGATAGCCGCAGCTAGTTTTTAGATGTGGCAGTTGAATTCTCAATCAACAACAATACATCCGGGTCTGCCACAGGGTTCACTATTATCTCCGGTGCTGTTCAACGCCTACACTGTGAGAATTACCGGCAAGCAGATCAAAGGACCTGGGAGGACATTATCTTATGCCGACGATGTGTTACTGTATCGTCAAGGTAAGAATAGAGATCGAGTTGCTGTGGATCTAAAACTAGAACTAAATCGCATAACCACTTGGTGTATGGAATGTTGGGCAATGGTCAACCTAACGAAGGCAGCAGTGACATGGTTCTCTTTGAATAACCATATTGTCAACACTCCAACACCAAATGTAAATATGGTTCGGGGATGGTGGGAAGAACGCAGACAATAAACTACCCGGGGATACGTTTTGATCGAAGTCTTGCTTATCATGAGCACATATTAACAATGATAACAAAGGCCAAGCGGAGTTTGGCTGCGATGCTGGTGATGGCGACGGCAAACTGTGAGCAGCGCCATCTATGTCTCTTTTATGAGGGTCTGGTCCTCTCTGTTTTGGAGTATGCGATGGCGATCCTGACTCCCTGCCGTAAGCAGATAGAAAGGATGGAAAGGATACAGAACAAAGCTATGCCTTGGATTTACAAGAGATACAGCATGCAGAGCTATGCGCTACCTTCTTGATTTTCCAACCATTGGGGACAGAATACAAATTTCCAGACCACGTGCCTACCTCAGAATCAACGCAAACGCACAACATCCACTGCATAGTGAAATTAAGAAGGTAAAGGGCAGCAGGTTAAAAAGAGGAAAGTCGTGGATGGGTCAAGCCGAAGACATTCTTCATTAAGTGTGTTCACTTGAGGACTTAGAACCTGGCGAGGAGTGGGTACGAATGCCAACAGATTTATGTACGCCCTTTTCAGTTTGCATCTAACTAGGCAAAAAATACAGAAAAAAACATCCGGCTGCTGTGGAGGAGGAAGTACAGTCTTTGATCTTCTAGAATTCTTTGGAGGGTGATACTGTCATTTACACAGATGGGTCGTTCGTTCTATGAATGGGAAGTTCATGGGCTTTTACTGCTCAGGCCGGACGGAGAATTGTGAAGAAAGATTCTGGTGCTTTTGATTTGACCACAAGTAGCCTGACTATGGAAGTCATGGCAGTAAGTAAAGAAATAACATGGCTCGAGACACAGACATTCACTCTTCATGTTTCCTTAGCGACTCAATGAGAAGGCTCAAGAAGATAGAGATGAGGTGAATCCGAAGAGTGTGGCTGGTGTCTCTGGAACGGTCTCGGCTGACAAAGATTAGTTTCATTTTCGAGCCAGGGCATGCTGGTGTTTGAGGAAACGAGCTGGCTGACAAGCTTGCAGGTAAGGCTACTGTGGAAGGCGGACGAGCTATGGATCAGACTGACATCCTGAATGCTCTACGAGAAGTAAGACTTTTGCAAGAACCAAGTGATGACTGTGAATCTAAACCATGGTCAGACTGTGAGAATAGCAAATTAAAAGAGGTGTGGCCAAAGAATAACACTATGCCGGAAGCCAAAGAAGATTAATAAACCAACACATAACTGGTGTCGTCATGCTACCCGCTGCTGGATTTACTGAGGAGGGGATCCGAGCACTTATGGACTGAATTGTTCGATGTGCAATGAGGATGATCTGTCGACTAACTAACTAACTATCAAAAGGGCATACAACCACACCTGGAATATGTGTCAACTGCGTGGTATTCAGCATCAAAAACCACACTAAAGGAGCTGGGCAAGGTGCACAATCAAGCACTTAGAGCCACCACAGGAGGGATGAGATCAACCCCTACAGTGTTGATGGAGAAGATGGGGAGGACACAAGCACTGAGTGAGCGCGGAGATATGAAAACGCTAACACAAGCAAAAAATTTCCGCAGCATGTCAGATCACCCTATAAAGAACAGATTTGAAAACATAGCTATAGGACAGTTGAAAAGAAGCAGTTTTATCCACCAAGTCAAACGACCCTGCAGAGAAACACCTGATCTCTCCACAGTTGATATCCCCCTGAAAACTATTCCAGAGCGAACTCCATGGAAAGAAGAACATAGACTGTCACTACAAATCCAGACAAAAGTGAGAGGAATATTTGACAAGAAAGAACAGAACAGTGTAAGGCACAGAACATCCACTCTCAGCTGCCTTGATGAAGAATACCCAGAGCACCGTTGGATTCAAGTCTACACAGATTGGTCAGCACAAAATTATGTTCGAAATGAAGGAGCGGGAATCTACATAGAATATCCAAATAATTTTAGAAACACGGCCAGAGTACCAACGGGAAAGTACTGCCATAACTATCCTGCTGACACTGAGGCAATAAAGATAGCAACAGAGCAATTACTAAATACCAGCCATGGTATATAACCGTGGTGTTATTTACAGATGCAAACTCAGTACTCGGGGCGCACCTGTCAGGGAAATTGCCTATACTAAGGGCACTACTTTCTGAAATTAGCAGTCAGCATAAGGTCACTATACAGTGGATACCATCAAACTGTGGAGTACCCGTAAACGACAGCAGAGCACATAATCCAAGACTGCCTAAAATACAACATATCTAGGCAAACCTTCTGGCCTAGAGAGACGACAGTGGAAGATAAACTGTATGGACCACCGAGTTAGCAAAAACAGACAGGTAAATTCATACAAGAGACAATAGAGAATTGGAATCGGATTCATCATAAATAACAAGTAAAACGAGAAAATGTTCCATGAGTAGGAAACCCCAAACCTACCGCAGTGGGACTTGGAAAGAGCTGTAATGAAAAACGTAGCTCCTGGAAGAAGGGGCAGGCATCGACCAGTAACACGGTGGCTACGGGGTTTGACAAACACCTTGGGAAGGAGAGGGCCTGAGGTCGGAGAGATGGGAAAAGATCGAAAAATTTTCGAGAGCCGTGATGTGAGCGCCGTTTTGCTAGGGATATGCTACATTGTGAATACTCTAGTGGAGGATGTATCTTACGCCCTTTGCCTCAATACAGTGGCATCACTTCTGATGATATAGTATGATCAACCAGCCGAACACTGGAGAAGCTGTAAGACCTAGCTTCGTTGTAGGAACATATACAGAGTAAAATTATGACAAACGATCTTACTGTGTTCTGTTCTCCAATGTAAGGTTAAGTCTTTTGCGACCGCTGGTAGGCTCTAAAGATAGGACAGTTTGCAGAAATTCAACATGCTCAAACCGCCCGACGTCCATATCAATAATGTCAACCTTTAATCCAGCTTTCCCCTGAAATTATTATTAACTAAGTTAAAACAAGAAATTCTGGTCGCACAACATGGCTACAATATTAAATATTAAAGAACAGGACGATATTCGCATGCACATAAAAACATATTTGCACGTCTCCAACCTTGACCATGATGCAAGAAGAATAACTCACAGGGGGAAATAAGAGCGATTTGCTGGGAGATCAAACATAGTAGTCAACCAGCGCAGTGATGGCGTAATCAACCACTCACGATGATGGTCATATTGAGAAGGGAATTAGGGCTCTTAACCACAGAGGATAATCTGATGACTAACTGGCAATAACATTATTCCTGAATAATGTTTGCATTCCTGCAATTCTTTGGCATCATCGTCGAATATCGTTTTTTTTCCCTTCAATCAGTTGGTATTTCCTCTGTGTCCCAGACCACTACACAATTTGTGAAGTATTTATAATTAGATGCTTATACTGTCTTTAATAGCTTCTGCTGCTGGGGTACTACTTGGACCAACAGCCTTTTTGGGACAGCTTTTCAAATTAATTCGTTTGAAGTTCTCTCACAGATCAAATCATCTCTAGATCTCGAGACTGGGTAATCTGAAGGGCCTTTGGGGCTGGTCTATTCCGAAGTTCTCAAACTATTCAGCCGTTTGATCTTTAGTGTCGATGGGAACTGTTCCATGTCCTGTTGGTTGGTTATGTTTCTTTCAAATTGCTTGTGGTGCTGTAAATATTTGCGAGATTTCCATGCTTTGTTTTGGTTCGTATTTTTTTTTTCTAATGAATTTTATATATTTTTTCGGGAGCTTGTCTTGTCTTTTTTTTATTTTTTATTCTTTGGCGCTCGCTCGCTTTGAACTCAAGAGTAGTCCATAAACACTACTTCTAGTAGCACTGGACTGAATTTTGCTTGTGGATTAGCTTTCCCTATTACCAGTGTCACTCGCCATCAGGCGATAATTAGTTATAAATGCTTTAACCCGCTACAGGCACTCTTTCATGCTTACATCGTTGACTAACTGTCGCAAAATTATAGACCATGACCGCAAGCTTGTCTTTCGTTTCTTTATTTCTGAGATATTCTACATTGTTTTGATTTTAATGTAACTTTATTAATCAGTAGATGATGATCTGCATGTACATCTGTACCTCAAAATCTTTTACAACATGTAACGGTGACTTGTAGAATCGGCATAAGTGCATGAACTGATTGTCGGAAACACCTGGTTTAAACAACATCCAAGAAGATTATGGACATGGAGGAGTCCTGACAAGAGGACTAGAAACCAGATTGATTACATCCTTATTACCAGAAGATTTCGAAATGCATTAATAGTCGCAAAAACAGTTCCAAATTTAGACTGTTACAGTGATAACAGATTACAGGCACATTGAAGGTAAAGTTAAAGAAAGTCAAGTATGAACCAGGATACACTAATATGACCTTCATACATTGAAATATGATAAGTAAATACAAGGTAATTGGATACTCACTCTAAAAAATATTACAATATGCGTATTGTAAAAACTGTAACAACCAACAATGGTGAACATAATCAACAAGTAAATGGACTCAAACTCTTGTTTAAAATAACACATCTATTGGGATAGCTTTCCAGGGGTGCGGGACGATCAGTGATCTCTTGATGAAGAAAAACAAATACACCACAATCATGGTGTTACCCCACATTAAAAATTATTCAAATAATAAATCACACAATCATTTGTTCAAATTATTATGTGTCAATGTTCTCATATATAAATCTATAAAAATAGCCTGCTATATCATGAGAAAATGCTCATCCACTACACATTTGCTTCTAATAACAATGTTTCTCTGTCCATTGCCAGCAGGCATCAGAAATAATTCTCAAAATGGTTCTGTTGGAAACATACTTCTTTGCCAACTGCTATATGGGAGCATGTTAAATTATCCTGGGGTTACTGCAGACGTTTCCTTGTAAACAATCATTGTTCCTAATCAATAAAGTGTATGTAAGTTGTATAAACTACAATTTGAATGTACTTAGTTTTGCTGGCAGGACTCTCTGACTCTCAATAAAAATAGCTAGGATCCACACTTCAGCTGTCCCAAAGGTGACTACTCACATCATCAGACGCGATGAAATAACACCATCCCATGATAGATGTTCATGGTACAAACATATAACCAGTCTTCAGCAGTCAAGCTAGCACGCCAAGTTTTAGGATACGACGAAAAAGGCCAAAAAACCCATCATCCAGTTCTCTGGTAATGTAAAACAAAAACCAACCACTATATTCTTGATAGATAACGCAAAATGAAATGAAGATATATTAACATCACAATAAAACAAAGGCGCAACTGATGAAACAAAATATCATAATTTGATAAAGGAATCATAAGAAGATAAGGCATCAGGATGAGATAAATAGATCACGATAAGACAAACATCATCCTGTTGAGACAGCATGTCTGTTGAGACAGCATGTCTGTTGAGACAAATTGTCCGTTCAGATAAAACGGCCATTGTGATAAAAGGTCTGTTGTGATAAAACATCCTGTTGGTATGACGTCAAGGATGAGATAAACATCAGAGTAAGATGACACCGTAAATGGTAAAATAAAACGTAACCATGTTGGGACGAACCGTCATAATGACTTAATGACGTCAAGATAAAATATACGTCATTGTAAGATACGGTCGTATCATAATTTGATAAAGGCGTCATAAGAAGATAAGGCATCAGGATGAGATAAATAGATCACGATGAGACAAACATCATCCTGCTGAGACAGCATGTCTGTTGAGACAGCATGTCTGCTGAGACAAATTGTCCGTTGAGATAAAACGGCCGTTGAGATAAAACATCTCTTGTGATAAAACGTCTGTTGAGATAGAAATTCTGTTGAGATAAAAAGTCTGTTGTGATAAAACGTCTGTTGTGATAAAACATCCTGTTGGCATGACCTGAAGGATGAGATAAACATCAGAGTAAGATGACGCCGTAAATGGTAAAATAAAACGTCACCAAGTTGGGACGAACCGTCATAATGACTTAATGACATCAAGATAAAATATATGTCATTGTAAGATATGTTCGTCAGGTTAAACCAGAACGTCAATGATAAGGTAAGTGACATCATGGAAAGGACAAACGTCTTACTATATCTCTTCATCTCCCGTCATGTCTTTAACTCCCCTAAAGTACTAATAACTCAACATTGACAGGTGATACATTCACAAACAGAAATAACACTTAGATCCTTTCACAGAATAATGATCACACTAATTATTGAGAGAGGCCTCAGATATATATCTCCTAATATCAACATAGGTTCGAACACCTGAATGAAATTTGCCTTTCCAGAATATCTCAGTCGAGCAGGGTTTAAAGACGTGATTCCAACACTCGTCCCTTTTGCAAGCACAACAGTTCACCATAAACACAGTAAGAACTTCATTATGACATTCACTCAGAAATTGGCAGAGCCTAAACGTAAAATTCCGTTAGGTCATTAACAGCAATGAAACAATTCTGGCCTTGAATGCAACGTCCTGCAAAATGTATCATCTATCTATTGTTCAGTTACAGGCGACAGTAGATAAAGTGATTGACTGGTGCACAGAAATGAGTGCTGTCATCCACCCGGAAAAGGCGGCTGTTTTGTGGTGCTCTCTGGACAACAGGATTGTAAAAGCTGATGTCCCTAGCCTCGCGATAAATGGTAGAAATGTCAGCAGAAATAACAAACTGAAGTGTCTGGGGATCACATTTGACAGGAGCCTATCCTTCAAGGACTATGTGGAGACGGTTGTGACAAGATCTCAAAAGGGACTCAGTGCACTTAAAACTATGGCTGCAATGGACACAGAGCAGAGAATGCTTTTCACACTATACCAGCACTTGATCCTCTCAGTAATTGATTATGGATTAGGTCTGATCACTGTCTCAGAGAGTCAGCTGGTGAAGTTAGAGCGCATACAGAACGAAGCTATGTGGGTCATTCTGGGATGCACGCACTAAAGACACCCCAGTAGTGTGTATGCGTTACATTCTTGGTCTGCCGACTGTTGCTGGTAGGCTCAAGGTGATACAGGCGAAGGCATATCCCAGAGTAGCTGCAGACACAGACAACTCACTGCATGAGGCGCTGAACGCAGTTAAGGGTCAGCGACTGATAAGAGGGAAATCATGGATAGCTCAGACGGAGGATACAATCAGACAGGTGTGCCCCTTGGAGAACATTAGGCGGGGAGAGGAGTGGATCAGAGTGCCAGCGGAGCAGTCAGACTTGTGCAGAGTAATAATCAAATTAAGCCGGGAGTGCATGGAGTGGCCAGCAGGGGCCACGGACGTGGAAATCCAGCAACTAATTCAGGACAATGCTCACTCGGGTGATGTGATTATCTACACAGATGGTTCGGTGTCAAGAGGTGAGAGAAGTGGCTGGGGGTTCATAGCCAAAGCTAATGGTCGATTTTTGGGGCAGGAGAGCCTGGCATATGATACCACAACATCCAGCTTAAGAATGGAGGTGGAGGCAGTCACTGCGGCTCTCCGCTGGATGGAGAATACGACACACACACATCGTGATTGTAACTGACTCAGAAAGCATGCTGACGAGAGTGAGGACGGGCAGGCTTCGTGCGGAGTGGCTTGCTTTGCTTCTGGGGTCACGGGTGACAGGAATCGCCTGGATCTTTCTCCGGGGCATGCCGGTGTGCTGGGAAATAAACAGGCGGACAGATTGGCTGGCTCTGCAGAACTTGGTGAAGTATTGATACATAACCATGCAGACGTGGTTGCGGCCTTGTGGCAGCACGTGCACACCTCGGAGGAGCAAACGGATTACCATTGTCTGGCAAGAATGAGACAGCGAGGAATGACGAGAGATCTGGCCGACGCTCAACGCTCAGAGGAAAGGCGAAACGGACTTACAATCAGATTGCTACTGGTATTATTTGTGTTAGAACTCGATTGTCGATTCCTAAATCAATCACTCAATTATTGTTCAATTTTACTACAGCAATAATCTCAGCCAAAAGAGCATATTACTCCTTCTCATATTCTCAGAACATATTTAAGAAAAGATGTGTAAAATTGAATATTCATTGAATATTGAATAAGTGTACATGGATTCAAGATAGCAATTTATAAGAGCAGTTTCTACAGCATTAAAAAGAAATCTTATGAAGTGCATTTATCGAGAACTTGCTCTCCCAGCCAATGATGAGGACTTATAGTAAATTCTATAGCCTGTTTTATAGCGACCAGGGCAGACTGCTAAATCATATTAGTAATCTGAGTTCAATATGCAGGAGATACAATATGAGTATAAATACAGCCAAAACCGAAGTAATGCGAGTTAGCAGATACGCCGGGCCCACTAAGTATACAGATAAATAGCACAACTGTCAAACAAGTTAAAGAATTCAAATAATTTGGAAGTATGATCACAGAAGATGGCAGATTGGACAGAGAAATCGAAATCAGATATCAAAAAGCTAGTGCACTTACATATCAACTATCACCCTTACCGCACATCCTAATATACCCATGTCCACAAAACGACAGATAATAAACAGCATATTCACACCAACCCTATGCTACCAATCTCAGACCTGGACTTTATCCAAATCACACCTCCGCAAAATCAACACCTGTGAAATGAGATTCCTGAGGAGAGGTGCCAACTTAACAATCTGAGATCGAGTAAGAAATGCTATTATCAGACAGACTGTGGGATCAACACCTTGCGCCACATTTATTGAAAGACAGAAGATCAAGTGGCTTGGTCATGTCGTTAGAATGCAATACCAGCAACTAACATCACTGGCCTTACACCAAAGATCATCTGCGACGAGACCACGAGGATGGACAAGAAGAAAATGGATTGACGACATCAAAGATATTGTACAACCACTTGGAATGACACTATCCAGTGCCGCCCACCGGGCGCTAGCACGCAAATTATTCCTCCCCACGACGCTTGACGGCAGAAGTGGATGATGATGATGATGATTATGATGATGATGATGATGATGATGATGATAATGATGATGATGATGATGATGGTGGTGGTGGTGGTGGTGGTGGTGGTGGTGGTGGTGGTGGTGGTGGTGGTGGTGGTGGTGGTGGTGGTGATGATGATGATGATGATGATGATGATGATGATGATGATGTGCATAAAAATAGCACTCCTATAGCATTTAGAAATTGCATTCGCAAGAAAACAGATTTTGAACATGGAAAATAATAAATTGACACAGCATTGTCACTCTGCAGAAATTGATTTTCAGCGAGCGAAGAAATGAGTTTATATTTCCTCAATGAAACAACATTTTCACAGCGGCACACGTTTACATATATAATCACACGTTACCTTACAATATCCGTAAGTGTCGTCATATTATATGTATGGAGTAATGACCTCACATTATTCACAGAGAGCACAGGCATGGAAATAGCCCAACAATGTACTGGGAAAATCCTGACTTGTGACTCTCAGTATTACTGGGCCGAAAATGAAGCCCTAGTATTTCTATCGGAACTCTTTCAGCTGGGGTAACGCTAGTGTCGTCACAGGTCAACCAATCACTTCAACGTATCCGTGAACCTACGCCGTGTCAAAATGTTTCTAGAACATCCGGTTCTATTATTATCGATGTCAAAATTTTGAATGGCGCTCCATTTTGTCCTTGTATGCGCATTATGTTCAGAAATACTGTGATGAATGATAATATGAAATATCACACATACCACGTAGTCAAGTCATCCAGGTATTTACTTCTATGACTTCCCCTTATGAAGAACAGAACACAGAAGAAGAACCAACGGTACATCACACCATTAAAGAACTCCTATCGAGATGATGATCAAGAATTAATAGCAAAATCATAATCACAATTATATGACCCCATAAATTGTCTGAATGAAGTGTGTATGGAACATAATATGAAAATAAGCATAAGTAAAACAGGGGTAATGACCGTAACCAAAGAAGAAAGTACAATAAGGGTTCATATAAAAGGAGACCCCCTGAATCATGTAAAGAGCTTCATGTACCTAGGGAGTAGAATAACATTAAATGGCATGTCAGTAGACGAGATCGAAAATAGATGCAATAAGGCAAACCAACTCATTGGACAAAAGCACAAATACTAAATAACACACATGTGTCAATAATCCCTTCTACAACACAATCTTCCTACAAACTCTATGCTACCAATGCCAAACCTGGACAATGACAGAAAAAGAGGGGACAAAATCACACAACAGAAATGAGAATCCCGAGAAGAATACTCAATGTATCAAGAAGAGATATAAATCAGAAACGAAGAAATCAAGACTAAAGTGCGGGTTATATTAGCATAGATTTCATCAGAAAATAGTAAGTTAAATGGTGGGGTCATATAAGTCAATTACTAACTAACAGTATACCACAACAAGCAATGATGTACAGACCAAACGGAAGCAGAGGTAGAGGCCGGCCACGTAAATGATGGGCAGAGTCCATGGGCATTTCGATAATGAAGCCCATAAGCAGGCACTCTCCAGATGTTTAAGCTTCACCTCGACACTGCAAGGTACAAGAGCAACCAGATGAGAGATAACTTCCCCATGTTCTTTTCCCCCAATCCTACCAGTTATCATCAAGTTCTCTAATTTATTTCTTCCCATAACGTATACAGAATATTGTGACTGTCTATGTATAATGTCTCTAATCAGTTTAGGTTTTCATTGTTTTTTTTTATTTTTATTTTTTAGGACTTGGTCATTGGTTTTTCTGTCATTCTTTGGCAGGGGTCACCAAACTACGGCCCGCGGGCGTGATCCGACCCGCGACGTCATTTCATCCCGCCCGTCGACGGTACTCGAACTTGCTTGATATAACGTATGGAACACGAGAGGTTGTGATATAATTTAAATGTAGATATTATGTTTATAATAATGGGAGACCTTCACACGTGCGCAGACCTCCTGGCTGCTATGTGCCTCAAATTTACTATTATCAATTATAAATTATTGTATCTAGATTTTATTGTTAATTGTAATGTTTGCTTATTTCGCGCCATTCCAAGTCCTTCCCCGGATCGTGGTAGCGGCGCCTACGCTCTGATATTACCATGGTTTCCATGGCAACACATACACGTCTTTCCCTCCCCCAGATGCGTCCGGCTGTCAACACAAGTCCGATACTCCAGAAATATTTACTTCTGTTTGACAGTCATCCATTTTATAGGTATGTAACGAGGATTTCTTTGTTTGACAGTGATACGTAAGTGAACTACAAGTGTGAATAGATGCAATAAAGTAGGAAACATAGAATAAAAATACCATAGAAGCCCCATATTATTACGAAAATATTATTTTCAGCTCAGAAGAATTCCTCTGTCAAGGTGCTAATCGAGCTGGTCTCTAGACCAGTGTTTTTCAACCGTTCTTTTGAAGCAGATCCTTACGAAAATGTTTACGTTGCTCAGGGAACTCAGTGCGACAATCCAAGTGTCTGTCCTACTTTATGTAATAAACCAGATGGGCAGAAATGTTGTATTTAGGCGATTTCGGTCTGTTTCGCCGGAACCCCTGGCTGCCACTAACGGAACCCTGGTTTAAAGACTCTGCTCTAGGCTGCTTATTTAGGTCGGCCCTATTTATATAGTTTGCGAACCTTATTATGAAATAAATTCTATTACCAAAGGTACCTATAAACTTTATATGTAACTTTGGTGAGTCGTAGCTTCACCAGTGACCCATTGTCCTCTGCTTTTCCTGTGTTTCAATAGGAGTTTAATTATGTTTCGAATTCAATGTCTTCTTCATTTTCAGATCCCGTGTATTTCACTCTTCATTATGGCTACTAAGAAAAGAAAATTGGACGCCGAGTGTCGCGTTTTCAATTAAGAATGGGGAGTACAATATGTGGAAACAAAGGACCAGAAAACCAGTTTCGTAATATGCAGCGAAAGTGTTGCCGTTTTAAAAGAGTACAATCTTCGGCTTCACTACAAAACAAAACATCTATCAACATATTCACAGTTTTCTGGAAAGTTACGCTCTGAGAAATATGAGTCCATAAAACGTAGTTTAGAAACACAAAGAGATCTCTTCACGAGAAAGTTTGCTGAAAATGAACCTGTCACTCGTACATGTTACACAATAGTGCATAAGATGGCAGAACGAGGAAAACCGTTTACTGATGGCAACTTCATCAAAGAGTGTATAATGGAAGCAGCAAATGACTTGTGTCCTGAGAAAGCCGATTTGTTTAGATCTATCAGCCTTTCGGCAAATTCAGTTGTGCGAAGAACAGAAGAACTTGGAGAGAACATAGGGTTACAGATACGCGAGAAAACTAGGAACTTTTTGTGGAATTCTCTGGGCTGGATGATTTTGCTGATATATCGAGTACGTCACAACTTTTCGTGTTCATTCGTGGTATCACGTTGGACTTTCAGATAACGGAAGAGTTGGCATCCGTTTGCAGCATGCATGGAACAACAACTGGAAAAGACATTTTCATGGAAGTGCAAAAAGTTTTGCAAGACTATAACCTTTGGAACAACTTATGTCTGTGAGCAAACATTTTCAAAAATGAAGTATGTGAAGTCAACACATCGAACGAGATTGACTGATGAAGATTTGAAAGCAATTCTCTTGATTGGATGCAGCAATTCCAAACCACACATTGATGATATCTTGAAAGCCAAATATCATTTTCACAAATCTCATTAACATTTTCTGCTGCTTAGTTTGTGAGATTCGGATATGTGCACACTAGGTCTGATGTGACTATCTTTTTGCTAACGTCGCCTACTTTGATAACTTTTTTAGTAAATAAATATGTTGGTTGTCTTTGTTCTTTTGCGTGTGTGTGTGTATGTGTTTGTGTGTGTGTGTGTGTGTGTGTGTGTGTGTGTGTGTGTGTGCGCGCGCGCACGCACTGCACGCCACTCACCCATGATTAATTAAATTTTTCGTCTTTTTCACTAGAGCTTTCGTTTTGGCTTGCAACTATTGTTAAAGTTAGTTGCATATTCTTTACAGGAGGTTTGCAGTCAACACCAGCTTTTTGTTTTACTGTTGTTGATGTCTTGGAAAGTTTACGTTCAGTAGTTTGCCATTGCTTTCTGAACTACCGGCACCCATACCATTGCGTAAAAACCAGCGCAACGCGGTATGCTGCCAAATCCCGCGCAGCTGTGTTTCGAAAGTGCGTCAACGAGGGATTACAAACCGCGTCCTTAACACCTTCGCCACGGAGACGGCGAAAGTATTGTACAGAATGAGTATCCAGCCCGCGCTTGTCATTTTGTCAGTTATCCGGCCCGCCCTGAAAAAAATGTGGTGACCCCTGGTCTATAGTAATCTTTGCATTTTCCTCAGAAATCAAATTTTCACAGCCATAAGATGATTTTTTCAGCTTGTTTGCTTACTGTCCACGATTCACATTCATACAAAAGCACATGTTATATGTAGCACTTCAACAACTTTTTGTTTCCTCGTTGAAAATTCTTTTTATTGGTCAGTATGTTTTCCAGCTTGCAAATGGCTACCTTCGCCATGGCAATTCTTGTTCTAATCTCTTCAAGGCATTTCCCATCGGATGTTATGAGTGTTCCGAGATAATTTGTACCGATTCAGTAGTTTAAGAATCAATCAATCAATCATGTGCCATGCCGGAAAGCGTGGGCGGTCATGACTCGCCATTTCACTCGATCACCAGTGTCGTGGATCAGCTCAGTGTTCCTGTCTCGTCCATGCCATGTGGCCAAGCCATCCAGGTATTTTCCTCTCGGTCTTCCTCTTGGTCTGTTCCTCTCGATCTTGCCAGTTGTCACTAAGTTCTCCAATCCATTTCTTCTCATAACATGTCCAAAAACACTTTGACTGCCTACGTCTAATTTCTCTAATCAGTTTACGATGTTCATTTGTCTCCTGTAGTACTTGGTCATTGGTTTTTCTGGCTGTCCATGGTATTCTTTGCAGTTTCCTCAGAAACCACATTTCTGCAGCCATCAGATGCTTTTCAGCTTGACTGCTCATTGTCCAAGTTTCACATCCATACAAAAGAACAGGCTCTATGTATCCCCTCAACACTCTTTTTCTCGTTTCAACTGTTATCATTTTATTGGTCATAATGTTTTTCATCTTGCTAAAGGGTACTTTCGCCATGGCGATTCTTGTTCTAATCTCTTCAAGGCATCTCCCATCAGATGTTATAACTGTTCCCAGATAATTGTACCGATTCACTTGTTGAAGAATATTTCCATTTACTTGTATATTACATTGTGGAACTTCTTCCTTCCTACTGACGACCATAACCTGAGTCTTTTTACAATTTAATTCTAACCCCAGTTGCTCACTGTGTACAACAACCGCATCTACTAATTGTTGCAGGTCCTGCGCATTGTCTGCAATTAATACTGTATCATCTGCATATCTAATGTTATTAATGTTTCGTCCTCCAATGCTGATTCCATTTATATCCTCTACATTTCTGAAAATATTTTCAGTCCTGTGATTGAGTCAGCCGCAAGAGCAGCTGACCTTGGTTTTACCATCAAAGGCCTATTAGGCCATTATATATGGTTGTAGGAGGACAGCGACAAGATGAAGCGTTACTTTTCGGAGGGACGCTATTTAGTGTTTTTCATTGGATTTCGTGTGATTTCCTTTGGATTCCCTGTGAATAGTGTTTCCCTGTGGATTATGTGATGTTATATTGTGTTCCTTTTATTGGAAGTTTTCAAAAGAAGCCACGGAAGGCAGGTGGTGGATGCAATTTTGAGGGCAGCCGACAGATATTTGTGGGTCATGGCCTCGAGTTACACGACGGCAGGCAGAGGAACTCGTCTTGAGTCAATGACTGCGGTCTCCGACCAGTAAGGTCACTGCCATAGAGGAAAGCAACGGCAAACTACCTCTTTAAAACTGCCTAGTATATCATGTTCGCTTAAAGACCGATCATCGCAAGACAAGGACAGAGACGTTAAAATTAGCAACTTGGAACGTTAGGACGTTAAACAACGACGGAAAATTAGAGAACATAAAACAAGAAATTGAAAGTTTAAGAATATTCCCATTTAATTGTATATTACATTGTGATATTTCCTTCTTTCTAGTGACGACCATAATCTGTGTCTTCTTACAATTTCATTTTAATCCTAGTTGTTCACTGTGTGCAACAACCGCATCTACTAAATGTTGCAGATGATGCCCATTGTTCAGCCTGTATTTAAAATATTTGCGCCTGCCCCGTTCCATCCCGTATCAAATAATCCAACAATGGTAACCCTAGAATATCATTTACTATACGCTGTGCCATCTTTCTCAATTCACATATAGGTCTAACACTCTCGGTGCCAGTTCTGATGTTTTTCCTTAGTGAAAGAGACTGTGAGTCGGCAATTCAGATTCATTGTGGCTATATCTGCGTCTCTCCATACTTCTAGGAGAAGAGACACTTTTCCCTTTGTTTGGATGAGTGTTCTGTTTTTCCATATCTTTAGGCGTGTTCATGGTTTGTTTCATTGTACAGATGAATCTTTCTACAGGTTGGCGTTGCCAAACCAAATCAAAACATTTATTAGTCGCCTCTTGTAATATGCATGATAGTTGACATCGCTACTATTTGTTGTTTCATCTAAGGTCAACTGTACCTTACTACAATGTAGAAATTCACGATAACAATGTACAGTACAGTGACTTTGGACCATGCCTCAGTCAAAGATTCACTGTACTCCTGACCACATAAAGCTTGCATGACAATGCTGCATTCATAATTCCTACCAAAGTTGTCCCTTGGAGGACGAAGTTGCTGAGAAGGAGCTGACAACCGTGTCTCATACTATAGCTTCTGTCCGTTTTCCCTCAGTTTCTTTAAACAGTGGTAATCCAGCGGCAGCGTGCTAAGATAGTCCAAACTTCTGGGAGAGTTGCAGCAATGGATCTTATCCCACGTGACAAACCAGACCTCTGGTTGGCTGAGATAACGCGGACTTAGTTTTCCACTGTGCTTCATTTGCGGGTAGCGGTCACGTGAATGTGTTATGTGTCGTTAGTAAGTACAGTAATGTACTCATTTACAGGCCATGGGGTATAATGGGTATGTGGTGCTAGTCCATATTTTGTGGGCGAGTCAACACTCGTTGGATAATGTGCTCAAAGTCACGCCTGCTGTCTCTGCTTCCCAGGACACTATCTGATAGCTATTTATACTAGCAAGCCCTGGTTCATTTTGGAAACAATCACCTCGACATACTTACGCTTGACTGCCGGTCTGGAAGGCCATGATCGTTAGGACCAACAATTTCCATTCTACTCTCTCCCAAAGAAGAACTGGCGAACTACGACAGCCTGGTTTGTGATGTTAGACTGTGGACATTGGTTTCACATCCATTGTGCAGTGGCCCTAGATAGTGACATCTGTTTATTTCAGACCCTGCAGCAATATCCGCCATGAGATCGGGGTTAACCTCTCAAGTTGCATTGACTATTCACAAACGTTACCATAACACTTCAGCAATTTCACAAGAGGTACGCCAAAGTAAACACAGTAACAGTGGTAGGAAAATGAATAATTTCAAAACACATCTAAGAAGTTACCGGCCAGCTTTCCATCCTCCAAACCACAGGGTTGTTAATATCACCTATCTTGTCTCTAAATATGTTGTGGTTTTCATTAAGGATCTTGCCGCTGGATACCTTCCCATAAGAGCATTGGTTGATATTGTGTGAAGGTCTGGTGGAAAAGAACATTGTCTTCAATCCATGTATAATAAAACATTACAAGGATGTGTTTATTCTGTAACCGTAACACTGACAAATAAATAAACACAGGCACACCAGTATTTGCAGTATGATACACATGAAGAGAGGAAAGGCACCCAATACAGACAACTTTACTTGTCAGAAGCCAGAAGTAATGGTGATATCGAAGAAACAGATCTATCTTAAATGTACAGTAAAGTAAAAGATATTTTCGGGCAGGTGCAGAAATTCAAATATCTACGCATTGATAGCATCGGACAATGGGTGCATTAGAGATGAACAGAAAACAACCACTCACTGCATATTATCAAATGAAGAACATATAATAATAAGCCCTTGATATTGGAAGTTTAAGAAAAAAGAATCCTTGCATAATTTATAGAAGAAGTTCTAACATATTCCTGCGAATCATGGACAATTAATAAACAAGAAAAAAATTAATACATGGTGATGTCGTTTTAATCAAGAATGCTGAAAATTCCTGATTGATTGATTGATTGATTGATTCAGGAATCGACATCACAGCATTCGGGGCATTCCCATAAGTGCTCCGTCCCCATCCTCAGCAGCCAGCGAAGAGTTCCAACACTAATAGTACCAGTAGCAATCTGATTATAAGTCCGTCTCGCCTTTCCTTTGAGCGTTGAGCGTCGGAAAGATCCCTTCGTCACTCCTCGTTAACTCATTCTTGCCAGACCATGGTAATCCATTTGGTCCTCCGAGGTGTGCACGTGCTCCCACAAGGCTGCAACCACGTCTGCCTTGTCATGTATCAATACTCCACCAAGTTCTGCAGAGCCAGCCAATCTGTCCGCCTGTTCAATTCCCAGCCCACCGGCATGCCCCGGAGAAAAGATCCAGGCGATGCTTATCACCCGTGACCTCCGAAGCGAAGCAAGCCACTCCGCATGAAGTCTGCCCGTCCTCACCCTCGTCAGCATGCTTTCTGAGTCAGTTACAATCACGATGTGTGTGTGTGTGTCGTATTCTCCATCCAGCAGAGAGCCGCAGTGACTGCCTCCACTTCCATTCTTAAGCTGGATGTTGTGGTATCATATGCCAGGCTCTCCTGCCCCAAACATCGACCATTAGCTTTGGCTATGAACCACCAGCCACTTCTCTCACCTCTTGACACCGAACCATCTGTGTAGATAATCACATCACTCGAGTGAGCATTGTCCTGAATTAGTTGCTGGATTTCCACTTCCGTGGCCCCTGCTGGCCACTCCCTGCACTACCGGCTTAATGTGATTATAACTCTGCACAAGTCTGACTACTCCGCTGGCACTCTGACCCACTCCTCTCCACGTTTAATGTTCTCCAGGGGGCACACCTGTCTGATCGTATCCTCTGCCTGAGCCATCCATGATTTCCTTCTTATCAGTCGCTGACCCTTAACTGCGTCCAGTGCCTCATGCAGTGAGTGGCCTGTGTCAGCAGCTACTCTGAGGTATGCCTTCGCCTGCATCACCTTGTACCTACCAGCAACAATCGGCAGACCAAGGATGTAACGCATACACACTACTGGTGTGTCTCTAGTGCATCCCAGAATGACCCGCATAGCTTCGTTCTGTATGCACTCTAACTTCACCAGTTGACTCTCTGAGACAGTGAGCAGACCTAATCCATAATCAATTACTGAGGGGATCAAGTGCTGGTATAGTGTGAAAAGCATTCTCTGCTCTATGCCCATTGCAGCCATAGTTTTAAGTGCATTGAGTCCCTTTTGAGATCTTGTCACAACCGTCTCCACATGGTCCTTGAAGGATAGGCTCCTGTCAAATGTGATCCCCAGATACTTCAGTTTGTTCTCTCTGCTGACATTTCTACCATCTATCGCGAGGCTTGGGACATCAGCTCTTACAATCCTGTTGTCCAGAGAGCTGCTGACAATTCCCAGGACAAACTAACTGAGTGATCTAAACGCTTTGGGGGAATCTAAGACACAAATTCAACTTAGTATAAACATCTTACAGAGAAAGTAATCCTATTTGGCCACATTATGAGAAGACAAATGTTAGAACAAATTGTCAAAATTGGAAGGAATTGTGGCAAGAGAGGCAAAGAAAAACAGCAAGAGAAAATTCTTGAGTCTTGTGTCATGGCAAGGAAGGGTGCCTGCCCTTGAATTATGCATATCTTTGGAGATCGCATGATATGGTGAAGCATGGCAATTACCAACTTTCTAGATGTATATTATGTATACAGATTATCATTACAACACTCATGGTGAAAAGTAGGCCCCGCACCAGATGCCTGTATTTGTGAAGAAAACTTGTCTTGTTTGTAACAAAAGACCATTCGATTCTCTTGAAGATTGCACCAGCATCTAGAAACATCATCATTCAGTGCCTGTCGGCTGGTGTGAGCGATCATGCCTCTCCATAAATTACGACCTCCAATTCATGTATTTATTCCTTTTCATGCCATGACACAAGACTTTCAAGAATATCCTCGAGCTGTCTTTCCCTATATTTCTTTCCGCAAAACTTTCCGTTCCAGTTTTTGTCTTCTTATAATGTGGCCAAAAACGATGACTGCCTCATTCTGATGTTTGTGATAAGTTGTCTTTGCTACTCAGCTTGTCTTAAATCGTAATGATTGATCATTTTGGCTGTCCAATTAGTTTTCAGCATTCTTCTATAAAAGCACATCTCCAAAGCTTCCAGGGATATTTCCGTCTGTTTACTAATTGTCCAGGATTCGCAGCCGTATATTAAAATTGTTTCTATGTAACAAACAAGAACTCCTCTTCTAACATTCAAGGACAATGATTGCACAAAACGTTCTTAATTTGATATAAGGCAATATGTGCTTTGTGCTATTCTACTATTCTAAAAACCTATGCATATAAAAATTATATAAGTTTCACAGCGTAACAAGGACTTATGTGTTCTAATAAAGACTAACTATTCAGAATGAACTTTCAGATTTTATTTAACACATACCAGTTACAAAGCCCGAAACTTGAGAGCTGCGTCTTAAAGAATACAGCCTCAGAATATAGGGAGAACCGTGCTGGCTTTGTTTCCAGGTGGTATGAAAAGGCCTTGGGTAGTCAAATTATGGTGATACACTAGCAATCAAACTGACGGAAGTATATCGGAAACCTTTTCAAGGAATACTTCTGTGCATCGTTTGGTTCATACTATTAATAATTCTTTAATTAACTATCTAGACCAGTGGTTCCATGCCTTTAAAATGCATATCTTTTATATTGTTGCCGTTTTCAGTTAGCCTTGAATGATGGGTGAATGATATAATGTATGAAAGAGAGTGATAGAAGGGCAGAATGTAAGACGGGCCTGCGTGCCCAATTCTTACCCCTTAGAAAATAAAGTTTTGTTGTTGTTGTTGTTGTTGTTGTTGTTGTTGTTGTTGTTGTTGTTGTTGTTGTTGTTGTTGTTGTTGTTGTTTCCAAGCTTTTCAAGCAGAGGGCCATATCAACTATTTTCGGTAGTTAAGCGGGCCACAACGTTATAAAATTATAAAAGTCGTGCAGTATCATTCTTCCCTTTTTTAAGTGTTGTCAACAAAATTCTAAAACTTTAAAGGCAGTCAGTGTCAGTACTGCACTGCGGTCATTATTTGGTTTAAAATCAAAAGTTCATTTACCAATAAATTTTAAATCAGTTTCGAAAATCGATATTAATGTAATTAATTTACAATTGTAAGTATTCTTCAAAACCAGTTACTTAAGTTCAGATGCCAGTTTACCAATGTCTTGGCACAAATCTTCGTGCCCAAAGTCATAAGCGCAGCTAGGTTATTGTCGGTGAGTCTAGAAGTTGCTTGAATTTTTTTTTTTTTATAACGGTCATTGCGGAAAATGACTGCTCGCATCTGTAAGTCGAACCAAAACGACAAAGGTATCTCTGGGTAAATGAACGCAAATGTTCAAATTGTTCAACATGCAATAGTCGCCAGAATAAAATCATATGATCAGCTGAAGGTGAAGCAGGCAGTTCCAGAAATTTACATCTCAGTGCAGAATTGTATTTCAAATCAATTACTTCATGCTGAAGGTTTTGCTGTAATTGACAGAGCTTGGCATCTCTAAATACGAACGGATTTATGAAGAAGACAACATTATCCTCCTCTATTATGAACTCTTGAAATCTCGACTGAAAGATATCCAAAAGACTTTCAACTTTTACTTTGTACTGTAACAAGTTACATTTCTTTTCCACCACAAGCGTCTTCAGAGTTGGAAATGTCTCTAAAGTCCCTTCTGTCAGCTGTCCGATAAACAGTCGTAGTCTCATTTTAAATGAAGAAATGTCATCGCACAATTTTGTGAATAGTTTGTTTTTTCCCTGGATCATCGTACTTAAAGAGTTTAAATAAAACGTAATGTCCACCAAAAGTGCCAGGTCATTAAGCCAGTCATCGTTTAGCAGACATTCCCGTTCTGTGGGCAATTCATTCATTTCATACAGAAACAGATAGTGACACTATTTTCAGTGCCCAGAATCGTGACCGAACTTTCCCTTTAGATAGCCATCTGACATCACAGTGTAACAATAGCTTACCCTATTTCTCGTTCAGGTCTGATAGAAACTGTCTGAACTCACACCTGTTCAGCGCCTTACTTTGAATTTTGTTCAAACATCTCAGAACAATATGCATAACCTGTTTCAGATTTAATGTCTTTCCACACAGAGCTTCTTTGTGAATGATACAATGACATTTTAATATAGTGTGGCCAAGAAACTGTTCCAATAATGCTAGACATCCAGATATTTTACCCGTCAAAGTCGGAGCACTGTCGATGCATACACTGTCCAATTTGGTCCATTCTATGTTGTTTTTCTCTACGCACAACTTCAGAGTTTCAAACAGATCAGTCCCTTTGGTAGTTGCATGTATCGATTCAATTCCTAGAAGTTCTTCAATGACTTCAAAATTATCGCGTATTGCTCGAACAAAAACTGCTACCTGAGCTGTGTCAGAAATGTCAGTGGATTTACCATTGCCAATGGGGAAAAAAAATACAATTTTTGATACTTGACGATGAACATCGTTGGCTAAATTGTCTGGCCATTGTATTATTAGACAAAGGAATATAATCACATTTTGTTTTACACAATTTATCGCCAAGCATTCTAGCAATAATGTTAAGGGAAGGCTTGAATATTTCTTCTGCATCGGTGAACGGCTTCTTTTTGCGAGCCAAAAGAAGAGCAACTTCGTACAACGCAACGACAACACCCTTGCTCTGTTCGTTAGCCTTGGTGAAAAATAACTGCTGCCTGGTCAGAGAATTTTCTCTTTTAGCTATGAAATATTTTCGTAACTCCGAATTGATCGGATATTGAGCATTTATGTCTGACTGTGTGGTCGTAAAGTGTCGTTACAGATTAAATATGTTGTAACAGAAACACAAAATCTGCCGATTAAGAAAACTGGTTTACCACTACGGCTAGGCATAAACAAACATTTCTCCATCCAATATTCATTGAATTCACGACAAGCAACATCTTCACATTTTCGCTTTTTACCGTTGTTTGATTTTAGATTTTCACTATTTTTATAGGCTTTAACGGTAAATTGTTATTTGAAAAAATCGAATTTTCACACAGTACTATCGACTCAATGAATATACTAGGCATAAGTGAGATGAGATGAGATGGAAGGGATCTGGCAAAATTATAACCGACAAACACACAATAATTTATTCTGGTGGGGACACACATGAAAAAGGTGTAGGAATAATATTTGATGACAATACAGCCAAATCTATGACTGGATACTGGTGCATTTCAGATAGAGTTATAATGGTCAAAATCAAAGGCAAACCAATAGATATAAATATTATACAAGTATATGCACCAACAACAAACAGTAGTGATGAAGATATACAAAACTTTTACGATGAAGTTGAAATGGCAATAGCCCAAATTGGATCACAAGAAATAAAAATAATACTGGGGGATTTTAATGCAAAAGTAGGAAAGGGAAAAATAGAGGATATAGTGGGGAATTACGGTTTAGGTACAAGAAATGAAAGAGGAGAGAAACTAATAGAATGGGCAAATATTAATGATATGATAATTGGAAACACGTGGTTTAAACACCATAAAAGACGACTATACACATGGAAAAGCCCTGATATGAAAATACGCAACCAAATTGACTACATACTTATTAATAAAAGATTTAGAAATGCATTAATTAATGTAAAGACAATGCCTGGTGCTGACGGTAACAGTGATCATGTACCACTATGTGGACAAATAAAAGTAAGATTAAAGAGAGGGGAAAAATGGTTAAAAACTTGAGACTTAATAAAGAGGTTCTGAAAGTAGATAAAGAAATTCAAGAACAATACAGAGTGACTGTGAAAATTAGGTACAATGCAATAGCTAAAATACAGAGTATAGATGAACAATGGGAAATGTTAAGGGACTCCATTCATCAAACTAGCAAAGAAATATTACCGGAGAGAAGCCAAAAAGCTAAGAAAAAATGGATGAATGAAGAAATCTTAAGGTTGATGGACAAAAGGAAACATAATAAAAATGACAAACAAGAGTATGCTAAGATAAATAAAGAAATAAGAGATAAATGTGTGAAGGCAAAAGAAAGTTGGTTAAATGAGCAATGCAGAAAAATTTAATTAAATTCCATTAAAGATCAAAAAAGTATGTACAGACAAATCAGCGAGCTCACAGGAAGAAAAATAAGAATAAATACAGGGTGTTTGAAATCAAAAAAAGGACAGACTTTATTGGAGGAAGGTGCTATAATGAAGAGGTGGAATGAGTATATAAGAGAATTATATAATGGAGAAAGGGAAGAATTAACAGAAGAAAGTAACTTAGAAGGCCCACCTATTCTAAAAGAATAAGTCGCTGATGCTATGAAACATATGAAGAAAGGAAAAACAGCTGGGCCAGATGAAATCACAATAGAAGAATTAGAAGTGTTGGGAGAATTTGGAGTAGAAATATTAACCAAAATGTTGAATGATATTTACAGTAGTGGATATTTACCCAGTGATATGCTGAAATCTGTATTTATAGCTATACCAAAAAGACCAGGAGCAATTGATTGTGAAGATTTCCGTACAATTAACCTCATAAACCATGTCACTAAGCTTCTACTCAGAATTATAATGAGAAGAACAAGAAAGAAAATAAAAATGGAAATTAGTGAAGAACAGTATGGTTTTATGGAAGGAAAGGGTACAAACAATGCAATATATATTACGAACACTAATAGAAAGATCAATAGAGAAACAAAGAGACATATATTTATGCTTCATAGATTATACTAAGGCATTTGATAAAGTAAAACACTGATTAAAATGTTGGAAGATATCAACATTGATGGGAAAGATGTAAGAATAATAAAGAATATATACTGGAACCAAGTAGCTGCAATTAAAATGGGAAATAAAGAGGGTAGTTACGAACAGATAAAGCTAGGAGTAAGGGGTGTGTCTTGTCACCCGATCTCTTCTCCCTGTATAGCGAAGTAATAATGAGAGAGATCAAAGAGAAGCCAGGAATACTAATCGGAGGATATAATATAAACAATATACGCTATGCAGATGACACAGTATTGGTAGCGGATAATGCAACAGACCTACAACAATTGTTGGACAGTGTAGTAACAGAGAGTGCACAGAAAGGACTGTCCTTGAATATCAAGAAAACAGTAACAATGGTAATATCAAAGAAAATGGGGACGCCAAAATGTGACATAGAAATAGAAGGGGAAATTCTCAACCAAGTGGATAATTTTAAATACCTAGGGGCACTTATAACATCAGATGGAAGATGTACAAAAGAGATTAAGAGCAGAATAGGGCAGGCAAAGACAGCATTTCAGAAAATGAAGAGTATCTTATGCAATAAGTCGCTATCAATGAATGTAAGAAAGAGAGTACTAAAATGCTATATAGAACCAGTTTTGCTGTATGGCAGCGAATCTTGGAATGTAAATGAACAAATTAGGAAGAACTTAGAAGCAACAGAGATGTGGTTTTTAAGACGAATGTTGCGAATTCCTTGGACTGCCAGAGTAACTAACAACGATTGCCTGAAAGAGGCTAATGAAACTAGAACACTATATACAACAATAAGAAAGAGACAAACATCTTTCTTTGGTCATATGATGAGAAGAGAGGCATTGGAGAACATCGTGACAACTGGAAAGATCGAGGGGAAGAGAGGCAGAGGCAGACCAAGAGAAATGATGCTGGACGGACTGAGACGGTGGCATGGAGGAATATCATCAGCAGAGTTGATCCAGAACACCAAAGACCGAGATCTGTGGAGAGCCATGAACGCCTACGCCAGCTGGCACGGCACTTGATGATGATGATTACCGACTCTGCTAAACAGTTGTAACAGACGACAACATAGCGCCTTGCGCACTGTGATTGGTCGACAAGGCTGGGATATGGAAACTTCATAACATTTCGTTGCGAACTGAACATGCGCAATCGATAATATCTGAGCACAACAACATCGAGCAGAGTAAATTATCGCACGCTTCAGGGGCGTTCCGAGTGCATTTTTAAAAAAAAATTATTAAAATATATTATATTTAACAACGAGGCCTCGCGTGCCACTTTCTTCACAGCTGGCGGGCCACAAGTGGCCCGCGGGCCGTGGTTTGGGAACCTCTGATCTAGACCTACCTGATGTTGACTTCTGGGAAAAAGATTAAACAGCAAGATTTATATGCAGTCGACCACAATGGCCAGTCCATAACAATCATCGCATATCAATCAATCCTCATCATGTGCACTGCCAACTAGTATAGATGTTGATGCATCTTCCCAGATCCCGGTTCTTGATGCTTTGGATTAATTCAACTGCGGTTATGCCAGCGTTGGCAAGTCTAAGCAGCGTCATTTCTCTCGGTCTGTCCATTTCTCTTCTACCGCTGATCTTTCATATTGTCACGATGCTTCCCAATGCCTATCTTCTCATTAAATGACCTGTCAGAGATCGGGTTTCCTAGGGCCGATTTCAAACCACGAATGTTGAGCAATGTTGATATAGGAGCCATTTTAGGGGTTAATGCCCTTTGAACTGTTTAGAACTTGTTGCGCTTGTTTATACTTGTATCTTGGCTCATTCTGGTTGTTATGTATTTCCAGAAATTCTTGGCTCAATAGTATTATCTGTCCATAGCCATAAGGATCCCCGACTTCTTCATGTTCATTCATAACAGATTCCGTGTCAAACAAGAGTAGGTTTGCAATAAACAAAAATGAATGGCGGAAGATGGGAAGTAGGGGTGTATCACGGTTATGACTTAAAAGCTGTTTTTATGGTAGCATACGTGTCGTATTATAATGCAATGACGACATTTTTGCGATATAAAAGCCCATGGAAAATTCGGGAAGTCGCTAATTAAGACGATTAATCATCCCATGACAATTAATCGGTGAATCCACTTGCTATGTAGTAACACACATGGCTAACACATCTGACAAACAGCACTGTACAGAACGGCAAAGTGTTGTAAATTATGTAGGTATTATTTCATCATCTACACTTCTCACAGAATCAATAGTCGAATATTCATTAATTTAAAACTAATGTATACTTTAAGATTATTCTAAAACAATTCAACGTAATTTGGCGGAAACTGAAATCGCCAAATTCGGGTCCTCGATGCGCGAGGATCTTGGTCGACTACGCCCGTCCTTCTCAATCTTTCCGACTCTCTGGCTTGGGTATGTTACATGTTCTACATGGACCACGCTTTCATCGTGGGTCACGCTCCGTTCAGCGCTTACATATGACCAAATAACACCGTTTATCTCTTTTGTATATTCATGTATAATTTTCTAATGTCATTAGCGATTTTCTAGGCCCTCGTCTTTTAGGTACCCAAGCACTCCAAGGTATTGGCAACATACATCTCAGAAACAGCAGTAAGTGCGCTAACTGTTATGTGCATTGTGAGAAGAAATACCAGAGTACCGTCTCTGTTTCACTTCTTAATTGTTATAATAGATTGAGTTGAGGGGATAGCAGCGGAATGACTAGAATATGTTTTAAATATCACATTATCGAGTAGAACTTATTTTCTGACACAACATTACAACTTACTGTACTTCTTCTTCTTCTTCTTACGTTCGCCTGAAATATGCTTATAACTGCAATGTTGTCTCTTGTATGAATCCAACAGTCTTTTTTAGTTCATTCAGCGGTCCACAGAGTTTATCCTCCACTGTTGTCTCTCTAGGCCAGAAGGTTCGCCTGAATATGTTGTAGTTTGGGCAATCCTGGAGTATGTGCTCTGCTTTCTGCGACGCCAAACCACACGTGCACATGGCTGAGTCACCAATCTTGAATTTTGTATACATGTGGTTGCGTAATCTATTGTGTCCTGTTCTGAGTCGCAGAAGAATGACCTGTTCTGGTCTGTCCATAACGTGGTAGTCGTCTTGAGTAAGGTTTGGTGGCCTTCTGACTGATTTGATCATTCTTTTCTTTTGGTGGTATGTAATAGGCACATCAGGTTGTTCTTCCTTTGCTCCTTCCTTAGCCAATCGATCAGCTCTGTCGTTTCCGGGGACTCCACAGTGGGATGGTATCCACTGTATGGTGATCTTACGCTGATTGCTAAGTTCAGAAAGTAGTGTCCTCAAAACTGGCAATTTCCCAGACAGGAGCGCCTCTATTACGGATTTTGCATATGTCAATATCACCACAGGTTGTGTACCATGGCTGGTATTTTTTAATTTCTCTGTGGCTATCTTGATTGCCTCAATTTCAGCATCATAGTTATGGCAGTACTTTCCTGTTGAAATTCTGGCCGTGTCTCTAGTATTATTTGGGTATTCTATGTACACTCCCGCTCCTCCATTTCGAACAGCATTTTGTGCTGACCCATCTGTGTAGACTCGGATCCATAGGTCCTGTGGGTATTCGTCATCAAGGAAGCTGAGAGTGGCTGTTCTGCGCTGTACACTGTTCTGTTCTTCCTTGTCAAATATCCCTCTCACTTTTGACTGGATTTGTAGCGATATTCTATGTTCATCTTTCCACGGGGTTCGCTCTGGAATGGTTGTCAGGGGGATACCAACTGTGGGAAGATCGATGGTTTCTCTGCAGAGTTGTTTGGCCTGGTGGATGAAACTACTTCTTTTCAACCGCCCCATAGCTACGTTTTCAAATCGGTTCTTCATAGGGTGGCCTGGCAAGCTGAGAAGCTTTTCTGCTTGTATGAGTGTTTTTGTATCTCTGCGTTCTCTTAAAGCTTGTGTCCTCCCCATTTTCTCCATTGCTGCTATAGGGGTTGATCCCATCCCTCCTGTGATGACTCTAAGAGCTTGATTTTGCACCTTGTACTGCAATGTAGTTTTTGATGCTGAACACCACGCAGTTGACCCGTATTCCAAGTGTGGTCGTATGCTCTGTTGATAAACTTTGCTAAGTATTTTCCCACTGGCTCCCCAAGTGGTTCCAGTTAGCTTTCTCAGGATGGCAATTTTCATTCTGGCTTTTGCTACTGCTTTTTTTATGTGTTTTCTCCATGTCAGCCCGTCGTCGAATGTTACACCAAGGTATGTTGGTTCCTTGTCTTCTCTTAGGGATGTTCCATTTATCTGAATGCTCCCTGCCTTTTGTTTTGGAGAAAGGGTAAATAGAGTGGTGCTGCACTTGTCAGTGTTTATGCTGATACACCATCTATCCGCCCATGCAACAAATGTATCTACAGCTCTCTGTAGCAATATGGTGGCCGCTGATGCATGTTCACTTGCGCTCCACAAAACCAGGTCATCAGCGTACATTGCCGCTTTAATTCCATCGGGTAGATTAGCAACAAGATCATTGATGAAGATTAGAAAAAGTGTTGGGGACAGGACTCCGCCTTGGGGAACACCGTGACGCAGTAGTACTTTCTTGCTCTTGAGACCGTCTATCTGTACTCGGGCTCTTCTGTTGTGCAAGTATGCTTTTACCCATTTGTACATTCTTCCATTGACTTTACAGTTTCTCAGTTTCTTCATCAGACCTTCTTTCCAGACTTTGTCAAAGGCTTTCTTCAGATCTATCCAAGCCGCAAGTACCAGCTTCTTCTCTTGGAATGCATCCTCAACTTCTTGAGAGAGGTAGGTTGTCTGATCTTCCATAGAGTAGCACTGCCTAAAGGCAGCCTGTTGTGGCACAAGGATGTTTTCACTTTCAATGTACCACTGTAGTCTGTGATTGATGACGCGTTCCATTGTTTTGCAGAGACTACTGGTGAGGCTAATGGGTCTGTAGCTGGAGGCAATGGAACTGTCTTTCCCAGATTTTAGGAGGGGTATCATGATTGCTTCTCTCCAGCCTTGTGGAACACTGCCTAAAGTCCATGTATTATTAAAGATCTGTAGCAGCTTTGCTTTGGCCTCTGTTCCTAGATTCCTGATCATTTCATTGGAGATACCATCAGCTCCTGGTGATTTTCTCATTTTCAGTTTTGATATGGCTAGCTCCAGTTCACTGAATGTGATAGGTGTCTCCATAACCTCATGTACAATTTCCTTCTGTCCTGTATTTTGCCACTTCTCTCGAATCTCTTGTTGTTTCTCTGGAATAATTTCAATATTGTTATCTTGTGCGAATGAGTCCGCAAAATGGTCAGCTGCTTGCTTTCCGGTTAAGATGTTTCCGTCTTTATGTAGCGCAATTTTTGAGTTTCTCCCTGTGCCCTCACCGTTAAGCTGTTTTATTAGCCTCCATAACTTCCTTGTGTCTCTTTCAAAGTTCAGTGACTCTGTTTTCTCCTGCCAGCTTTTCCGTCTAGCCTGCAGTTGGGACCTTTGAAATTTGGCTTTTGCGTGCTGATATTTATTGTGGTGCTCTTGGCTGGGATTGGCCTCTGCTTGTTTTCTACATACATCCACATCATTATGCAACTGTTCCAGTTCACTATTCCAGTAGGGTTTATAATGTTTACGGGCTCCTCTTGGTATTGTTTCTCGTGCTGCCTTTAGTATGCATTTCCCAAACTCTTCAACTACTTTATGTATGTCCTTCTCAGTGTTCAGGTTTCTAACCAGTATGCTGGTGCGATGCTTGTACATTGCCCAGTCTGCTTTCTTGTAGTTCCACCTCGAGAGGGTGCTGCTTTCACTTACAAGCTCATTTCCTACAGTTAGAAAGACTGGCCGATGGTCACTGCCACCAAGTTGTTTCCCAACAATTCGTGTAATGTTCCACTCCAGGTCTGGTGAATGAAACGCCAGGTCAGGTGTAGTTGTAGAGTGCCATAATCTCGAATAGAAGGTATGTGGGTCAGACGGCTTGTTAATCAGGATGAATCTTTTCTCATCCTGCCAATCTTCCAATCTCTCTACTCTCTGGTCCATGTGATCATAGCCCCAGCTCTGCGAATGGCTGTTGAAGTCGCCACACACAATCATTTTTCCTTTTAATGGTAGTGTGTCCAGTGCCTGTGGGCGGTCATTTGGACAGTAGTAATTGATCAGGTGAAAGTCTGTATTGCCTGTCTTAAGTTTAAGTGCCTGATACTCAGCCCCTTCCATGTGAACTTCAATTTGGGAAGCAGAAATGTTGTTTTTGACAAGAGTCAGTATCCCACCCTTTCGCCTGTCCTTTCGGTCAGATCGGTAACACTGGTAACCTCTGATTTTGAAGGCTATATTTTCGTTCAGGTGAGTTTCTTGCAAGCAGCATACACTTACATTTTCATTGGCCAAGATGTTTTCTAGTTCTATTCTTTTTTTTGGTGATACCCTCTGCATTCCAGTGCATTATTTTAAGTCTTTGTTTGGTACGGCCAGACGGTCTATTGTCAGGCCCTCTCGCTCCGCTGGACATCTGAGAAGGACCTCCATTATTTGTGGTTAGACCCTTACGAGGCATAAGGCCCGGCACTGCACCTGTCTGTGGGACCAGAGCAGGGCGAGCACCATAACATGTAGCAGTTGTCGACATAATTCACGGCGTTATTGCGTGGCAGCCTGATTTCTGTGGTGCGCCTCCTGGCTGGCTGCCTCCGTCTTCAGCACCTATCTTTTGCAAGAGTAGACTATGGTCTTACTCGACACAGGAACACATAATGCTGTTCTTCCGGTCTGTTATTTATAGATACAACCAAAATAATGATGTCACCGCCAGTGTACGACAGCTTTAGTCACTGCGTTAGAGAGTACCCCAGAAGAAAAGTTAATTATACTTAATGACGTATTTACAAGAACCGTTGGTATGAACAATCCAAAATATTCAACAAAGAGGCACATGACTGAAATAGTTGCCTTCACGATTCTGTTCTTCAGTACTTTGAATCAAAGCTCTTGAATCCCGAAAACATAAATATTGTGGACATATGCTATTTAGTACATTTGAATTTCTTCATTCGACTCGGGCAGACTCTCCTTGACCTTAACATAACAACAGAATGTTTACTTTGAAATTGAAGTACTTGACATTTTATCAGCATTTTATTTCTGAACCAAACAGCCAGGCCAGTAGCTTGGTGACCAAATCAAATGATAATGACCAAAATGAGGAAATACGCATAAGAAAACCATCTCTAGAAATAAAATCACACACAGACCTTAACGTATCACCGGCCAATCAGCCATATTGGACCGGAAGTTCACTTACTGTACTAATATCTATATTTCAGGGACCATTCCTTAGAATCCTTTATCGAGATGCGTTTTCTGCTGAGACTACATGTTGTGCTCTTAGAACTCTATTTCTTTATTATTTTCTTTATCGTGTGATCGTGACACTGATGTCTTAGTTATGAGAATTACCAGTTTCTGTCAACAAATACGGCGACAACTGGTTTAGTTCGAAATAGAAGCTGAACTATTCCCAATGTCTTTTCAGCAGCAGATAAAGATGACATAAGATTGCCAATTCACGTGATGGCAATATTAACAATTAACAAGAAATAAACACTATACAATTACAGTATGCGATAACATTTCATGGGATTCGCTGTAGAGTAGTGGCTAGATGCTTATCTGCTTGTTGCCCCTCACCACTGGTTCGAATCCGCATCGAGGCAGTTTTAAAAGTTAACCAAATAGGAGCTGAGGTTGACTGTATCGTCCTGCAAACATAATGCAATAATGCAAACAATGGAGCGTCTGGAGCTACCGTATGACAGTAGACGGTACTACCTGCTTTCTGTCAGCGCCGAATGTTGGGCGGCGCTTACCAAACCCGACAACCCACATTGTGCCAACGGCTTCGGGCGGAAGAGCGCAATTGGGAGGGCACTAGCCTTATCCTAGAACGAGGAAATGCAACCCAAAGACAAAATAAGTCATGGCAGGGCAGACCAGGCCCTAAGCATTGGTTGGCAGCTGGTCTAGGATCGAAGCTCCGACAGGCGGACAGTTACAGCATTGCTTTGCTGATCCGGCAGCTTCTGCAGCTTGTCTTGTTCCAGATTATAGGTGTTAACTTTCCTCTGGAGTGAACTAGGCAGGCCGAGAGAGGGATCATGCTGCATGGGCAACACATGGTTTCTTTATTTTAGCCCAGGCTTTGTGCTATGGAGAGGCAATAACTCCACCCCTGATCTTAACCGGTCTCGGAATCAAAGCGAGAAGCAACTGTAACGGGTTATAAGTCCTTGTCAGTTGGCGTAGACATGGGGCGCCAAGCGTTGCCTCTGACGGTGGGAGACACCTACAGGTGTCACTGATCAGCTACCGCCCGCCTCAAGCTGGGCAACCCCCAGCCAATTGGGTGCTGATCCGCCACAGCCTGCCTGCTTCAATGGGTGCTTGGGGCTAGGACAAAATCTGAATCGCAGGCTGTAAAACCAATGCGCCAGGTACAAATAAAAGGAATAGAAACCTCAAGCTACGGCTTGCAACCTGGAACGTGAGAACCATGTGTCCAGGATTTTCCACTGACTTGACAAATATTGAAGGTTGTGAGATAAACGGCTGTGATTGATGCTGAACTCAATCGTCTTAACATTGATATTGATGGCCTGCAGGAGACTCGCCTCGCTGAGGAAGGGTCACTCAGGGAAAACAATTACACCTTTTTTTGGAAGGGAAGAGGGCAGGCAGAATAAAGGCAACATGGTGTGGGCTTTGCAGTGAAGAATTCGCTATTGGGAATGATTGATATCCCAGCTGGAGGTAATGAAAGATTATTATCACTGCGCTTGGCAACCTCTTGTGGATTTGCCACCATTCTCACTGCATATGCACCGACACTCGCTTCCTCTGATAATGTGAAGGATACGTTCTATGAGCAGCTAGACTCTGCGATCAAGGCAGTTCCAAAATCCGACTACATTTATATGCTCGGTGATTTCAATGCTCGTGTGGGCAAGAACTCGAGTTCATGGCCAGTGTGCCTTGGAAAATACAACATCGGTCGCATGAATGATAATGGGCAAAGGCTGCTGGAGCATTGTACTAGAAATGACCTATGTATTACAAACTCCTATTTTAAAACAAAAGAGATGCATAAGGTCACATGGAAACATCCAAGATCCAGCCATTGGCATCAGCTGGACTTCATTATCACACGGAGACAACATCTGAACCATACATCATTAACTCGAAGTTACCACAGTGCTGACTGTGATACAGATCATTCTTTGGTTGTTGCAAGGGTTAGACTGAGACCAAAGAGAATCTACACAGCTAAATACAAGTCTAGCCCCAGGATTAATATTACTAAGACTCACGATCCTGGAAAGTGCTTTGAATTTCAACAGCAACTTGAAGACGCTTTCAATGATACATCAGAAAATTGTATAGTAAATGATAAATGGAGTAAACTTAAGGAAACTATTTATAAAACAGCGGTAGGGGTTTACGGCACTGTGGATCATAAGAGGCAGGACTGGTTTGCGGCAAACAGCCAGATACTGCAGCCCTTGATTGATAAAAAGAAGATAGCTCTCTTAAGAAACAAGGAAAGACCAACGCGTAACACTCTGAGTGAGCTGAAACAAGCGAGGAAGGATGTACTAAAGGCTGCCAGGCAGTGTGCGAATGACTATGGGATCAAGTTATGTGAGTCCATTCAAATCGCAAGTGATAAGGGAAACATCAGAAGCATGTATGAAGGGATAAAGAAAGCCTGTGGTCCAATGATCAAAAGAAGCGCACCGCTGAAAACCTTGACTGGAGAAATCATCACTGATAAGAAACAGCAGATGGATAGATGGGTCGAGCACTATTTAGAGCTTTTCTCAAGTGAGACAAAGCTAGCGGATGATGCCCTCAACGCCATAGAGGCCCTGCCAACTCTTGACCACCTGGACACACTTCCCACTATAACAGAAGTTAAGTGTGCTATAAATGAGCTTGCATCTGGCAAGGCTCCAGGTAAGGATGGGATTCCAATAGAGGTAATCAGGAGTGGGCAAGACACACTCGCTCTACAGATCCACCAGCTAATAGAGCTATGCTGGCGAGAAGGACAAGTCCCACAGGATTTCAAAGATTCAAACATCATAACGCTGTACAAGAACAAGGGAGGTCGGAGCGACTGTAACAACTATAGGGGTATCTAACTTCTGTGTATTGTTGGGAAAGTATTTGCCAGAATTGTCCTGCGCAGACTTCAAGTCCTAGGAGATCAAGTCTACCCCGAATCACAGTGCGGCTTCCGTCAGAACCGGTCTACCATTGATATGATATTCTCATTGAGACAGATGTAAGAAAAATGCCGGGAACAAAATCAGCCAGTTTATTGCCTTCATCGACCTCACAAAAGCATTCGATTTGGTCAGTAGTGAGGGTCTGTTCAAAGCACTAAAGAAGATTGGCTGCCCACCAACTCTTCTGTCCATTGTGGAATCGTTCCACACATAGGCATGAAGGGTATAATCATGTTTGATGGCTCAACTTCAGAAGAGTTTGAAATCAAGAGTGGAGTTAAGCAAGGTTGTGTATTAGCCCCCACCCTCTTTGGGATATAATTTTCACTTCTACTGAAATATGCCTCAGGATGACGGTATATACATTCACTCACGCTCAGAT
>OY992882.1:79157520-79172520 GCA_963921405.1 Cepaea hortensis | reverse complement strand
TCAAATGTTAAAATAATTACAGCGGGCGGAAAAAAATGTGTGAATTGTGTGTGTGTGTGTGTGTGTGTGTGTGTGTGTGTGTGTGTGCGTGCGTGCGTGCGTGCGTGCGTGTTTGTGTGTGTGCGCGCGCGCATGATGGTGAGTGAAAATTTCGCTAAAGACATGAATACTTTATTCAGAAATTGGGAACAATTGAGAATTCACGAAGAACAGTAAATAACTGGCAATACAAAAAGATACCCCCCCCCCCCTCCCCCCTCTCCCCCCCCCCCCAAAAAAAAATGATATTTAGGATGCAGACATAGATTCGACAAATTACAAGAAAGTAACTTTTATTACAACCGTCAAAACTAGGTCTTGGAAATCCGCGATTGCCAGACAGACGTCATTTCAACACAGGTGTGAGGAAACTAAAGCGATGTAAACACAGATCACATGATGGACACAGGTCACATCAGACAGAAATTGACCAGGCCAACAAAGCAGTTACTGTTAATTGAGGACTTGATTTCATTATTTCGAGTAACATAAGGGTGTTTTAAAACTTGATATATATAAGAAAATTAATATTCGTGAATTATAAAACACCGACATCTTTGTGAATTAGAATGTAGTAATATAAACCGTGAATTAAAATATATAGACATTCTGTAAATTAGAGTATAGTAACACGAATTGTGAATCACAAAACATAGACATTTTGTGGTAGGAAAAGTAACCACATTTATATACTAGTAAAGAAATGGACTATTTTATATACAGACATTTAAAATTAACAAACTATGTGATAAAGTGATATACATTGGGAAACTATCAGTGATAATGAAGTGTGTAGTATTGTAAAACGTTGTTAATGTGTATTGATTAGGTATTATCAGATACTTTAGTGTTGTGGTTGTTTATAGTTACAGTTGCGAAAACATCACACAAACGTAAAGCGGTATATAGTTAATGTTAGAATATATCGGTATACAATTAAATAGTTGATTAACATAGTACAGAAGTGTTTAATCACCGATTGTTTACATTCACGTATTGGTGATTACTTAATGTTTAGTGAAGAAAATAGTTTGAGTAATAGAAATTAGGCTAGTGTGGATAGAGACTTTTAACAAAATAGTACAAAATAAGGAGAATATATTAAATAGAGCAATTTTACAAATCAGTTGCTGATACTGATATTCTGGAATTTTCTACTATTCTAGAATATAACTATACAATTAGATTAATGCATTGAGATTTAGTACCAGTCTACCGTGTTACTTTATGAGTTTAGAATATTTTATTTTGAATTATGGTACTAGTTAGGAAAGATTATAAGTTAGTGGAATACTGGATTATATTACTATTTAAGGAATTTATAGTAGCATTAATATTATTACGTTATGTTGTTATATTAACTAATTTTGCGGAAGTTATAAAATGCACTAACAGTTAATGGTGAATTTCATTAATTTTGCATGACAAGCTCTAAAATTTTGAAAGTTTGATTAACAACTGTTTGTTGTATTTTGCTTACTATCATATAGCAATGAACAGCAACTCAGTTATGATTTTGGAAACATTCGTTTATATTTTATGTTCATTCCATATTTTTGTTAAATGTAATTGATTGCATGCAGAAGTTTGTTTAATTTAATCATCATTTCTTGCATGCAGGTTTTGAATATAATATTGTTATTCTTGTGTAAATAAGTATTTTATTGTTATTTAAAATAGAATTGGCAATTATTTCTCTAGTGGAAAACTAACAGACAGTGAGTTAACACCTGGCGAAGTGAATTTCGCATGATTGAGGTATGTTTACAGCGGTAGAAAGGCATTGCCGGCATATGTTGTGGGTAATCATTGTGTGACGACGATAGCGTTTCTCAGAATATGTTTCACATCGTGTAGAGCAGATTTCCGGCATATGGCAAGGGTAATTGTTATGTGGCGGGGGACTTGTTATGCAGGGTGTTGAATATATTTGATTGTAGGGTCAACAAACTATTGTTATGTATATGGGTAAATGATACATAACATGGTGTCATTGGGGGGAAGTGTGATTTAAAAATAACAATAGCTTATAATTGATAGCAAGTGAAGTCATGTTACATCGGCACCTGACCGTTATCGTGTGTATGAGTACATGATACACGACGTTGATTTGGCTAGGGTGGAGCATGATTTCAACGGATTTAGTTCATATTTTCCATTGAATAAATTATATTCAATTTGGTTAAAGCATGCAAGGTTCTGGTTCAATTGTCATCATAATTACTTGTATGTGGTGAAATCAATTGCTATCATAACATTGCCATTTTTCTTATCAAATGTAATTGCAGTTATAAATAGCAAGGTTACAGATAGAACCACACATAATGTGAGGGTGCAGTGCTGTGTGCTGGAATAGACGTAACTACCCTAAGCAGATATAACAGTATACTAGAATTGTACCAAGATATGCGATACATCTCTAGACGAATATGGAGGTGCACTGTGAACTAATCAATGTGATTAGACTAAGAGGTTTCGGGAAACTCTCTTTGAGCTGATGAGCTAAGGCAGTCTATATGATACCGAGATATGACATTCAGAGAGTTAAAGATGATATCATAGATACTAAGTTATGTAATTGTATAAAATCAGCATCTAACTAGCACTAATGGACAGATGAAAACATTATGAATTAACTTCTCTGCATAAAAGTGTGAATACTGGTAAATGAGGCCATCAAAGAAAAGTTGATTGAATAAAAAGTCTTATCCTGTTGGAGAAAGTATTGGTCAAGGTGATAAATCTGAAAGAAATGAAAAGCATCGAACTTATCCAGAAGAACAAAAGAATAGTTACCAACATACGATTGATCTATTGATCATTGGTTTTATGGAGAGAACTATTGTGCTAGCGTAACATTGCTGATCTAAGGGATTATATTGTTATGTGACTATTGTGTTATTATATCTTATATATAAAAGGCGATCTCCGTCCGTCTGTCTGTCTGTCTGTCTGTCTGTCTGTCTGTCTATCTGTCTGTCTGTCTGTCCGTATGTCCTTTATGCGCTCGCGAACGGCCCATCCGATTGAGTTGAAATTTTCTACACGTCTTCCTTTCATTCCAGAGCAGCCAACTGTCGTATTTTTTTTTCTTCTTCCTCCTCCTCCCTCCTCCCCCTCCCAAAATAAGAATCCCCGAACCAAAACGCTAGGGAAAGGGAAGAAAATGACGTGACTACACAGAATCGTCACACGGCAATCATCATCCCTCCTCATTCTCCCTCCTTCCTCTCCCTCCTTCCTCCTCCTCCTTCCTTCTTCTCCCTCTGCCTCCTCCCTCCTCCTCTCCCCTCCTCCCTCCTCCTCCTCCTCCTCCCTCTCCCTCCTCCATCCTCCTCCTCCCGCTTCCTCCTCCTCCCTCTTCCTCCCTCTCCCTCCTACTCCCTCCACCCTCCTCCTCTTCCTCCTCCTCTCCCTCCACCCTCTTCCTTCTCCCTCTTCCTCCCCCTCCTCCATCCTCCTCCCTCCTACTCCCTCCGCCTCCTCCCCTCCTCCCTCATCTTCCCTCCTCCTCCCCTCCCTCCATCCCTCCTCCTCCCTCCTCCCTCCTCCTCCTGCCTCCCTCCTCCTCCTCCTGCCTCCTCCTCCTGCCTCCCTCCTCCTCCTCCTGCCTCCTTCTCCCTCATCATCCTCCCTCCTCCTTCTCCCTTCTTCTCCCTCTTCCCTCTTCCTCCTCCTCCTACCTCCTCCTCCCTCTACCTCCTCCTCCTCCCTCCTCCTCCCTTCTCCTCCTCTTCCTCCTCCTTCTACCTCCTCCCTCCTCCTCCCTCTACCTCCTCCTCCTCCCTCCTCCCTTCTCCTCCTCTTCCTCCTCCCTTTCCTTCCTCCTTCTCTTCCCTCTACCTCCTCCTCCCCCTACCTCTTTCCTCCTCCCACCTCCTCCTCTTCCACCTCCCTTTCCTTCCTCCCCTCCTCATTCTCCCTCCTTCCTCTCCCTCCTTCCTCCTCCTCCTTCCTTCTTCTCCCTCTGCCTCCTCCCTCCTCCTCTCCCCTCCTCCTCCCTCCTCCTCCTCCCTCTCCCTCCTCCTTCCTCCTCCTCCCGCTTCCTCCTCCTCCCTCTTCCTCCCTCTCCCTCCTCTTCCTCCTCCCTCTACCTCCTCCCTCCTCCTCCCTCTACCTCCTACCTCCACCCTCCTCCTCTTCCTCCTCCCTCTCCCTCCTCCCTCTTCCTTCCTCCTCCTCCTCCCTCTACCTCCTCCTCCCCCTACCTCTTTCCTCCTCCCTCCTACTCCTCCCTCTACCTCCTCCCTCCTCCTCCTCCCTCCATCCTCTCCCTCCTTCCTCCTCCTCCTCCCTCCTCCTCCCTCTACCTCCTACCTCTCCCCTCCTCCTTCCTCCTCCTCCCTCTCCCTCCTCCATCCTCCTCCTCCCGCTTCCTCTTCCTCCCTCTTCCTCCCTCTCCCTCCTCTTCCTCCTCCCTCTACCTCCTCCCTCTACCTCCTCCCTCTACCTCCTCCCTCCACCCTCCTCCTCTTCCTCCTCCCTCTCCCTCCTCCCTCTTCCTTCTCCCTCTTCCTCCCTCCTCCTCCTCCCTCCTCCCCCTCCTCCTTCCTCCTCCTCCCTCCTCCTCCCCCCTCCTCCTCCCTCCTCCTCCCTTCTCCTCTCTCCCTCCTTCTCCCTCTCCTCCTCCCTCCTCCTCCTCCCTCCTCCTTCTCCCTCCTCTTCTTCTCTCCTCCTCCCTCCTTCTCCCTCCTTCTCCTCCCTCTACCTCCTCTTCCCTCTTCCTCCTCCCCCTCCTCCTCCCTCCTCCTCCTCCCTCCTCCTCCCTCTACCTCCTCCTCCCTTCACATTCCTCCTCCTCCCTCTTTCTCCTCCTCCCTCTCCTCCTCCTGCTCCTTCCTCCTCCCTCATCCTTCCTCCTTCTCCTCCCTCCTCCTCCTCCCTCCTCCTCCCTCCTCCTCCCCCTCCTCCTCCTAATCCCTCCTCCTCCCTCCTATTCCTCCCTACTCCTCCTGTCTCCGCCCTCCTCCTCCCTCCTCCACCTCCCTCTTCCTCCTCCCTCCTCCATTTACCCAAGACAGACAGACAGTCAGACAGATAGTCGGGAACGGGATCTTATATGACTACTTATATGATTTAAATGAGATGCTCTCCACCATGGGTGTGACTGGGTCAGACAGACAGACAGATAGATAGATAGACAGACAGACAGACAGTCGGGAACGGGAACTTATATGACTACTTATATGAATTAAATGACATGCTCCCCATCAGGGTCTGGGCGAAGACGGGCTGGGTCAGACAGACAGACAGACAGACAGACAGACAGACAGACAGACAGACAGACAGACAGATAGTCGGCAACGGGAACGAGAACTTATATGACTACTTATATGAATTAAATGAGATGCTCCCCACCAGGGTCTGGGCGAAGCCGGGCCAGGTCAGCTAGTTGTTAATAAATTATAATAGTCAATTACTAATATTAGTAATATTTATTGATTATAATTAATGATTGACATTGGTTACACATGTATTAAAAAGAATTTCTTAGATGCATAGTAGATTAGTTATTAGTTAGGAACTAATTAGTTATGCTATTGTATTGTTGATTTATTACTTTATTAATTAATTATTGTATTATTAGGTTATTAGATAGATAATGAATATAAATTATAAGAAGAATATTGTCAATATATTTTATTACGATGAGGTTAGAAGGGAAGTTACTACATTTGGAGTCTAACGACTGTCTTTACATCGGAGAAGAGCGGTTATTGACATTACATTGTCACAAATAATACCCAGTCCAACTAGATGCATGTATTATCAGCTGAGTATCAACGACAGAGTTTAGAGGCATGGGCAACGCATGGGCAGATTTACTTCCCGCAGCAATGTTACAAGATCTGATAATATCATTCATGAAGGGTGATTAGACTTGAACGGCAGCTGGCATGGTTGAACCCAGAATACCCCTGGAATACCTGGGACGAGTGACTTTTGCAATTAATCTACAGACAGAAAGGTGACAGTGGGAGTTTACTAGTGGTCAATATGTACGACCACGAGACACGCTATTTACCGAGAAGATCTTAACTGTTTATATAAACAGGATGACACAAATGTGGAACTAAAATGTTGATTTCAAAGACCATATAAGAAAATGGTCTTATACAAACAAACAAATGAAGTTACGGATTGAAATATTTATTTCAGTTTGGAAAGAAGGCTTATAGTTATATTGTTATATAGTAATTTGATTAAAGTTTGTTGGACAAGACATAGGTATTTATATTTTGAAGTGTTTGATATTTTGATGAGGATAATTAATGAGTTTTATATTTCAGAATGACAAGTGTCATTGACAGATTGTAGATAATTAAATTAGAACTAGATTACAGTATTGAAATATTATAAAAGATATAGTAAAATTAAATTTTGATTATATAAGTTATAATTAGATGTTATTTTGGGCTGAAGAAGGGGGAATGCCATGACCCTGATGACGTCATGGCATAGTTAAGCCACAACCCACGTTAGAGATTAGAGGTTATGGCCGTGTTCAGCAAGTGAACACCGGAACGTGAAAAGTGGGTACTTTCACACAACGTGAAAGTTTGGACTCACTTCCCAAGTCACAGGAAGTGGGGTCCAGACACGACAGTCTAGTCATGGGTTTCGTTCAGTGCGGACCATGTCAAGTTCTAGAGTTATGGCCAAAATTATGCAACTCTGTTATTATGTAAACTTATAGTGTTCGTGATGTCGATGAATTGTTGAATAACAGACATGTAGCGTGTTTAATATGCTTGTGGAAAACGCCGTCGGAAACTTGTTGTTTTATTGGTGCGCTCAGCTGTTATAGAGTGAGTGTAGTATAGAAAGCACAGTTTATCAGTTTACGTGAGTCAGAATATGTGGCTCATAAACACCGCATTCAAGAACTGCAGATGAGTCATAATTACGAACTCTCAAATGCCATTATTGTGATAATTAATAAAATCGACAGAGTGGCTCTCCAGCGCATCATGAGGCATAGTTGCTAAATGGCGTCAGCGCCCTACCACCCATGTACTCTAGTGTTCAGCCGCACATATGCCTGTCGCAGTTTAATTTCGATTTTTGGCAGTGGTTCTGTGGTGTTCGATTTTTCAACAAAATAAAACAACGTGTGTTCTCCGAGTGGTGGGCAGTTAACCTAACTAGGCGACGTGGGCGCCAGGCAGGCCGCAAACGACAAGGTAAGCGTAGTGGTTTAAGATGTTTTAGACTCAAGTGTGACTGTCTGGGCCTCAGGAATATCCGTATTCTGTATTGGAGCTGCGCCAGCGTAAAACAACGGGGTCTTATTCTAGAAAACCAGGTTTACAGGAATGACATTGTAGCACTCCAGGAGACGAGACTGGGTGATCAGCTGCTCCGAATTGCCAACTTCAAATGTTTCTACAACAGACGACATCTTGGAATGGCGATTCTCATTCGCGACAGCATGGTGGCGTCAGAGCTAGACACGTACAGTTGGGACAGTGATGACATACACATACATAAGAGTTCAATCCGGTCTACCATTCGTATTGGTTAATGTTTATTCCCGCAACGCGAGTATGCATTACCAGAAGTGGCAGTGCTTAAGAGACATATTATGTCACGAGAGAAATGTTATTTTCTGTGGCGATTTCAACGCTAAAGGCAGATCACGGGGAAACATTTCCTCCAAAACACATGGGGAGGAGCTAGAGACTGCATTTGAAACCATTGACCTGGTTTGTATCAACAGGGCCTGTGTAACCAGGACAGCAAGCCGTCAAGGTGATGAGGACAGTTCTATTGATCTGGCGCTGGTTTCTCCTTCACCCACTATTAGTGTAGATGGGGTGACCTAGGACACCACGGCAGCGACCACCACCATAGCAGCATATTGGTGGAGAAAGGCGGAACCAGGCAGCACAAGCTTACGGTCAAAACTTTAAAGTACGACAGTACAGGGCAAGATCTGGTGAGTAAAATAAGACGTGACAAGCGCAGAAAGCTTCAGGGCAGGAAAAAAAGCTGGGAGCAGCCACCTTGGTGGAATTTCGAGGTGGAGAAGGCTTGGGTTGATAAGAGCAGTACTGTAAGGAGATCGCAAAATGCCAAGAGGAACAGAGCTGGCCATCCTTGTCCCTGCATGCACTTAGAAATAGAGATGCACACAAAAGTAAGCTATTCCCCCCCCCCCCCCCCCCCCCAAAAAAAAAAAAAAAAAAAAAAAAAACTGGTCAGGGTGGTTAAAAGTGAAAAATGGGCAAAGGTGTGTCAAAGACTAAGCACAGACAAGTCACTGAAATTGTTCTTGCCACTACATAAAAGCATGAGTAGGGTAGTCAAGAATAAGAGCATTTCTGACTTCCAAGGTGCTAACCTCATCTGGCAGAGGACTGACGAGGGCAAGGGCAAAGCCCTCTTTGAACGCTATCTAGAGCAGAGCAACCAGACAGACATGGGATGCCGAAATCTTGCCAAGGAGGTCACCTCAGACAGGTGCAAGGCCCACAACACTTCGGATGAAGACACTGACACTGAAGGAAATCAAGGCTGTGCTTCGACGATAAAAAAAAAAACAGCTCTCCAGGGCCAGATGGCATAAGATACGACGACATCAATAGGTGTATCGACAACGTACAACAGTATAGGGAGTGCTAGCATCAAGGAGGAGTGGTTACACAGCTATCTGATTCCCTTGCCGAAGCCTGGCAAAGACCACACAAACATTCAGGAATAACGAGTTATAACCACGCAGAATACAATGGCAAGCTGCTGGAGAAGTTAATTGCCCGGAAAATATCAAGCCAGCTAGAGAGGTAAGGTGTTTTCCCACCTACCCTGGGTGGGTACCGTCCAAAAAGAGAAACCTGGACCAATGCAGCAGTTTTTGCCAATGATGTCTATGAAGGTTTCCACTCAGGCAATAAACCTTTGCTGCAGGAATTGATCTTGAGGACGCGTATAACAGAGTACCATTGGATTTTTTAATGCTTCAGCTTCTTGAACTCAAAATAAGTCCATTCCTCCTTAGTTGGATCGCTGCTGCCCTCTTCCAACGGAAAGTAGTTTTTAGATGTGGCAGTTGGACTTCGGAACCAACAACAATATATCCTGGCCTACTACAGGGATCACCATTATCTCCGGTACTGTTCAACGCGTACACTGAGAATCACCAGCGAGCAGATAACTGGACCTGGTAATACATTGTCATATGCCGATGATGTTTTAGTGTATCGTCAGGGTTAGGATTGAGATCAGCTTGCTACAGAACTACAAACCGAACTCAATCGCATAAGTACCTTGTGTGTTGAAACTGGATCAATGGTCAACCCAACAAAGGCAACAGTGACTGGGTTCTCGTTGAATAATCATATTGTTAACACTCCAACACTAACTGTGAAGCTTTGTTGAGAGACGGTGGAAAGAACGCAGGCACTGAATTACCTCGGTATACGGTTTGATCGAAGCCTTGCTTATAATGAGCACATAGACCAGGTGATAACAAACGCCAAGCGGGATTTGGCTGCGATGCGGGTGATGGCGGCAGCAAACTGTGAGCAGCGCCATACATGTCTTCTATACGAGGGGCTGGTCATGTGTTTGAGTATGCAATGGCAATCCTGGCTCTCAGCCGTAAGCAGATAGACCGTAAGCAGATAGAAAGGATGGAAAGGATACAGAATGAAGCTATGCGCATTATTCTTGGATGTACAAGAGATACAGATTGCAGGCCGATGCGCTACTTTCTTGATTTTCCAACCATTGAAGAGAGAATACAAGTTTGCAGAGCACGCGCCTACCTCAGAGTTAATGCAAACACATAACATCCACTGCATAGTGAAATTATGAAGGTGAAGGGCAGCAGGTTAAAAGGAGGACGGTCGTGGATGGGTCAAGCCGAAGACATTCTTCAACAGGTGTGTTCACTTGAGGACTTAGAACCTGGCGAGGAGTGGGTACAAGTGCCAACATATTTCTGCACGTCCTTTTCAGTTTGAATCCATCTAGACAGAAAATTCAGACAAGAAATTCCGGCTGCTGTGGAGACGGAAGTATAAGCGTTGATTTTCGAGAATTCACTAGACGGTGATGCTGTCATTTACACAGATGGGTCGGTCGTTCGACATATGAGAAGCTCATGGGCCTTTACGGCTCAGGCCGGAGGTAGAATTGTGAAGGAGGACTTTGGTGCTTTTGCTGAGACCACAAGTAGCCTGTCTATGGAAGTCATGGCAGTAAGTAAAGCAATAACATGGCTCGAGACACAGACATTCACTAGGACATGTTTAGCGACTCAATGAGCATGCTCAAGAGGATAGAGATAGGGTGGATCCGAAGAGAATGGTTGCTGTCTCTGGGGCAGTCTCGGCTGGCAAAGATTAGTATCATCTTCGTGCCAGTTTATGCGGGAGTACAAGGAAATGAGAGGGCTGACAAGCTCGCAGGTGAGGCTACTGTGGATGGCGGATGCGCCATGGACCAGGCTGACATTCTGAATACCCTACGAGAAGTAAGACTTCTGCGAGAACCAAGTGATGACTGTGAATCTACAACCATGGCCAGATTGCGAGAACAGCAAATTAAAAGAGGTGTGGCCAAACAAGAACACCACGCAGGAAGCCAAAGAAGATTGATTGATTGATTGATTGATTTAGGAACCGACATCACAGCATTCGGGGCATTCCCATAAACGCTCCGTCCCCATCCCCAGCAGCCAGCGAGGAGTTCCAACACTAATAGTACCAGTAGCAATATGATTATATGTCCGTCGCGCCTTTCCTCTAAGCGTCGATTGTCGGCCAGATAACCTGGTCACCCCTCGCTGTCGCATTCTTGCCAGACCATGGTAATCCATTTGCTCCTCCGATGTGTACACGTGCTCCCACAAGTCCGAAATCATATCTGTCCTATCATGCATCAATACTCCACCAAGTTTTGCAGAGCCAGCCAATCTGTCCGCCTGTTCATTCCCAAACACACCAGCATGCCCAGGGCAATGCTTGTACCCGTGACTTCAGAAGCGAAGCAAGCCACTCTGCACGAAGCTTGCCTGTCCTCACCCTACTCAGCATGCTTTCTGTGTCAGTTAGTCACGATGTGTGTGTGTGTGTGTGTGTGTGTGTGTGTGTGTGTGTGTGTGTGTATCGTATTCTCCATCCAGCGGAAAGCTGCACTGACCGCCTCCACCTCCATTAAAAAACCAAGACAAAACTTGTGTCGTTAGCCGCTACACGCTGTGGGATTTTCTGAGGAGGGGATCCGAGCACTTATGGACTGAATGGTTCGATGTGCAATGATCTGTCGACTAACTAACTAACTAACTAACTAACTAACTAACTAACTAATCTTTCTAATACTTCAGTATTTGCGATTTTGTCTTGTCACTTAATACCAAGTTTTCATCGCTGAAAGCTGTTTAAACGTTTCTCTTGGTGTGAGTAAGTTGACCAGGTTTCACGGCCATAAAGAAGCACACAGGCTTGGTAGACAAGGACTTTTGTTATGGCAGTAAGCTTCCTGTTCTCCCAGACTCTTTTTGCTAACATGTTCATTGTTGTTGCCGCCTTAGCAATCTTGATGTTGATTTCCTGATCTAGGGATAATTTGCTATTTACCCTTGATCCTAGATATGTAAAATGGTCTACTATCACCAGTTCGGCATCGTCAATAAAGATTGATGGTACCCCAAGTGCACCTTGTGACATAATCTAATTCTTCTTTTTGTTAATTGTTAAACCAAAAACAGAATAAGTACTGGAGAATGCAGATAGTAGTCGATGTAATTCTTCCTCAGAGTGGGTCTTAATTGCACCATCATCTGCAAAAATCAACTCTCTGATCAGTACCCTCCTAATTTGGTCTTGGCCTTCAATCTCTGAGTATTGTACAGGACACCATCTGAGCGTGAGTGAATGTATATACCGTCATAATGATCACGAAAGGCATATGTCAGTAGAAGTGAAAAGTATATTCCAAAGAGGGTGGGGGTTAGTACACAATCTTGTTTAACTCCACTCTTGATATCAAGCTCTTCAGAAGTTGCACCATCAAACTTGATTATACCCTTCATGGCCGTGTGGAACGATTTCACAATGGACAGAAGAGTTGGTGGGCAGCCAATCTTCTTTAGTGCCTTGAACAGACCCTCACGTGTGTGTGTGTGTTTGTGTGTGTGTGTGTGTGTGTGGGTGGGTGTGTGTGTGTGTTACACACAAAGGATATATAATAAATATAATAAATACGACAATATATAAAACGTATAAACACATGAAAGGCAATGATGGCAAAATACTCAACTCTTATAAGGCTACCAAATAAAAGCAGACTCAAGGCAGTTCCCGGCATTGTAAGGTGCTTGGATGACATCAGTTACAATATAAGTCTTTCTCGTTGTTGACCAAACAGGGTTCTATCTCTGAAACAAAACATCCCCGTTGTTAATGATAATCTTGAGTTTTGTAATCCCGCAATCTGATATGTGCATAAACGGATTCCATATAATATATACTGCTATATGCATTTGAAACATAGACAATAAGCTGACAACCTGAGAATCATCAAATGCAGTTTGATTGGGTTTCTGAGGAAAATGCAGACAGGACAGACTGGCACAATGTAATAGTAACACTGGGTCGTGAGTGCAGAGAATGGGCTGGGAGCAGCACAGAATTTGAGGTGCAACAACTGATCCAGAGTAATACACATCAAGGTGACATAGTGATCTATACTGATGGGTCAGTGGTGAGAAACAAACGGAGTGGTTGAGGTTTCATTGCGAAGGCTAATGGACGATTCTTTAATAAGCAGAGTATTGCATATGAAGTTACGACCTTCAGCATGAGAATGGAGGTGGAGGCAGTCACAGCGGTATTCCGTTGGTTAGAGGAGACCACTGCAAAACAGACTGTCTTCATCACGGACTCAATTAGTATGCTTAGTAAAGTGGAGAAAGGAATGTTTCGTGTGGAATGGCTCACCTCGCTTTAGAGGTCACAGATTGTAAGAATTGTAAGGATTTTGTCCCTGGCCATGCGGGAGTGCGGGGGAATGAACAGGCTTCTTGGCTGGCAGGGAATGCACCTCTTGGTGGTCAATTAACTATGGACAAGGGAGAAGTGGTCGTACGCCTGTGGCACCAGGTGGAGAAGGTGGGGGAACAGATTGAGAACCCGTAAGTGGAAAGGATGAGATTGCGGGGGATTGGCAAGGGTTCTGGTAGAATCTCGAAACTGAGAGGGAAGACCAGGAGAACTTTCAATCAGATAGCGGTGGGAACGATTAGTAGTGTGACTCTTCACTGGCTGTTGCATGGAGGGACGGAGCGCATATGGGAATGTCCTGAGTGCAGTGATGTCGGTTCTTAGCTCAACTCAACTCAGCTCAACTCTGGGGAAAATGCAAAGAATACCGTAGACGGAGAGAAAAAGCAATGTGCAAGTCTTACAGGAAACAAATGAGAACCGTGAACTGATTCGGTATATTAGACGCAGAAAGTCAAACATTTTGAAGCAAGTTATAGGGAAATTAAACTGGTAACTTCAGTGACAACTGACAAGAAGAAAGAGAAGCAGAGGTAAATATTTGGATGGCTTGGCCATATGACACAATCGAGACAAGAACACAGACCTGATGCATGAATGGTGATAGTGGGGGGAGGCGAACCATGACTACCCATCGTTATCGGCATAGAATTTGATGATGATGATGATGATGATGATGATGATGATGATGATGATGATGATGATGATGATGATGATGATGATGATGATGATGATGATGATGATGATGATGATGATGATGATGATGATGATGATGATGATGATGATGATGATGATGATGATGATGATGATGATGATGATGATGATGATGATGATGATGATGATGATGATGATGATGATGATGATGATGATGATGATGATGATGATGATGATGATGATGATGATGATGATGATGATGATGATGATGATGATGATGATGATGATGATGATGATGATGATGATGATGATGATGATGATGATGATGATGATGATGATGATGATGATGATGATGATGATGATGATGATGATGATGATGATGATGATGATGATGATGATGATGATGATGATGATGATGATGATGATGATGATGATGATGATGATGATGATGATGATGATGATGATGATGATGATGATGATGATGATGATGATGATGATGATGATGATGATGATGATGATGATGATGATGATGATGATGATGATGATGATGATGATGATGATGATGATGATGATGATGATGATGATGATGATGATGATGATGATGATGATGATGATGATGATGATGATGATGATGATGATGATGATGATGATGATGATGATGATGATGATGATGATGATGATGATGATGATGATGATGATGATGATGATGATGATGATGATGATGATGATGATGATGATGATGATGATGATGATGATGATGATGATGATGATGATGATGATGATGATGATGATGATGATGATGATGATGATGATGATGATGATGATGATGATGATGATGATGATGATGATGATGATGATGATGATGATGATGATGATGATGATGATGATGATGATGATGATGATGATGATGATGATGATGATGATGATGATGATGATGATGATGATGATGATGATGATGATGATGATGATGATGATGATGATGATGATGATGATGATGATGATGATGATGATGATGATGATGATGATGATGATGATGATGATGATGATGATGATGATGATGATGATGATGATGATGATGATGATGATGATGATGATGATGATGATGATGATGATGATGATGATGATGATGATGATGATGATGATGATGATGATGATGATGATGATGATGATGATGATGATGATGATGATGATGATGATGATGATGATGATGATGATGATGATGATGATGATGATGATGATGATGATGATGATGATGATGATGATGATGATGATGATGATGATGATGATGATGATGATGATG
>OY992882.1:79140943-79149820 GCA_963921405.1 Cepaea hortensis | reverse complement strand
CCCTGAGTCACCGTATTGCTATAAAAGTCCCGTAAGTTTGTGACTGTGCCCAAATCGGTTTCATGATATTAAGTATCCATCATCGAGAAAAAACACCACATTGTCAATGTTCTTCCTATTGTCTATTATGATTATCACTATTGTCTTTTTCTATTCCTTCTACTCTATGTATGCAAGTCGTATGTAGGTTGAAGTCTCTGCTTGCCCCACCTTAACATCTCTTTCTGTTCTGGAGCCCCAGTGGTATATGAGTGTTAGCATACAGTCTTCTGTATTTTACTGGATGTTAGTATTTGTTCATCTGAACAAACTGTTTAGGTTCTTTCTGGATCTAAGTATGTACTTTATTGGTTCAAGTAGAATATTTTTTCCTTTCTTCTCTAATGTCCCTAGAAACTGGGAACCTGTGGATGAATATAACAAGTCGAGTGGTAAGCGTCCGCCCCTTACTCCTAACTTATGCAAGTGTCCTTCTCCAGCCATAATGACAAGGCTTTCGAAGTCACCATCAGCATAAGACATAAGAATTCACCTCAGTCTAAAACACCCACTAATAATATGTAATGATAAAGGTAATACACGCTCATCTATATTCCTATTCTAAAACTATATTTTAATATACCTTATACACATCTATGTTCCTTTATAGAATTAATGTAGATCCACGAATCGAAATTAATCCGCAGCCCAGCACTTTATCCCATTATAAGGGAGGATATTTCTTTTCATTACAGGACACATAATTCTATCTTTCCGTCCAGTTGGGGAACACACACTAAACTGACACAAAGAAGTGGCCACTCTCTTTAGATCATCTTTGTCCCATCGTCCTTGACATTGCTGGACAAAGCAAATTCAGACTTCATTATCCCTTGTCAGTGGAAAATTTCTGATCTCGAACTTTTCCGTTGTTTAATACAACCAAACCGCATTCTGCTGTCTAGTCTTAGTCGCAAACCTACCTCCAGAACGCAATAGGCTGGTCCATGATACTGTCTGTCTTTGTAGCAAACCAATTTTTCCACTCTACATGTCACCTGTGTTGTAGTCGACTCTCCCGCCTTGACCTACATACACATGCGCTGGTCAATCCGTTGTTTATATCCTTCTGTTTCATTAACCCTTCTCCCACCTCAGCCTTGTCTGTGATCACCTTCTTATGATGCACTGTATACAGTCGTCGATCTGGGAATCACTAACATTCAGCATTTCACGACATAGGCCCCCTCTTAAGAGATTAGACCGCGTCGAATCTTTCTCGCTGTAGGTTTGATTCCCATGATCCACAATCCTATTCTTCTTCCTCCGGAGCTGGATGTCTGGATATCAAATCCGCTCCTACATTCTCCTTACCAAGGATGTATTCCATTGTGAAGTCCAGTTGTAGCAACAACGCCCATCACATCCACCGTGCGTTGAGCTTCTGCTAAGTCGCTATTAACATCACGTGTTGATGATATGATTGGATCCTCACATGGCTCATCTCATTATCCAGTAGGCGCTCTAATTGACACCCTACTATACTACTAACGACTGAAACTAGTGTTGGCTCCTCGCTCCTGTACGTTCAGTCGACCTCCTTTCGACTTGCGTCAGCGACGGCTCACAATACAGACGGATTGTCCCATCCTGATTGTAACACTGCTTCCATGTCCTCTTAGTTTCCCCCGGCTTTGCCTCTGGGGATGCTCCGCCTCGTCCTCGTCGGACCGAGTCGTCTTTCCCAAACCTCCTGGACTTTTGTTTCCAGGACCATCTTGAGCGATATTGTACCTGGTCAGCCAATCTTTGGTTGGAGTCCTGGGTAATTCTCGCCTTTCCCGACGTTACCTGCCCCTTCTGAACTTGGTTACCGGTGAAACTTTCACTCTTGTCCTTTCCCTGACTTGTGATTTCCCTCCTCCTGTCGTTGGGTAAATCTGACCTATCACGTACTGTCCCATAGGTCCTCCTATGTTGTACTGGCGATCTCTGGTCTTCGTCTGGACTGGTAACCTTTGTCCCAATAGCTGCCATCACCATAAAGTGCGAAGCTTTACTCCCGGATCTCTCTTCATATTTCCTAATGAGATGTCTAGGGAGATTTTTCTTCTCTTCCCCGATCCGTATTTTGTAGATGTTCTTGGACACCACCTTTTCCACAGGATAAGGTCCTTTCCATCCTACTTGGAGTATATTGGTCTCTGCTGGACTCCACACTTCCACTTTGTCTTCCACTTTAAGAGCTAGTTTCCTCTTAATTCGCTTGTTGGGTGGTGCTTTCTGGCACTCCGAACAAGACTTCACCCACCGGCGTACATCTCCGGTCATTCCTGGCCAGCAATAATGGCCGGATATTTTCTGCAAGGTCTCTCTGACACCCATATGTCGATTCTCGCCTATGATGTGTCCACTCTGAAGAATGTGAGGACGGTGGGTCTCTGGAACCACCCACTGCTCATGCAGGTTATCTCCCCTCCCAGCTCTCCGATAGAGTAGTTGATTCTTCAGAAAGTACTGTTCCCGTTCTGGTGGCTCAGCACTTCTTTGCAGCTTCCTGTAGCAAGGATGCAACGTAGTATCCTTCCTCTGGGCAGTATGCAATTCTCCTATCCCTGAGTTGTCGCATAGTGTCTCTGCCTCTTTTTCCTTCCCTTGAGATCCACTGACTACTGTTCCCTTGTGGGTTGGCTGTTTGGCATCCCCAAAAAGACATATTTCGTGCCAATGATCATTGGGAATAGGGAGTCAGCTAATACAGCCGCAGGAATAATGCCCGTGACGTACCTGGATTTAATCTCCACCTTGGCGATTGGCAGCGTCATGGTAACAGCACTCCTCATTGCCGGCTTTAGCTCTATGGTCTCCCCTGTAAGTTGGTCTGGGCTTACTAAGCTGGCGTCCACCACCGCTTCCCCATCCAAACCTGTATCGTAGAGACAAGCAACCTGTTGGCCATTTACTTCAATCAGTTCAACCACAGGTGGTCTCTCTTGGTCCTGAGTGTCTTTCATCTCCTTGACCGTTTCCTTGCCTTCCTCTTTTGATTCCTCGAGGTTGGTTATGCAATTGGCATCGTTTGCCTTGCATCTGCAGTCCACAGTATTATGTGTTATCGACTGGCAGTGAGTGTACCATGTTCCCTTCCTAGGTTTCCGTGTGTCCTTTGTGTTCCTTTCTCCTTCGCCAACCTCAGCCTTGTCTGTGATCACCGATGTAGGAATCACTTTGCATGCTGCGAAGTAAGAACTTTTAGGTTTCGATCTGCAGTCTTTTGTGTTGTGGGAGGCCGCCCTACAAAACGAACACCACTTTTCAGACCACTGTCGTTTCGCTTGAGAATTCGAGGTGTTCTTGGTTCCTACCTTCACCTTCTCTGAACTCTCCTCTGTGTGCTTTATATAAGGTTCCACTTTTTCTCCTTCCCAGTTTTTAGGTTTCTTTTTCTCTTGTTTTTCCTGACCTTTGGTTTGTGTACTTAGTTCCTCCGCTTCACCATGTACTTCCACGAATCGTTCCGCCAGCTTATTCACAACATCAATCCGTTCCGCCCCTTGTTCTCCCAAGAAGGTTCTGAGAGGTTTCGACATTTGCTTTCGCATCTGGTCGACCACCATCATCTCTTCGAGACTCTCATAATCCCTCTTGAATTCTGCCAAGTCCATCCATTTCTGGAGATAGGATTTCAGCCTTAGACTGTATGCGGCGAATAGCTCTCCCGGCTCTCGTCTAGACGATCTAAACTTTTTCCGATATGTTTGTGCTGTGACTTCATAATGTTTCATCAAAGCTGCTTTCAATTCCTCGTACTGATTTTCCTGTCCTGGTGGTAGGCGTGTGTAGACCTCGTACCCTGAACCACGTAACGCCTGGGATACTTTAAGAGCCCATCTGGATCTTTCCAGTCCCATAGCGATTGCCATAGCCTCGAACCGATCCAAAAACTGGAATATCTTTTCTTTACTTTCATCATAGACTGCTAAAGGAAACTTCATGGCATGGTAACCCTGTCCAATCATGTGGGTTGCCCCAGGTGAAGATGAACTTCCTTCTGCTGCATCTATTTCACCCTTAGTTTGTGTCTTGAGTTCTAACTCTTTCATGCGATATTCATGTTCTCTGATCTTGTTGGCTTCCTCTGCTTGCAACCTCTTGTTGTCCTGTTCCAGTCCCAGTCTCCTGGTCTCCTGTTCCATTCGTTTCAATTCCAACTCAGTCTTACGGTCTTCTCTTTCCGCTTGACGAATCTCTCTCTCTCGTTCTTGTATGTAATCAGTTAGCTCTGAACCAGCTAACCCAATTTCCTCCCCGTTGGCCTTCAGTTCGGCTGTAGTTACTTTAGGAGTTGCCATAGTTACAGCAGATAAGTCAGCACGTTGAGTAAAGACACCCCAAGGCAGAAAAGAATACTCACTATAAACAGATAATCTACCTAGAACCTATATCCTTAATCTATGTCTATTTAATATAATAACTCTACAACACCACACAGTACATCACAACCACTCTCTCATCCACAAAAGGCGATATAGGATAAAGACTTATGTAGACGTGTGACCGTGTGACTAGGTATGTAATGTGTCTTACCACCTATCCACATTCACTCTGTCTGGAACTTTCTCACTGTAAAGTCACCAGCCTTAATGAAATGTTTCTACCATCCATGTAATGGCACCATATATCCAATGGACGTCCTTCCATTAAAAGTCATCAATATATACTTATATTTATTCCAATCCGTATGTCCCAACATGTAGGTACTCCGCTATGCCTGTGCCAATATGCAAGTACCCCTTTATGCATATGCCCTGTTATGCCCAGGTCATATGGGTATTTTTCCTACCCCGCTTGCTCCACCAATTATGTGATGTTGTTTCCCCGAGAAGAGAGTGGGATCAACATGCACATCTTTAAACTGATTATCTGTTGGGATTATTGACTGACTTTTCGTCTACACTCCTCTCTTCTGTCTTCCCTTCCATATATCTCTTTCTTTCACTCTCTCTCTATTATTCTCTCAACACATACTTCGACAACAGTTCTTTTCCACATTAAATAAAAGATTTAATTTAAAACTATGTCTGGTGTATGGGTGGATATTGTCTGTGTAGTTGCTAGTGTATTCTATTGTTGGTGACAGAATGAACTCAGAATGTCTATCAGCGGTATCTTCTCGCCAGTCATTCTTCACGATTACAGGACATCACATCAAACAGGACAGAGCTCACCCGGGATGATCCGTAGGCTTGAGTCTGATGGTAAATCCGTTAGTGAAATGAAAACAAACTGTTCACCCCTGAGTCACCGTATTGCTATAAAAGTCCCGTAAGTTTGTGACTGTGCCCAAATCGGTTTCATGATATTAAGTATCCATCATCGAGAAAAAACACCACATTGTCAATGTTCTTCCTATTGTCTATTATGATTATCACTATTGTCTTTTTCTATTCCTTCTACTCTATGTATGCAAGTCGTATGTAGGTTGAAGTCTCTGCTTGCCCCACCTTAACATCTCTTTCTGTTCTGGAGCCCCAGTGGTATATGAGTGTTAGCATACAGTCTTCTGTATTTTACTGGATGTTAGTATTTGTTCATCTGAACAAACTGTTTAGGTTCTTTCTGGATCTAAGTATGTACTTTATTGGTTCAAGTAGAGTATTTTTTCCTTTCTTCTCTAATGTCCCTAGAAACTGGGAACCTGTGGATGAATATAACAAGTCGAGTGGTAAGCGTCCGCCCCTTACTCCTAACTTATGCAAGTGTCCTTCTCCAGCCATAATGACAAGGCTTTCGAAGTCACCATCAGCATAAGACATAAGAATTCACCTCAGTCTAAAACACCCACTAATAATATGTAATGATAAAGGTAATACACGCTCATCTATATTCCTATTCTAAAACTATATTTTAATATACCTTATACACATCTATGTTCCTTTATAGAATTAATGTAGATCCACGAATCGAAATTAATCCGCAGCCCAGCACTTTATCCCATTATAAGGGAGGATATTTCTTTTCATTACAGGACACATAATTCTATCTTTCCGTCCAGTTGGGGAACACACACTAAACTGACACAAAGAAGTGGCCACTCTCTTTAGATCATCTTTGTCCCATCGTCCTTGACATTGCTGGACAAAGCAAATTCAGACTTCATTATCCCTTGTCAGTGGAAAATTTCTGATCTCGAACTTTTCCGTTGTTTAATACAACCAAACCGCATTCTGCTGTCTAGTCTTAGTCGCAAACCTACCTCCAGAACGCAATAGGCTGGTCCATGATACTGTCTGTCTTTGTAGCAAACCAATTTTTCCACTCTACATGTCACCTGTGTTGTAGTCGACTCTCCCGCCTTGACCTACATACACATGCGCTGGTCAATCCGTTGTTTATATCCTTCTGTTTCATTAACCCTTCTCCCACCTCAGCCTTGTCTGTGATCACCTTCTTATGATGCACTGTATACAGTCGTCGATCTGGGAATCACTAACATTCAGCATTTCACGACAACAGTATCAAAAAGCCAGCTTGAAAGGTTGGAGCGCATAAAAAATTCTGCCGTGCGGTTAATACTGGGGTGCACAAAGGACACACCAATTATCTGCATGAGGCATATCCTGGCGCTACCTACAATGACGGATAGACATAGGGTCCTTCAGGCCAAATGGTACCTGAGAGTTGATGCAGACAGGGATCACCCGCTGCATGCAGCAATGGATATCATAAAGGGTCATAGACTAAGACGAGGCAGGTCCTGGATGGCACAGGCAGAACTTTCTATATGTCAGGTGTGTGATCTAGAGACCATCAATCGTAAAAGAGAGTGGGTTGAAGTTCCGGATGACATGACGGACTGGCACAATAAAATAATAACAATGGGTCGTGAGTGCAGAGAATGGGAAGCGGGCTGCACTGAGAGTGAAGTGCAACAGCTGATCCAGAGCAACACACTTCAAGGTGACATAATCATCTACACCGATGGGTCAGTGGTTAAAAACAGACGTAGTGGCTGGGTCTTTATTGCAAAGGCCAATGGGCGAGTCTTGAAAAAGGAGAGCCTGGCATATGAGACTACGACATCCAGAATGAGAATGGAGGTGGAGGTAGTAACAGCGGCGTTCCGGTGGCTGGAAGAGACTACTGCAACACACGTTGTGTTCATTACGGATTCAAAGAATATGCTTAGCAAGGTGGAGAAAGGAATGTTTCGTGTGGAATGGCTCTCGTCGCTTCAGAGGTCACAGATTGTGAGAATTGTATGGATATTTTGCCCTGGCCATGCGGGTGTACGGGGGAATGAACAGACTGATAGACCAGCAGGGAATGCACCTCGTGGTGGTATCTTGCCTATGGACAAGGGAGGGGGGTGGTCGTGAGTTTGTGGGACCAGGTGGTGAAGGCGGAGAAAGAATGAGATTGCGGAAGATCGGCAGGGGTTCTGGAAGAATCTCAAAACTGAGAGGAAAGACCAGGAGAACTTTTAATCAGATAGCGATGGGAACGATTAGTAGTATGACTCTTCGCTGGCTGTTGAACGAAGGGACTGAGCACGTATGGGAATGTCTTGAGTGCAGTGATGTCGGTTCTTAACTCAACTCAACTCAACTTTGATTCCGAGACCGGTTAAGACCAGGGGTGGAGTTATTGCCTCTCCATAGGACAAAGCCTGGGCTAAAGTATAGAGACCATGTTTTGTCCATGCAGCACGATCCCTCTCTCGGCCTGCCTAGTTCAGAATGAGACAGAATGAGTGAGCGTGAGAGTGAATGAGTGAGCGGGAGAGTGAATGAGTGAGCGGGAGAGTAAATGAGTGAGCGGGAGAATGAAAGAGTGAGCGGGAGAGTGAATGAGTGAGCGTGAGAGTGAATGAGTGAGCGTGAGAGTGAATGAGTGAGCGGGAGAGTGAATGAGTGAGCGGGAGAGTGAATGAGTGAGCGTGAGAGCGAATGAGTGAGCGTGAGAGTGAATGAGTGAGCGGGAGAGTGAATTAGTGAGAGTGAATGAGAGAGAAAGAGAGAGAGTGTGTGTGTGTGTGTGAGCGTACGCATGCGTGTGAGTGTGTGTATATGAAAGAATACAGAGAGAGTGAGAGAGAGAGAGAGAGAGAGAGAGAGAGAGAGAGAGAGAGAGAGCTCAGCAGATGCATGTCATGTAACACGCATGTTATGTAACACGCGAATCCATATGTTTGTGAGCGTGAGAGAGTGAATGAGTGAGCGGGAGAGTGTATGAGTGAACGGGAGAGTGAATGAGTGAGCGGGAGAGTGAATGAGTGAGCGGGAGAGTGTATGAGTGAACGGGAGAGTGAATGAGTGAGCGGGAGAGTGAATGAGTGAGAGTGTGTGTGTGTCAGTGAATGAGTGAGAGTGAGAGTGAATGAGAGAGAGAGAGAGTGTGTGTGTGGTGTGTGGTGTGTGTGTGTCAGTGAATGAGTGAGAGTGAGAGAGAGAGTGTGTGTGGTGTGTGTGTGTGTGTGTGGACGCGCTGGCATCACTACTTTTACGTCACATACTTTTTATGTACACATTTTTCTCCATGTTTAGCCTTGTTTATGTTTACAACATTCATTTCACAATGTTTATTTTTCTTCCTATGTAAATGTATAATGCTCTTGATGAACGAAAGACGAGTGATTGGAAGGGCCGAATGTAAGACGGGCCTGCGCGCCCAATTTGTGACCCTAATAAAGTTGATTTGATTTGATTTGATTTTGATTTAGTTCACTCCAGAGGAAAGGTAACACCTATACATCTGAGCTGCCGGATCAACAAATCAATGCTCTAGCTGTCCGCCTGTCGGAGCTTCGATCCTAGACCAACTGGCAACCAAAGCATAGGGTCTGGTCTGCCCTGCCATGACATTTTGTCTTTAGGTTGCATTTCCAGAATAATGCTT
>OY992882.1:79010943-79133443 GCA_963921405.1 Cepaea hortensis | reverse complement strand
GAAAGCCTTTGTGTAGTCAATAAAGCAAAGACGTGTATCTTTGTTTATTCTATAGAACATTCAATAACTGACCGCAGTATAAACACAGCATTTACTGTACCCTTTCCTTCTACGAACCCACATTGTTCTTCCCCTATTTCAGGTTGTATTTTCTTCCTCACTCTTTGCATGATAATTCGTAGCAAAATCTTCGTGATGTGACTCATACTAATTGTTCTATGTTGATTACATTCCAAGGCTCCTGATTTCTTTGAGATTGCAATAAATACAGAATTACATAATTCAGAAGGTATATCTCCGGTATCATATAATGTGTTCAGCAGTGTGGTGACTTAATCTATTCCATATTCTTCTAAAGCTTTAATCATTTCTGTTGTGCTGTTATCTGATACAATGTCGCTTGAATATCGTCGACTGATAGTGTCTAATAGAATTAAGTACTTGTTGTTCTAGAACTATAATGAAATGTTGCTAGTCTGATGTTAGCTTAGTGTTCGTCCCATGTGAGACATTCAAGTAGCTGACCCCCATGTCTAGATGACAGTCTATTCGGTCTCGATTCGGCTTGTCAGCTACTATGTCGAGTTTCAGTCACAGAAACTCGTGGCGCGTCTAAGTTCCGTTTACTGGTTATTGAATAAAAACAGGTATATGTAGCTTCTGCGAAAAGATAAGACATACTTAACACGGATACGGTGTACATACCTAATAACGGACTAAATTTAGGTGAACATAAATCACAGACTGAAACATCCCTCAAGATGGAAAATAAAAATATATAATAATAAAAAAAATAAAATAAAAATAAGTATTCTAGGACACAACAAACTACGTTTCGATTTAATAAATCTTCATCAGGGACTGGACAACACAAACAAATCTAGAAACACAACATACAATTATTAAAAAATATTAAAAGACAACTCCTTCGTTGTCAAAGAGGCACACAAGGTTGGTTCATTCGGTTTTGAAAGGTTTTCTTTTTCTACAAAGGTTGAGTCCAATTCGGCTTTACCAGTGCCAAATAAGAAATGTGTGCTTTTAAAGACCTTCCTTTCTGCTTCGTTTTAGCGAAACTGTTTCATATGTGCCTTTCCTATTTAATTCCCTTCTTTAACTGATAAATCCTATCTGGAACATAGCAGTAGGTTTATAAATTGAAAAAATGGACGTCAGCTTGAGCAATGGGATGGCAGAAATCATATGGTAATATGAAAGAATTGTATCATGTCTACATGTACAGTAGACAGATAGATATTAATTTGGACCATGAACATACATTCAAGTTCCTACAAGACGCATGGATAAAATCAGGTGGACTATGCATTACAGAGAAAAGGAACAGAAACAAGATAAGAAGCTAAACTGTATTTTATAAACTGAGGAACTTTCTATGATATGTTATCTTATGTCGAACGACGGGCATTCCCATGCGTGCTCTGTCCTCCGATGAAGCAGCCGTCCGATCATGCAATAAATGCCCGTCATTGGAGGTTGGAAAATATTCTTGCACGTTACTCAGAACCAGTTCCATTTGAATCAAGGAGGATTAGTTTTAAAATAGCAAAGCAATACACAAAAATGAGTAATCTAAATGTTTTTAAACAAGCTAAGGCATAAACATCAGAAATACGCAGCTGTCGTATTTGGACTATGTTATGAGAAGAAAAACACTGGGATTTATTGTGACTCCTGAATAGATTTGTGGAACGGGAGATAGAGGCAGACAGCGAGACACGATACTTGGAAATCTATACTTTAGCAATTGTAGCCTAGGGGAAAAGGCAAGGGAAAGACTGATGTTTCCCTTGCTACGGTGCTAAGAGGTAGAGAGTAACTCTGACTTCGTTATGGCCAAAGAAGAAAAGGAGTAAAAAGAGAGAGAACCTCACACCGCCCTCAACTGACAAAAGAGATGATAGTAATTAGATAATAAGGGGCGAGATCTTGGACAAGGGCCTCAACTCTGGACATTAACTGTTATATTTGAGACCAAGACAGTGGATTATGGTAGCAATAGTTGTTGTAAAAAACTAAAAGAGACTGAACAAACAAATCAAGGACAAATAAACAAGCTCTTTATTTATTTCTTCTAACATAACAACACATTGCATGTCAATAACAGATTCAACAAACAACTGTATATATAAAATAACAACAGTGGGTAACCCCTAACCAATCAACAGCACTTAAGACAACAGTGTACACCAAGTACCACAACACAGGTGTTCCAAACAATAGCTGGTTAGATTGACACAATAAAGAACTTTGACACAAGCAACACTGCATAGACAATAAGGCAAAACAAAAACATAAGTTACCCAACATAAATCCTAAGACACGACATAAACAAAAGAGTTGTGGCACGAATTACGACACCAACATGAATCCAGTACTGCTGACACTAACTAGTCAGCCATTCCTGTAACAATGGAAAACACAATCTATGATTATCATTGCAAATAAATCATATTAAACACCATACTATTAGGCAAAGACAAGTCAAACATCTCAACATGATGACCCAACAAGACAACACCAACACTTAGTTTTTCTACGTTAGACAGACAAAACTCTTGTATTTGTGACGAATAGACTTAACAAGATACAACATCTTGACACTTATTGATTAGATCCACTTACACCGGACATCACAAGCAAACAACTTCTCAACACTGATTTGGTTAACATACATCAGACATTGCAAGCAAACAACATCTCAACACTAATTTGGTTAACATACATCAGTCATTGCAAAATATTTTATGCATTAATTTGTACCAAGTCACTGGTAACACAGGACAACACAGTGTTTCCTATGGACTTCTCACTTAGTTCCTGCCTGTGTCAACTCTACTCAGACAACATATTCATAGAACACTATCAATGCTCAGTCCATGACATAGGCGAGATCAAACACCATCTACCACATCCCTAGTCTAATACTCTACAATCCTCTACCTACTGTTACGCACACCGTCAACTGTTTTTCTAACGCACGGTACTCTTTTCCCTACTATAAAATATATATTGACAGGTTGTACTCCTGTGTCCCACATCTGATAGTACGCTTTACTCCTATACAACAATACACAACATTATATACTCCGCCACCAACAGACATTCAGTTGCCTCACTACAGGGATTTCACCGGACAACTACTCCAACAATCGTGTACACAGGCAATGCCCTCATGGCACAAACATACACGGACTATGTAAATCCACATTAACTATAAAATGCTTAAGCTGGACAACACGATACCCACATAAAATATAAATGACAGGGCACACATATTATACAGTATCCCATGATTTCTACACATTTATCACACATCCGCATTTCCACACCATACCCCTGACTGTGATTAAAATCACATTATAGTCTATATATACTCACCGCGATTACCACAGGGAACTTCAGCCCCTGGTGGATATAATCATCATCATCATGGCCACCATCATCATCACATGACCACCATCATCATAGCCATCATCACAATCATCATAGTCATCATCATGTGATAATTATAAACAATCTGGTACCTATATCACTGCACACAGTCATGGATAATAATTAACATAGCTTCCTTTATCTAGAAGAACATAACAGTAAGTGTCCTTCTTATGTATGTCATACTTGATGGGTTTTACTTTTCCTGGTGCACTTTGTTTTGTCATTAACACCGGTTTCAAAAACTCCAAATACTATGTTCCTTGATGTTCCCTCAATGAAACCAGAATTGAAATATACCAGTCTAGCATCATGTCATCTCAGTTGCACTCTGATGCACCGTATGTCAAGAATTGACCATACCTCACCATCATGATACTCAATGCACCACCTTTTCTCCATCTTCTGTCATGCACAACATCAACTATTGCTTTCTGTTGGTTATTGGGGTGTTCTAATCTAATATAGTAACCAGTCAACTATTCTTTGTGACTAGAAAACATGTAAAACAGATGTCCAGTTATATTCTCTCTACCCCATTCTTTCTGCGGTACATTGGTTATAAATCTCCCTCCCTTAAGCTTCATGCCGCATAGCAAGTGCGTATAAATATCTTTGCGAAAGGTGGTACATAGCATTAAATCACATTCTTTCCATCGTGCGACAAGCACTATGTTTAACTTAAAATGGAATCTCAGCCAATGATTCCATCAACAACTTGATACACCAATACAAAAATTACTGCATTCTGGTAAAAAATGTGATACCAGACTTCCATGCCAAATGATAAACTCCTTTACTAATACCAGTTCCAGATACACCTGACTGTCTTCCCTCAGTAAAGCTGCACTTCATTCGCAGTTATCATGATTACATTATGATTGCTAATACGCACTTCGTATGTTAAAGGTGCATCATTTCCTGTGCTCCGTAGCTGTCCGTCCATGGAGTCCCTCCAATACATTCCTTCCTTCACCTCTATTGTTAACCACATGTCCTAACTACATAGCTTAACCATTAACACATCATTGCCACATATAGCAGTAAGTACTCTTCTCTGTTTTACACATGTTATAACTATTCACTATTACTTAGTTGTGTTCATACTCAACAATTAACCACACAAACAATCACTCCTATGGCTAGCATGGCCCGAAGTGGCATTACTTTACCTATAATTTATTACTATAATTAATATGCTCTTTTACCTTTAATTTATTACCCCATGCATTGTATATTAATGTGACACTCTCGGATGTCTATTTAGCCAGTAACATTTTATCGTCATTGGATAATTATGTAAAATGCATTCCCAACAAAATAATCTTGTGTCAGCATGATCAGTCCCCACAATATTTAATCACCACCAATGACATATTCTTCGAATGTGATATCACCACCAATGACATATTCTTCGAATGTGATATCACCATCCCTAATGGCTTATATCTCTATGTATTAACATGTTAAATCTTATTTACATAAAGTTTCAGGGAATAAACCAATCTGAAGATAGCTCATTTCAGTAATATTTATTCATATTATCTATTTATATTTCTTTGTTCCTACCAGCTCGCCTAACAATTGTGTCCACTCACGCCTGTTTCACCATACAAACACTTTGAAGCCAGTAACGTGGGGGGGGGGGGGGCTGGCGCTTGGCATTAGAATATGTGATTATATTAATTACTTATTTTCAACTTAATCAGTTAAAACTTACAGTTATACCGAAGCATTAGTTGGCCACAGATCAGCTCAGGGAATTGTTCCCACATCTCAATACTACAGAACAGCATTTCTGTTCCTATCAACAAGCCGGGCCAGCTGCTACAATACATATGACATCAGATCTCTTTGTCTCACTTGAGTTCCGACAGTTGCCAGAGTCAAACTGCTTTAACAGACTAAACCAAGGTGCGCCGATTTGGCTCTGTTACACAGTGCTGATAGACACTAAGCTCATAATGGCACTAGCGCGGAGGGATGAGGGTTCAGCTTATGTGTTCGTCGTCTCTTTAAGTGAGAGAAAGACTGACCACCTATTGCTTCGTGTATTCAGGACAGCACATTGTGATGACCTGATTACATAACAGACCCAAAGCAGACCTTGGTGTCATAACATGGAAGTGTGTCAGCGTATGAATTGACCCAAGTACCATCACACACATCTGGGGGGGGGGGAGGCATTTGATGATGATGATGATGGTGATGATGATGATGATGATGATGATGGTGATGATGATGATGATGATGATGGTGGTGATGATGATGATGATGATGATGATGATGATGATGATGATGATGATGATGATGATGATGATGATGATGATGATGATGATGATGATGATGATGATGATGATGATGTATATGAAAAGATTCGCACTTATCAGGCTATATGTATGTAAAACAAAATGAAACCAACTGAAACCATAAACCTAACTACAGTTTCAACCAAGTGAGTCATATTTTGAGTTTTAGAGAGGATTAGTATTGCTATATACTATTGCTATATTGTAACCTGTCAATATTGTTGTTAAAGACATCAAGAGCGTTAAGCACGTGAGATAACCATGCAGACGAACACAGTGACTGATTCCTGTAACAAAAATTATCTTGATTGCGCTTGTAACGCTCATGCACCACCTGCTGTACATCATCATCGGATCGAAAAGTATTTCCTCCCAATGACTATTTGAGTTGTCCAAACAGGTGGAAATTACTTGGGGCTGGATTGCTACCAGCATCAATGCGTCGTTTTTTTTGTTTTTTTTTTCTCTTTTAAATTATAAAGTAGGCTGCTCTGACTCCCACCGTGTCGACACGTGGCGACACTGTAGCAAATCATGGATGCTGTGGTGTGCTGAACAATTTTTCACATAAGTCACTCCGTTTTGGAACTTCCCACTTCACTCATTCACTTGCTGGACCGACTTGCTTGTATCACCATACTGGACCTTCATTTACTGATGAATTTCTATAGATTTTACCCCTTTAGTGATAAAAACAAGCGGATAACAGAACGCTGCTCCTCTGGTGCATGTCAAAAGTAGGGCGGTAATCTTAAATAAAAGGTGTTAAATGTCTAGAGGATCGACTTCATTGCACCGGATTTTATCCCATATGGCTCTGTCTCTTTCCACAGGGCGGCCTGCCGAAAGCGTCGCACAAAGAACAAACTCCGTAGCTCCAGCGACCACCCCCAAGAGTCTCCGAGAAAAATGCACTCGTAAACCGAAAATGTATCCAGGAATCGAACCCACAACCTTCGGAGCGCGAGGCAAACGGCTTGATCATTTCGCCACGGAGACTCCCGAAAAAAAAAACGGAAAAAAAACTATCTATGCGATTGTTACATTTCTCATAATCATGTCTATGCGGGCTAGAATGTGCCGTCAGTAGTTACATTCTTTCGCTGGCTCTGCTTTGGGGCGACATCAGGAACTCGTTTATCTCTTTTATATCTTTTCAGGCTGATGATCGCTTCTCCTGTAGGAGTCTGGATGGTTAATTGAATTTGGTTACTCTTGAGTTTCACTAGATGTTGCCAAGTGTTTTTACTCCACTTCCACCATCAGCGACTGTAGAGCAACATATGCTTCAACAGCTGCCTTCTACATTGTACTTTCGGTGACCCAAATGCAGTTTGAAATTACACCACACCGGTTTAATTGTGAATACACTGGAATGCTGGAAATACTGTTTAGTCCCTAACGACCGAGCCGTAACTCCTATATCTGATGCATAACTGAAAATCGTTTTGAGTCATGATAAAGGATTTCATCTATTGGTAGGAGGTTAGAGTAAAAAATTTTCTATCGACTCGTGCCGTTCTGCAAGGGGACATAAACACGCCCGGGTTGTCATTACACCAGAGAGATACTCAGAAAACATTTGCCGTAAACGGTTGAAACTGAGATAAGAAGACCGGTAGAATAACATGCACGCCCAGAATGCATCATCATCTACACAGGTCCGTGAAGCTCGGTTCCAGGTCTGCGTGGGCGTACACAGCTTAACGCATTGGGATAACATTCGTAGTGGATAGCGTGCGTTCCGGACAATTACATCCAGTCTGACTATGGAGATCATCGCTGACACGAGAGCACCTAAAATGGGCAACATAAAAGACAGCCACTCATGTCATGAATATATCAGACTCCACAAAAATCCCACCCAGTAGTCTTCACTAAGAAATAATAGACCGCATTTGGGAGTGGCACTTTACATCACTCACTTTATGTAACCATCTGGGCATGCCGAGGTATATGTTAATGAACGCGCTAATAAACTAGCAAGTGATGCATAAATACAAGTGGAAAGAAGCATTGGCAGGGCTGTTGTAACCAATGTGGGAAGGACCTGCCTGGCGGATACTGATGCGACTGATGCTAGTCCGAGTACACGAATTGGGAGTGAATCTTGGTCAAGAAAGTTAATGCCGCGTCTGAGGTTAAGAGAGAAGATATCATAACCACTCCTCATGGGGACTGAGCAGAATTACTTTGTAATGGTTGCTGTGTCGGAGGGCTGTGCAGTCATGGCGATACGTAGTATATGAGGACCACGTTCGACATAACGTAGTATAACATAAACAGCTTCCTCTATATACTACGGTTTTAATTTACTGTAGAAGCAAAATTATTAGTAATGATCAATAGCTATGATGCGTGTATGCTTAATTGGCGAAAACATTAGTTTGAGCGCGTTTGAACAGAGAGCACACTGTCAATGAAAGGTATAACAGGGATGCGGACAACAAGACAGAAAGCAGAAGATAGATGTAAACCGAAACACGCACATACCATATGATATTTTATTGTTCACAAACTATTTTCATGGCGTTCGCACACTGTGTACAAAATGTGTGCCTGCTGACTTTTAGTATTCAGGCGTTTCCTAGCAGTGCACGATTGCACAGACATGTATATGTGTAGATGCTTACACATGATCTCACTGTGTGTTCACACACCATGCTATATAACTTAGAAATGTACAGATTCTCATAAACTAACTGAACATCTATGAGACTGATTATTTCTGGTTACGTAACTTGGGTTATGACTTAGAAACGAACATGTAGGATCGTATCAACGCATGGAAGTGATGTAACTCACCCGCCCTTCCTGGAGTTGCAACTGAGGGAGGTAGTCTTCAGTTTAGTCACATAGCTAGAACCTAATATATGCACAATGCTTCAGCTTGGTAGCAGTAAGTAACAGTAAAAATGCCAGAGGATTATATGATAGGCTTAAGGCGTTGTGCGCATATGGTGCTTGGCCAAAATTTTGTCAACGAGTCGAATCTTCAGAGTGACGTGGTCGATGCCCCCCAGGCTGCTGTCACTTTCCATGATATTTTCTAGTACCTCCTTTAGATTGCGCCGACCTGGGAGGATTGTTCATTTTAAACATCGCCTCAAATCGCATTCCATCCCATGACCACCTTTGTGGCAGGCAAGCGACTAGACACTACTCTACCGAGACGACCTTGCCGGCAGAAGCTGCTCATTTATAGCGAGTTTTCCAAGGGGAGAACTACAATAAACCAGCGCTGCTCATGTTTTACTAAAAGTAGCGTCCCTTCACACACAGGATTCTCTTAACTGAACTGTTACTAACTGTTTCCCGTTTCGTCTTAATAACCTGTCAAGTTTGCGTTGGTATTTATGTGTTCATGAAGTGTGTATGTGTGTGCGTGTGTGTGTGTGTGCGTGCGTGAGTGTGTGTGTGTGTGTGTATACTAAATCAGTAATTCCATGCATACATAGAGTGAATCAGTAATTGCACACCTACATAGATTGAATCTGCTAATTCAAGCCTTACTTAAATTGACTCAGTAAAGAAGAACACGCAACTGAAGACAATATTTCTGATAATCACGACCACACAGTAAATAGTCAGCAAAATCAAAGGACCCTTGACACGTCTTGACGTAGATTGGGTATATGTTGCTGGCCACACTGTTGTATTCTGGATGGGTGATGTGGTCAATGTCCTGCCCGCCGCCTTGACTTCCAGGGACATCTCCTGGTGTCCATGGTAGGCTGAGTCAATCCTGAAGTGCTGGTCAATTGAAACCGAAAAAAGCACACAGAAAACATGATAGTATAACTAGATACTCCTTTGTCTATAACCCACAAGGCCAACGAAATGGGGAAGACCTAAAAGTACACAGAGAATCGAAGACAAGGTTGGATAATAATGGGGGGGGGGGGAACAAGAAGGGAGCTAAAAGGGATAACAAAGATAAAGACGTTTCAGATTTATGCTCATTGGCATGGAGGGAGCTGAAAAAGATAGCAAAGATAAAGACGCGTATGGGGTATGGCCGGTCATGGGCAAGGAGGGAGCTGACAGGGATATCAAAGATAAAGACGCTTGGGACGTATATTCATGTGTATGGATGTAACTGAAAGGGATAGCAAAGATAAAGACGCCCGGGGCATTTGGTCATGGGCATGATGGGACATGGAAGGTGTAGTAAAGACAAAAAACGATTGGGGCGTATGGTCATTGGCCTCTGCTTCAGTTGGGGATTACAGTCAGAAGAAGAAAGGGAAAAAACGGCTTTTTTACCGCTTTTTTCGATTTTCAACTGAAGAAATAAGAGAAGAAATAAGGGGCCCCTTTTCAGGCCTTTATGTGTAGCAGGTATATGATGCCAGCCATGGATTTTAAAGACAAATCGCGTTCTATGGCTTATGTGGTCAAGATGACGTCGACACTAATTAGTATCCTTGTAATACAAGATTCCTTGTAATCATTTGATGCTGTGGCTATCTGATAGAATAGTTCAATTCAAGAAATTACGTTTCAACGGTGTTGCGGTCACATTACCATGGGATAGTCAGGCAGGCGTATTAGCCAGTGGGTTTCTGCGGCTGCCCCGATTTCCTACGGACCAAGGATTGTTAACGTGATAAAACGTAACACATCTTCTAGGAGCGTTTTCGCCATGTTTTAAAGAAAGCTAGATTTCAAATCGGCTAACCAGGGTCAGGGGTCAACATACCATTCTTTTCTTATTTTGTACAAAATCCACAGTACAGACGGTGGTACAGACCAGGCCTGTCCGACCCAGAGGCGAACGTGATAACCGCTAAACCATTAAACGTCTGTCTCATCTCTGTCCCCGCCCCTCAATAATTGGATTGAAGAATAGAAACAGAAATGGAACACAGACGCAAAAAAATGCATTCAAAGTGTAGGCCAGATGCCATCACTATTGCAGACCAAATATTTAGCATTTAACACTAACAAAGCACTGTTAACATCGTCTTCCTACCTACATTAGACTATTGTTCAGAAAATTTTGCATTAACAACAAAAGCGGACAGACAAATGGAACTAGAAGAACTAGCATGACTACGTCTAATCAAATCTACATACAAGAGTCAGAACTAGATACGCTGATACCAGGAAGAAGAAAATAAACACCAACAGTTTTTTAAAATAAAAAAAAATAAAAAACTACAATAGATCAGATGGTTCGGTCTTGTAACAAAATTACACCAAGACAGCGCATCACGGAAAGTTCTAGCACCAAGAAACAGCAGAAACAGGGTAAAAGGCCTTCTCGCATTAATTGGATTGATGGAAACTCTAAGACTGGGCAGCAAGCCACTGTCTGAATGCCACACTCAAAACTCTGAAATATCTCTTCGTAAACAGACACTGAAAAGCAAAACCGCAAAAGAGGAAAGAAGAAAAAGATAACAAAGAAGAGTAATAAGAACAAGAAAATAACAAGAAGAACAGAACATAGAAGTATTTTACTTTTATATCATTATTTTCCTTTAACTTCCCATATTAATCGTTCAATTTTCTTGTTTTAAGCTATACAATTTCTATGTCCAAATTATATTGTTATTATGGTTCCCAGTGTTTAAAATTCCCCTACCTCCTATTGTTATGTATCTTAGTAGTATATTTCTTGTACCCTAAACTCTATTGAGAAAAGCGTCCCTGATTAACAAACATATTAGCAGCTATCTGACATCCGGTTTAGGAATAAACAAACCAGGGTTTCTATTTCCGAGGTCTCAGAATAGAAAACCCCAAAATTGCAGGATGCACATAAATAAAACGTTACAGAAAAGACATTTTCAGTTAAAAAAAGAAACGTGATGAATTTTACAACCTGTTAATTTAAACAAACCAGTTCACATTCTACAAGCAAGTGGGCAGGGTTGGTGAGGTCTTGTCAAGAAACAATGAATATAACAGGAAGAAAGTATATACACAATATACATAACAAGTTCAGACAAGTGATTACAAAGATGATAAACAATGAGCGTATAACAATCCACAGGAGGTGATTAAACAGTGTTGGGAAAATACAGTTAGCAACGACATAATGAAAACAAAAAGAGTTTGCTAAAAATAAAACAAGAAAACATACGAAGACTTTTTTGTATGCTAAGAATTTTCAAAAGCCTGGCGAACATCACGTGTGCATATTTCATGCATGCTTTCCGTGAGCTATTGTTTATGAACGAAGAGGTAGTGAAAGAGTTAGCCGGTAGTTGCCCATTCATTCCCCTTTGTGTAGCTTTGCATGTATAATTTTTAACGACACAAACACCTACCAATCCATCATCTGATCGGCTGCATTCTATATCTGGCCCCTTGTGTATTGAGATCGCACAGGCTTTCGGTATGTGTAGACTTCTGGCACATTATCTGGCACATTATCTGGCTGTTAGAACCCGGAACACCAAACAAAATACAAAAACAGAACCATTGATCACTAGCACTGGAAAGTGGGCCTTGGGGAACCACACTGGACTAAAAAGGCTCATATATGGGACTACGAGGCGAAAAATAAGAAGTTATAAGTTATATGTTTGCTGGCGGTAATTTTGGAAGTCTAGTAGCGTAGTGGCTCGGTAGTCAAGGGTTTGATTCCATATAGGGCGGATTGTTTCAGCTGACCTGCGTTCCGTGTTTACTGAGCCTAAAACGGGTTTCAGGAAATGCGATGGGAAGTAAAGGCCACAGACGTGATAATGCTGACATCCACTATCGAGTGTTAAGCTGAGTTGAGTTGAGTCAAAAAAGGACATAATTGCACTGGGATAATTTCCATAATTTCTCAGTCATCAGCTTCAACAGACAGCGTAAAGTTGCAATACTAATGGTGCCCGTTACAATCTGATTATATGTCTTGCTTTACCTCTGAATGATGACGTCTACCAGATCCTCTGACCATTTCCTGCTACGGCATTCTCTCTAAGCCATGATAGTCTATATGTTCTTCTGCATTGTTCACGCGCACCCAGAGTGTCTTCACCACATCTCTCTTATCATGCATCAAATCACCCCGTAATGATACGACACCATCCAATATGTCTACTTATTCATTTTCAGCCACTGGAGACTATCCTGGAGAAAAGATCCAGCGAATGCACACAATCATCGACCTATCGAGTGCCGACTGGTTTATACAAATATGGATCTAGCAAGATATGCCCAAAGCACCTAAGGACTGAAAAAGAGTAAATATTTTTGGTTGTCAATCTGAATAGAACTGGCCAGGTTATTGTAACCATAGAATGATACTACTACTCTTTGAGAGTGAAGAGGTTTAATTTTATATGTAACAGATCAAGGCATAACGAGATGTGTGGCATGTTCTATTCCACTCACGTGTGTGCCGATAGAAATCTACTATGCCTTAAACGAGACTAAGTTGACCACATAGGTCAGGACAAAGCACCCAATTTCAGCGAAATCAAACCGAATCGCTGAGTTAGTGAGCTATAATGCATTTAAAAATCCCTCCTATCCCCCACCCCACCCCCACCCTGTCATAGACATATTCTTTGGGTGGGAGTAAATATAACGGCAGAAAACATGTCATAACGATGTAACAGATACTTTTCAAACTAAAATTTTAACGTAAATGAAGGCAAACACTTGTGAATGCACTACAGCGAGCTGTTCACTGTGTCACAAAGTACTTTAGGAAGCAGATGATACGCTAATTAATGCTGAAGAAATCTCCCATAAATGTTACCAAAATGTCGTTTGTCAGTAGATTTCTCTTGTTTAAGCATATGATAATTTAACATTTGGGGTTCAATTTACCTCTTACGAAATGACACGTTTCTCCTCCTCCTGTTCTTCGTCCTATGTTTCTTACTTTACTCTAAAACAACTATTACTCTTACAAAATTGTCAGCCCGTGTTAAATTTCCACCCTTGTGGCCTCGCCACACGGTTATGTATATGTTTATCTGTTCCGTTCTTCAGAACAGAAGATGTTTGCGTCTGCAATTGTCAGTCCACAGTCTGAAGATGACCACTTAATGGCCACACGAGGAGTGTGGTTGTGAAGAGTCTGTCTCTCTGGGCATTTCTTTACACCGTTTGCATTAAAAGTAATTTTCTAGAAATGATTTTATTTCTTCATATACTGCTCCATCTTCATTGTTAAGTTTTCCCATCCTTACTTTGCAAATGTGTTGGCCTCCTTATTTTCACATATATTTCAGCAGAAATACATTGCACTTAAACATCCGTGAATTTTTAACTGGTGTCTTACAACGTTGCAAAGTGGCTATTTCGTGGTTTTCCCTTTTCCACAGGATTGTGATGACTGTCTGGAAGACTGTGAAGAACGCAATGTTGTCTTGTGTAGTGTCATTTTGTTCCAAGATGATATCCCTTAACATATTTAATTCGTCTGCCTCTGCTTTGGAGTGTTTTGAGAAATGTTCAGTCACCACTGAGATATTGATTTTCTGTCAGTTGTTTATACTATAGGTCCTTCGCTGTTCCGACCCATCGCTGTTGCGTTCATCATTAATCCTTTCGTATGAGGTGCAACTATGCAGTCACTGGGCAATTTCTCTGCATTACAGTAAAGCAAATATTTGACAGCATGCTTATTATATTTGATATCCTGTTAGCCAGCTCTGCGGACTGTGTTTCTTTCACGATAGAAATGTTCTGCGAGTCATGGCAGTTTCTATGGATCTCTGTTCATGAACCCTGAATGCATTGATGCTTTAAATCATGATATTTAATAACGGACTTTTTCCGGAGCTGATACTCGAAAATTATGGACATGCAAATTGAACGTTTTGCAGGCGCTAATACTGGAACTCATGATGTTATGTACTGATAATTGTTATGTGTATTGAAAGTTTTTTCTGTTCTGATACTCTAAATAATTATATTGCATAGTGCAAGTTTTCCATCGCTGAAACTCTTAATTATGATCTTCCATAGTGAACAGTTGTCAGTGCCAATATTCTAAATTATGATTGTGTATAATAAAAGTTGCCGGTCTCTATGGTCTAGAATTTACACCACTTTCTCCGTAGTCTCGTATAATGTCGTAAGTAACGTGACGTTGCGCGAGAATTGGAAGCGGTTCTCTCCGCGTCGGTAACTTAGGGGTATTTGAGCCGGTCGCTCAGAAAACAATGTCAAACTACTGAGTGTAATCTTGCCAAAAAATCAACAATCAGCTGGAAGATGCTGATTTTGACAGCGATGGCCTGTAAAGGATATGCGGGGAAAAAAATAATAATGAAAGTTGAACACCTCTGATACTCGAAAAACAAGAAAATAAATATCTGGGAAATACGATCACAGAGAAAGGCAAAATAGTCAGTGAAATCGAAATCAGATGTCAAACAGCAAGTGTTTTCATATACCAGGGTAAGTTAATAAGTAAGTCACAAATGGCTGTAGAAAAATAACTGAATATGATAACAACTTAAAACCAGTTTATTTCTATACATACATTGTCCTTTTATTTCTCAACATAATTTCCACCAACATTGATGCACTTATCCCATCGTTTTATCAGTCTTCCAAAACCGGTTGCATAGAACTGCATGCTTTGTTTTCATTTACCTGCCATTCCACAGAACTGTGTGACTTACATATTGACTCGCCTTCGTAACGTGTTTTCAATCCAGCTGTGCACCGCTTTAAGGGAAATCGCTAGGGACTAAGTCCGCTGAAAACCCACCTTGGCGGGAGACATTTCGCGAGTGACGCCAAAGTTGAATGTGAAGTGAAAACGTGGTTTAGAAAATAGAGCACGCAGTTCTATGCAGTCGGTTTGGGAGGACTGATAAAACGATGGGATAAGTGCATCAATGTTGGTGGAAATTATGTTGAGAAATAAAGGGACAATGTATGTATAAAAATAAACTGGTTTCAAGTTGTTATCATAGTTAGTTATTTTTCTACAACCATTTGTGACTTACTTATTAACTTACCCTCGTATCAACTATCATCCTTACAGAAGCATCCAAATATACCCTTGTCCACAAAACAACAGATAATAAATAACATATTCACGCCAATTCTATTAAGCCAGTGTCAGACTTGGACATTACATTAATCACACTAAAGGAAAACTAACACATGCGAGATGACATGCTTGAGAAGAGCTCCCAACTTAACTATCCGTGACCGAGTAAGAAATGATGCTATCAGAAATACAGCGGGATCAACACCCTGTGTCATATACAGTGATAGGAAAAAGATCAAATGGTTCGGTCATCTTGTTAGAGTACAACACCATCTGTTACCATCAAAGGAGCTGCATAAAAGAAAATCGGATACGATTGCAAAAGAACGTCTGAGAAGAACATTTACTGACGAGTTCAGAGGAATTGAACAATCACATGGAATGACACCGTCCAATGGCAGTCATAGGTTGCTGGGACGTCAACATTCTTACCCAAACGTTTGACGGCAAAAGTGGACGATGGTGATGACAAATACTAACGCCTCATTTACAACCACTAGTTGTAGTGCATCCAAAGAGGTTACATATATATGCATATATTTGGATGCTTCTAGAGGGGGATAAGTGGTCTCGAGTTATGGTGTCCGCCTCAAGTGCTGTAGGTCCCGGGTTCAAACCCCGGTTAGGGCTTGGAATTCTTCACGTGGACCTCTAGTTACAAAATTTCCCCAGGCCTCTGGATAGTGAGATCGGACGCCGTGTACATTGTTGCGCAGATAAAATAAATCCCTTGGCAGTTGGAAATCGAAAAAGAGTAGCCTACTGGCGCTGCCTGGGCAGAATTTCGAGTTAAAAATCTGCCCAAGTATTTCAGGATCCTCGCCGGTGCTACTAAGTTCGTGCACTGAGCTGAGATTCTCCGGACTCAGGCTTGAGTTAGGAGTAGAACGGAGCACTTATGGGTTACACCGGTGTGCCGTGATGTTGATCCGTCGACTAAACTCACAACCACTAGTAAATTCGAAAAGCTCAGCAGATAGTTATACTGAGCTGTTGTAAACAGAAATTGTGGATGTGTGTGAAATTCTCGACATTGTATACGTTCCTCTGTTCCATGCGCTGCTCGATTACAATATTTTTTTTTTTTTTTGGCTCTTGTCCGTACCATTCTGTGTATAACATGGCGGTTTATAAACAGAAGAAAATAAACCAGACATCATTTTACAGGCGGGGGAAATGAAATACATAGTTAGACAATGACACATGCAATTCTCCTCCCCCTCAATCTCCTCTGTAAATCTTCAGAAAAAAAATACTGTTTTTAAGACGTGGAATGAAATACATTTAAAGAAAGCAGCAGTAAGGATGTTGAGGTTGTTAACATCTCTATAGAGTGTGTATTCGAATGTTGCGGGTGTATGTTAAAATAAGTTTCACATACACTTTTAAAGCTTAGAGCTTCTAATTGGGTGAATCACAGTAGGGCAGTGGATAGTCCGCTTGCCTTCTAACTCAGTGGTCATGTGCTTGAACACCAAACGAGACGGAGGATTTCTTTTTTCTTTCATTGACATGAGCTCCCAGATCGAACCAGTTTAAAACAGGTACCATAAACATGTCTTGAAAGTATATGTGGCAGGCGTGATCGTGACATCACACATCTACTGGCGGCTGGTCTACAAATCTGGGGCCAGCGCCTTATACTGGGTAAGGCGCTTCTAACTTGCTGTTAATGGTCTCTCACTGTGTCCAAAGTAGCTGGTTATAGGCTAACATATGCTTAAACATAGTTCTTATGTGGCCGTGCTTAGACCATACGAGTGATTTCTATGGGTTCCCTGTTGGAGGCGGAATTCGGCAGATGTCTTGTTTCCTGTCATCGAGAACTGAAGTAACAACACGATCTCATACATTTGTTTTGATGAGTCCAGTTCATAAAAATTAACGTTTCCTGCAAGTTTGGTGAAGTGTCATTCCATTAACTCTGTGTCTGTCTTTTCTACTTCGATCTCAGTAATAGTTGGACATTTACAAATGTCTAAAACTCCACTAAATTCTCTATGCTGAGAAAAATTAAAGAAAGTGTTTTCACTGTTAAAATATAAGATTAGCGGAAAGCACATTTTAAAACAGAAAAATCGAATCCTTTTAGAAGCACAACACAATCTTAAACCTCAACCATTCACACAATAGCAGAATAATGTGGCTTGAATGTTATATTTGCAGAGTCCAAAACGAATCAATGATTAAAAAGAGTCGCAAAAATTAGCAATCGTTGAAATACAGAACACAATGCGTTCTTTGTCACAGTCGTACGACACGTTTTATTGTACAGGAATATATTATTTAAAGTAATTCTGTAATGTTTCACCATCTTTATGTGTCATGCCGATAGGCGTGGGCGGTCATGTTTCGCCATCTTGCACGATGATCAGAGTCGTGGATCATCTCGGTGTTATTGTCTCGACCATGGCATGTGGCCAAGCCATCTAGATATTTACTTCTCTGCCTTCCCTTTTATTATTTTCCCCTCAATCTTGCAAGTTTTCAGAAAGTTCTCTGGTTTATTTCTTCTCAAAACCTGCTAAAAATGTTGATCGTCTACGTCTAATTTGATGTTTGCTTTTTTCTTCAGTGATAAAGGGGATATCAGCAAGATTTAATATACGCGCTACAAAAACCACTTTCGTCAATGAAAACATTCTTGGTCCTGACAATAGCGAGATTTCGATAAGTTGTATATATATATATATATATATATATATATATATATATATATATATATATATATATATATATATATATATATATATATATATATCATGTGCCATGCCGGAAAGCGTGGGCTGTCATGACTCGCCATTTCACTCAATCACCAGAGTCGTGGCGTGGATCAGCTCAGTGTTCCTGTTTCGTCATGCCGTGTGACCAAGCCACCCAGGTATTTTTCTCTCGGTCTTTCCCTTGGTCTGTTACCTTCGATCTTGCCAGTTGTCACTAAGTTCTCCAATCCATTTCTTCTCATAACATGTCCAAAAAATTCGACTGTCTACGCCTAATTTCTCTAATCAATTTACGAGTTTCATTTGTCTCCTGTAGTACTTGGTCATTGGTTTTTCTATCTATCCATGGTATTCTTTGCATTTTCTTCAGAAACCACATTTCTGCAGCAATCAGATGTTTTTCAGCTTGACTGCTCATTGTCCACGCTTCACATCCATACAAAAGAACAGGCTCTATGTATCCCCTCAACACTCGTTTTCTCGTTTTAATTTACATCTTTTTATTGGTCAGAATGTTTTTGATCTTGCTAAAGGCTACTTTCGCCATGGCGATTCTTGTTTTTATCTCTTCAAGGCATCTCCCATCAGGGAAGCAAAGAATAGCAACACTGCAGCCTACCACGCATGTCGTAAGAGGCGACTAAGGAGGCTTGATGGTTCCGTCGCCCTGCTACTGAGTGAGTGCGTGGCGCGACACTGTGAGCTGTGAGTTTCGTGTGAAATGCTTTTGAATCCGCCCAAGGTCTTTTGGAACGTGACTGCATGTTCGGAGCGATGGCAGATGGCTATGTCCCAGAGTTGACCGGTTTTTGCCTTATGCAGAAATGCGTGGCTGCTGGGCTTCTGGTTGACTGCCACTGCCATTGACGATGAACTAACTGTATTTCGTGGACTGTGTGGGTGAACATCTAGGAAACATCCAGATGGAAAAATTACTGCCGATTCCATCAGAAATGAACTGGGTGCTTTGTGGGGGACTATTGTGTTGGCATTCTGGTGGCGGCATTATGCACAGTGTATCTGTGCGGGCTGTTATTTGTCGAGACTCCTGTCTTTTCCACTTTTCACATTGGGCAGTGGGGAGCGTTTTGTGTGATATTCACTGGCACAGGAATGGAGCATAATGGGGACGACCCGTTGCTGTGAAGTTTGAACTGCGACTAACTAACTAACTAACTATGTTATAACTGTTCCGAGATAATTGTATCGATTCACTTGTTGAAGAATATTCCCATTTATTTGTATATTACATTGTGGTACTTCGTTCTTCCTATCTATTGACGACCATAACCTGAGTCTTATTTACAATTTAATTCTAACCCCGGTTGCTCACTGTGTACAACAACCGCATCTACTAATTGTTGCAGATCCTGCGCATGTTCTGCAATGAATACTGTATCATCTGCATATCTAATGTTATTGATGTTTCGTCTTCCAATGCTGATTCCATTTATATCTTCTACATTTCTGAAAATAGTGTCACTGTATAGGGAAAAAAATATCTCGAGACATTACACATTCCTGCCTAAAACCTCTCTTAATAGGCTGATACTGTCCCACTTCATTATCAATCCTTAAGGCAGCTTTTTGTTTCCAATATATGTTTGTTATGAGTCTAATGTCTTTACTATCAATTTGTAGATCTGCAAGCATATCTACCATGTTGACATGTCTAACTCTATCAAAAGCTTTCGTGTAGTCAATAAAGCAAAGATTTATATCCTTGTTTACTTCTATAGCACGTTCAATAACTGTTCGCAGCATATACACAGCATTTACTGTACCCTTTCCTTCTACAAACCCACATTGTTCTTCCCCTATTTCAGATTGTAATTTCTTCCTCACTCTTTGCATGATAATTAGTAGCAAAATCTGTATCTGAATCATTATACTAATTGTTCTATGTTGATCACATTCCAAGGCTCCTGATTTCTTTGTGATAGCAATAAATATAGAGTTACATAATTCAGAAGGTATATCTTTAGTATCGTATAATGTGTTCAGCAGTCTGGTGACTTGATCTAGTCCATATTCTTCTTAAGCTTTAATCATTTCTGTTGTGATTTTATCTGCACCGGGGGCATTGCCAGATTTCATATGCTTAAGAATATATCGAACCTCCATCTTCAAAATTGGTGGTCCTTCATTATTAAATCTAATATCATACTGTTCCTCTCTGTTATCCTCATAAAGGTTTTTCACATAATCTGTCCATACATGTATAATCTGATCTTTTTCTATTATGATTTTGCCATCTTTAGTTTTTACACAGCCTGTTGATGTACTCGTTCTTTTATTAGTAAGTTCCTGAATTCTTTTGTGCACTAATTTGGTATTTTGACTGTTGTGTTGTTTTTCAATTTCTAAGCACTTTTCCTCAAGCCATGCTTCTTCTGCCTCCTTACATAATATTCTGACTTATCTGTGGATTTCTTCATGTTTGGCAGAATTATTTTTTTTTTAGTCTTCTTGTTTCCATTAGGTGTAAAATTTCTCCAGTCATCCATTTCTTTCGACCCACCTTCTTTAATTTTGGAATAGTTGATTCTGCTGCCAAACTGATTGAATTCTTCAATATTTCCCATTTATCATCCACATCCTGGAATAGGATCTCTAGATCAGACAATATATCAAATCTGTATGTACTTCTATGTTGAATTTGTTTTGTATTTCCTTGTCATTACTCAATGCACACAAATCATATTTAGTGTTTCCTGTTATATACTTGACTTTCTTCAATTTTATCCTCAATGTTCCTGTAAGTAATCTGTGGTCACTATAACAATCAGCATTGGGAATTGTTTTTGCTATTGTTAACGCGTTTCTAAATCTTCTGCTAATAATAATATAGTCAATCTGGTTTCTAATCATGTTATCAGGACTCCTCCATGTCCATAATCTTCTAGAGTTTTGCTTAAACCAGGTGTTTTCTACAATCATTTCCTGTTCTTTTGCCCAATATATATGTATCATCTTATCATGTTCCTCTTGTACCTTGCGGTGTCGAGGTGAAGTATAAACAGCGGGAGAGTGCCCGCTTATGGACTTTATGTATCGATATTCCCATGGACTCTGTTATTCCCTGCGTCCATCGTTTACGTGGTCGGCCTCTTCCTCTGCTTCCCTCTTGTCTGTACATCATTGCTTGTTGTGATATACTGTTAGTTGGTAACCTACTTGCATGGCCAAACCATTTGACTTGCTGCCTTCTAATAAAATCTAGTGCAGCTATATCCCCCACTTTAGTCCTGATTTCTTCATTTCTGATCTTATCTCTTCTTGATACATTGAGTATTCTTCTCAGGAATCTCATTTCTGTTGTTGTGATTTTTCTTTTCTCTTTTTCTGTCATTGTCCAGGTTTGGCATTGGTAATATAGAGTTGGTAGGTTCTTTCTTAGTAGTTATTGATACATATTTGTTCGTTAGTATTGGTGCCATTTGTCCAATGAGTTGGTTTGCCTTATTGCATCTATTTTCCATCTCGTCTTCTGATTTGCCATTTGATATTATACTTCCTAGGTACTTGAAACTCTTTACTTGTTTCATGGGATGTTCGTTTAGGTGAATCGTTGTTGCTTTTCCTTCATTAGTTATAGTCAATACCTCTGTTTTATTTGTGCTAATTTTCATGTTATGTTCCCTACACATTTCGATTAGACTATTCATGTGGTCTTGTAATTCAGCTTCTGATTTTGCTATTAGTGCTTGTTCGTCCACAAACAGAAGTTCTCTAATAGTTAGATTTGCAGATGGTTCTTCTTCTGTGTTCTCGTCATGCGGTGTTCTTGCGGTCTCTGTTTGGCTGGTTTCTTTACATATGTTGTCTATATATGTTATAAACAAGAGAGGGGATAGGACACAACCTTGTCGTACTCCGGATCTTATGGTGAAGGGATCTGAGTGTCCTCCAGTTGCTCTCACCATGCATTCACTGTTGTTGTATATGCTTTTACATAGGTTTGTTAGATGTGTACTCACTCCAAATTGATTAAGGATTTCCCACAGTTTGTTTCTATCTACTCTATCAAATGCCTTGTCTTGGTCGACAAAGGCTAAGTAGAGTGTTTCACTAAATTCGATTGATTTTTCTATAAGTTGTCTAAGAGCAAATAGGGCATCTATGCATCCTTTGTTTTTCCTAAATACAAGTTGTGTTTCGCTTAGCTGGAGTTCTATAATAGTTCGTAATCTTTTCATGTATCTATATATAAAGACAGACAGACAGACAGACAGACAGACAGACAGACAGACAGACAGACAGACAGACAGACAGACAGACAGACAGGCAGGCAGGCAGGCAGGAAGGCAGGCAGGCAGGCAGGCAGACAGGCAGACAGACAGACAGACAGACAGACAGACAGACAGACAGACAGACAGACAGACAGACAGACAGACAGACAGACAGACAGACAGACAGACAGAGAGGCAGGCAGGCAGGCAGGCAGGCAGGCAGGCAGGCAGGCAGGCAGGCAGGCAGACTACTATATGTTCTATAACTCATTATTGCTGTTATATTTATCTACTCAGTCATAGTTGTATTACTGCAACCCATGTCATCAGGCTGTTCTTTTATTGACCCATGCTGGCCTAGGTTTCCCTCTATTCCTTGCTCTACCACACAGGTATAGCTTTAATGCCACGGAAACCTGTTGGGTTATTATCTCACTGTAATAGCTAAAAAAAAAAAGAAGCTAAAATTGCGAGCCTGCTGTGATTGAATTGAGGAATTGAGTATTGATTGCAGACAATGAGCAGGATCTGCAACAATTAGTAGATGCGGTCGCCACTAGGAAGAACGAAATACCACAATGTAATATACAAGTAAATGGGAATATTCTTCAACAAGCGAATCGGTACAATTATCTCGCAACAGTAATAACATCCGATGGGAGATGCCTTGAAGAGATTGGAATAAGAATCGCCTTGGCGAAAGTAGCCTTTAGCAAGATGAAAAACATTCTGACCAATATAAAGATGTCAATTGAAACGAGAAAAAGAGTGTTGAGGTGCTACATAGAGCCTGTTCTTTTGTATGGATGTGAAACTTGGACAATGAGCAGTCAAGCTGAAAAATATCTGATAGCTGCAGAAATGTGGTTTCTGAGGAAGATGCAAAGAATACCATGGACAGACAGAAAAACCAATGACCAAGTACTACAGGAGACAAATGAAAATCGTAAAATGATTAGAGAAATTAGACGTAGACAGTCAAAATTATTTGGATATGTTATGAGAAGAAATGGATTGGAGAACTTAGTGACAACTGGCAAGATCGAAGGGAACAGACCGAGAGGAAAATACCTGGATGGCTTGGCCACATGGCATGACGAAACTGGAACACTGAGCTGATCCACGACTCTGATGATCGAGTGAAATGGCGAGTCATGACCGCCCACACTTTCCGGCATGGCCCATGATTGATTGATTGTGATTGAGTTAGACGTTCACTCAGTTTCAAAGAAGAAACAGCAACGAACAGAACTATAGGTAGCCAAAGACATCGGTACAACATGGACGCAGCTGAAGTAGACATCGGTACAACATGGACGCAGCTGAAGTAGACATCGGTACAACATGGACGCAGCTGAAGTAGACATCGGTACAACATGGACGCAGCTGAAGTAGACATCGGTACAACATGGACGCAGCTGAAGTAGACATCGGTACAACATAGACGCAGCTGAAGTAGACATCGGTACAACATGGACGCAGCTGAAGTAGACATCGGTACAACATGGACGCAGCTGAAGTAGACATCGGTACAACATGGACACAGCTCAAGTAGACATCGGTACAACATGGACACAGCTGAAGTAGACATCGGTACAACATGGACACAGCTGAAGTAGACATCGGTACAACATGGACGCAGCTGAAGTAGACATCGGTACAACATGGACGCAGCTGAAGTAGACATCGGTACAACATGGACGCAGCTGAAGTAGACATCGGTATAACATGGACGCAGCTGAAGTAGACATCGGTACAACATGGACGCAGCTGAAGTAGACATCGGTACAACATGGACGCAGCTGAAGTAGACATCGATACAACGTGGACGCAGCTGAAGTAGACATGTCAAACCAAACATATATGAACAGCTGCTGAGTTCAAGGTTAAGGTACCCCCACAATAGATAGGTTGAGGTAGGAAGTGCTAGACCAGTGGTTCTCAACCGGTGGGGAATTCCCCCCCCCCGGGGGGGGGGGAATTTTAGGGTTTCCGGGGGGGGGGGATGACGTTCTGAAAATATGGTGAAGGGGGGCACGGGCCAAAAAAGGTTGAGAACCACTATGCTAGACGATCACATATTCTACTTAGTGAGACTACAGTTCTCTTTCTCAGTCTGTCCCTGACAGACAATTGACAACTCCCATAAATGTTCTTAACAATATTCAGTACCGGTGTTATTCTGTATGCACTCGGTGCCATGGTTTAGGGGATAGTGAGAATCGCAGTTTCATAATTCCCCGCCATACCGAATCGAGGACTCGATGTCAGCTGCTGGCAGTTTGGAAGTAGACCACTTTGTTTGATTTCTATAGTATACGGTGTCGGCGATTCAGAACGCAATAGCAAACTATTCAACTAAAAAGTCGCTTAAAAGTCGACATGGTCGACTTCATTGCACCGGGTTTTTATCCCATATGGCTCGGTCTCTTTCCGCGGTACGGAAAGCGTCGCACAAAGCACGAACTCCGTAGCTTTTAGCGACGACCCATGGGAGTCTCCGAAACATTTAACTCGTAAACCGAAGGACGCGGCCCGGAATCGAACCCACAACCTTCGGCTCACTAGTCAAACGTCAAACGGCTTGACCACTTCGCCTCAACTTACATTGCCTAATAAATCATAAACAGCAAGTAAATGATAGGTTTGGTTGCAACGTCCTGCAAAGGAATTGAACTAAGTTTTCAAAACCCACTGTCTATTGCTAAGCTGATCACAGAGTCTCAATAGCCGGGAGCAAAGATAATCCTGCCACTGCCAGGAACTGAACCATAAGAGTGGTCTTAGTAAGGGAGCGCACTGACCAGTTTGCCACAGGGGTTCTTCTCCCATTTCTTCTCCTTCTGCTATGGGTGTATTCTTAATGACTGGGGTTGTTGAAAATATTGCCGTTCCATATTTTGTGTACACCCTCTGTGGAGTTCATGCATCATAAAAGGTAAATACAAAACTTGGAACAGCAATATTTTTAAAAATCTCACATTAAGAATACACCCTGTTTTTACCTCTCATGAAACACAGAGTCTCAACCAACTCACAGCAAACCTGTCGTAGACTTGTTCATCACTGGCTGGATTCTGCAGATAAGTATTCTAGGGAATGAGGTCAGTCTCAAGCCAGTGCATCTTAGTCACCTCCAACCACATGCCTGGAAGGTCATAGTGCTGCTGTTCTTTGCTTCCCCTAACGGGATCCGGCCATACAAGGACGTCCACTGTGGTTAACAAAAAAGTTAGTTGCAGTCAACACCATCATTTTTTGCTGTTGTTGATGTTTTGGCAAGTTTACGTTCAGCAGTGTGCCATTGCTTTTTGAACGGCTTGGCATCCATACCATTCCGTAAAAAACCAGCGCAACGCGGTCTACTGTCAAATCGTGCGCAGCTGTGTTTCAAACAGGGGTATGCGAGATCACGAATCGCGTCCGTACCCCTTCCACTGATATTAATACTACATAAATTCTAAACTGAGTGACCCTTTCCCACACCTTGCGATGTATTGGGTATTTGGTGCAAGCCCCGTGGTTTTATAGAACACTCTGCACTCGTTTGGTCACGTGGTCACAATCACGAAGGCCGCCTCTACTTCCCAGTACAATTCCTGGTACTTAAATTAGACTGGCTCTTCCTGTGAGCCCAGGTCAATTTTAAAAACAAATTCCATTTCTAGATGGATTCGAATACATAAGCACCAGGCCAGTGGCAAGCTTATTAGCCACTGCGCCACCACAGCGCCCCATGCGAAGGCTGTAGGCCGTGACAGAACTAAACTGACTGCTACTGGGTGACTTAGCACAGGGAAGTAAGAGACCGCGGTGTTGATTACAAAACCCAAATACAGCGTGAGCTATTGCTGCCGCAAACATCCACAAACAAGCCATGACAACTGTTGCACATTTGTTCCTGGCATTTTATTGTTTTCGTCTGAGCACATTATTTGTTTTCAGTCCAGCCACCGCTGGATTCCACACTGCTACCTTCTCTGAGGTAAATTTTACAAAGGTAGTTAAACGACTTTGCTTTATTTTACCTTCTCACTTTTACTCATCTCATCGTATTTCAACAATAGACATAAGTAACCTATTCCAGGAGGGGGAAAAAACTGCCTGGTTCACCTCTGAAATCTTCCGCGCCTGCCAAATGGCATAAGAGGGGAAAAACAGCCAGGGGTAGAGGGAAAAAATAAGAGATGCGCGAAATGGGGAAGAAAAAAAAAACGAAAGACATTTGGACAGACGGTGCCCGTAAGCTTATATTCCACATTAGGTGCACGCGCCAAGACGTCAATTGTGGGTGTTCGTGGTAGAGTAACCTGTGAAATTTGTTTCTTGAGGTAACTGATGCGTTTCTTCTGTAAAAGTGGATCTTAAAGATTTGCTTTATTAAATTTCTGATTGTTTTGCGTGTATTGGATTGATAAGTGTTTCCTAAGGCAAAGGATATTAGTTGTTTTAATTTTGTGTGAGCAAGAGAGTGGAAAAAAGGTAATGAGAATATTTATAGTATGTGTTGAGGAATAGTGTAAGGTATCGGATACTTGGTATTTACGTAAACGGAATCACAGAGAGACGGTGTATAAACATTTAGGAATATTGAGATATCGGGGTGTATACATAAAGTACATAAATAGTTTTTTTTTAGAGGTATTGGAGTATACAATTAGTTAGCATTATAGAGGTTTCTGACACGTAAGACATAAAAGAGATTGTAGAAATATTTGCGCATTGACATAATCATAGTGTTATCTAAGCACTAAACAATAATTCATACTATGACGTTTCTGGGCAATTAAATAATTAGGATATTAGAGGTTTCGGATTACACAATTAATATTATAGAGACACCTGGGTAACTGTAACACTAGGTTGTATGGATATCATATGTTACATTGGTTTCATTAAATAATATTAAATAATATGCTTTAAATAGTATGCATTCGAGTATTTACACATTTACGATTCCAGAGTTATCGGTTAGTAATATATATATATATATATATATATATATATATATATATATATATATATATATATATATATATATATATATATATATATATATATATATATAATGAATTATGCACCATTGGTTGGTCAGAAGAAGTCGCAATAGGCATTCAGGCAAGCATCCCATTGCTTAGGCTGGCGGCCAATGCCGTCCGCAAAAAAGGATTGTGGGTAATCACTGAACCAAGAGTTTACCGCGTTCATTACGCCTACATCTGTATGAAATCGTTGCCCCTTGAGAGATTTTTTTAGAGGTCCGAACAAATGAAAATCATATGGTGACATATCAGGACTATAGGCTGGATGTTGCAGAATTTTCCTACTTCTTCCTTGGTAATGCTTCCTGCACAATCTTTGCAACATGCGGACGAGCATTATCGTGCAACAAAATCACACCGTGAGAAAGCATGCCGGGTCGTTTATTCTTTATGGCTTTTTGCAGCTTGTCTAGTGTTTGCAAGTAGTGAATAGAGTTGATGTTGACACCAGGTTCTTTAAAGTCGGCCAACAATAGCCCTTCATGGTCAAAAAATACGCTCAGCATAACCTTACCAGCGGAAATCTGTAACTTGAATTTTTTGGCTTTTGGTGATCCAGCATGCTTCCATTGTATGCTCTCTCTTTTGCTCTCTCGACTCAAAAGGGTGACACCATGATTCATCGCCTGCCACTATGCGGAAGAGAAATGCATCACCCTCCACTCTGTAACGCAGCAAGTAGTTCAAACACCATCCCATGCGTTCCTCTTTTTGGTGGTCGGTCAACATCCGTGGTACCCACTGTGAACACACCTTCCGATATAAGCAGTTTCTTACGAACAACCTTTTGAATTGTCCCACTTAACACATCAAATTCTTTTGCTAGCGAACGTATGCTTCGACAACGGTTCATCTGTACTGCTGCATCAATTTTGGCGATGGTTTTTTTCTGTTGCAACCATATGCGCTTGACCTGGCCGTCGAAGATCTGTCGTGAACTGACGTTTTTTCCGAAACATTCATGCCCAGTCTGTTACTGTTGTCTTCGAAACACATTTGTTACCGTACGCTGCTTGCATTCTTCGATGAATGTCCACTGGTCGAATCACCGTTCCTTGAGCTTCTTTGGACGGATTTTGGATCAACCCGGCCATTTTCTCAAAGGTCAGAAACAGAACCTATGCATCATGGGACTATAAGCACGTGCTCTGTTATTCATTAATCCCAGGACTATGGGATTTCAAATAAACGCCCCTGATATATATATATATATATATATATATATATATATATATATATATATATATATATATATATCTGTGTGTGTGTGTGTGTGTATGGCAACCTACTTGACTTGATGTGCTTGCGTTTGAACTTCCGGTGCCCTGATGACGAGGCAAGGAGATCTTCCCTACACCGATCATTGTGACTTCCCCGTATAGAAAGCAGAGACAAACTACTAATCGTAATCTTGCCTAGGATATCAAACTTGGGTTGGAGCTCATCTCAACGTACTGCTATTTACGGGTATATATAATGGGATACAAACATAATGACGCCTAATGAGGGATTGATGGCGCTTAGTTTGTGAAAGTAAAACAGCATGTATAATCTATTATGGCGTCCTTGTTAATAAATAATTGATTACTACCAAGTAAAACATGTTACACCATGGTGTTATATTATGAGGAGAATACTTTTTATGCGGAGTATTGACACTTGTAAGTAAATTCAGAGCTTTATCTATGTCCACCCATCCATCATGTGCCATGCCGGTAAGCATAGGCCGTCATGATTCGCCATTTCACTCGATCACCAGAGTTGTAGATCAGCTCAGTGTTCCTGTCTCGGCCATACCACATGGCCAAGCTATCCAGGTATTTACTTCTCTGTCTTTCTCTTGTACTCTTCCCTTCGATCTTGCCAGTTGTCACCAAGTTCTCCAATGTATTTCTTCTCATAACATGTCTAAGCAATATTTTACTGTCTGCGCGTATTTCTCTAATCTTTGTACAATTTTCCTTTGTTTCTTGTAAGTCTTGGTCATTGGTTTTTTCTGTCTGTCCATGGTATTCTTTGCAATCTTCTCAGAAACCACATTTCCACAACCATCAGATGTGTTTCAGCTCCCCACCTCTTCCCACTTACACTGAGAAAGCGTCACCTTAATGTTACTTGACAGTCGTAATGACTGGATAGGACACACATTAAGAAAACCAGAAAATAGTACAAGTAAAATGTCTGGAACACACAGAACAAATGAAATGGAGAGAGACCTAATACACACAAAGAAGAGAGGTAGAGACGGAGATAATATTATGTGATGGCTTGGGTGGAGCCGTATGAGCTAGCAAAAGATTGACGGGTTTGTAGTGAGTTGAGTGAGAGCCAATTGTGCATGTATGTGTGTGCGTGCGCGCGCGCGTGTGTGTGTGTGTGCGTGTGTTGTGTTGTGTGACATCTGGCAGAGACAGAAATGAGTAAATAAGATCTTAATATGCAACTTAAATCTTTCAGACACTGAAATAAAGACCACAAAATTAAAAAAGAAGAGAATGCTTACAGCAGAAAAGGACACTTTATTTAATGAGTTGAGAGTGAGACTAGGTTCAAGAAAGTTGAATAAACATGTAAACAGACCGTTTGAAGTGAAAGTATATAACACTTATTGGACATTTTAGATTATCACATCGAATATAGAAAGCCGTCGAAATGTTTCCTTGAAAATGCATCCCAACTACCGAAAGACATGAATATCGCTGTATATAACACTTGTCGCTGCGGGACGCATCTAAATAGTACAGTCATGTATGTATGCATGTATTCATATTCACAGGCACGAAAGTACAGTCAAATAAACAAAAAGTTACATTGTAATACATAGTCTCTTTTACTATTTTAATGCATGCATAATCGAACTATAGATATATTTTCCAAGAAATTTAATTTATTAGCAATGTTTATAGCTGTCTAATTCAGGCACATATGAGAAATAATTAATTAATTTAGTTGCATGTCCTTCACAGGACGTAGCAGTCAACCCCAGCATTTTCGCTGTTCGTGATTCCTGGGCAAATTTTACGTTCAGTATTTTGCCGTTACTTTCTGAAAAACCGGCACCTATACCTTTTTTGAAAAAACCAGCACCGCTGTGTTTTATACCCGGGTATACGGGCTCACAGCCCGCGTTCGCAAGCCCTTAGCCACGGAGACGGTTAGAATACTTTGAACTATTTTGGTAGGAAAACACGGTGACAACGATGGTCAAGTGGAAAAAAAAAACAGACAGGAAGAGTGGACTTTGCTTTGAATGAGAGGGCTATGACCTTACACTGTTTCTTTTTTCTTTTTTTTTATGCGGAAGCTGTATATAGGCGTGAAGCAAACCTGTAGACAAGTGGGGAACATCCGTTGGTAAGGTTTTACTGCAATATTAGGAAAGACAACATCACAACAGAAATTATCAATGCCCTAGAAGAATATGGAATGACAAGATCACCAGACCGCTGAACACGATATATATTAATGGAGATTTACCTCCGGAAATTTGTAATTTATTTTAATTATTACATTCCCGAAGCTGGAGCGGCCAAAGAACTAAACCGGGAGCTGGTTGAATATCACATGGATATAACAGCAATTCAAGAAATAATGTGGCCAGGAGAGGGTGTTTTAGAGCAAAATTGAATGATTGTAATATATGTAGGAAATATCCAAAATAAACATGAATTAGGAACAGCATTCGTCAACAAAAAAGAGTTATGGGGGAACGTTCTAAACTTTAAAGCTGTTAATGACAGGATTAGTAAACTACGAATAAAAGGTAAATGGAAAAATATAACGATGATTAATGCACATGCACTTACTGAAGAGAAAGAAGATGATGTTAAAGAAGACTTTTTTTATGATCTGGAAGATGTCATAGAAGAAACCCCCAAACAGGACATCCTGAATGTGCTGGAAGACTTCAATGCAAAAATAGGTAGAGAGCAAACAAATAAAAAGTGGCCGGTATGGAAAGCCTACATACAACTTCAAATGACAATGGGTGGAGAGTCATCAACCTAGCAGAAGCCAAAGGACTGCAGATCAGCACTACCAGACTGAAAAGAAACGATATACAAAAACAAATTTGGAAATCATGTGACAAGAGAACCTATAAGCAAATAGATCACATTCTAATTAACAATAAAAATGCATCAAACATGCAACAAGTTAGAAGTTATAGAGGAACTGAGTGCCACAGCGACCACTTCCTCGTTGGAGCTATTTTAAAATAAAACTAAAGAGAGCTTTCTATGCTAAACTGGAAAGGTTACACCCAACATATAACAGAGAAAAACCACAAGAAACTACAGTCAAAGAGAAATTTGCAAATGAAATAAAAGTAAACTTGAAATTCTACAAAACCCTTTGGAGGAAAGCGTTGACCAAACTTGGTTGAACATCAAGAATACAATTCAGTCTACCGCAGAAGAATGTCTCGGTGTGTTAACCACGCATAGAAAGAACAGATGGTTCAATCAAAAATGTGAAGAAGCAGTCATCAGGAAAAAGAATACCAGACAGTTGTGGTTAAATGACATCAACAACATCCGAAATGAAGAGCAATATAGAACTGAATGTAAAGAGGCTACAAAAATAGTTCGACACCAGAAGCGAGAATATATGAGCAATATAATCAAAGATATGGAAACTAATCACCAGAAAAACGAATCCAGAAAGTATTTTAAAGAACTGAAGTCAATGAAACGAGGGCACCAACACAACACATATGGTTTAAAAGAAAAACTGGGAATATTATAAATACCTATGAGGAAATGTGTAACACATGGAAAGAATACTTTGTTGAATTACTAAATTGTGAAGCTCCAAGTAACACTTTCACACAGGAAGCGGTTCTAACGTGTGAACCACAAATTGAGGAACCTGTTTTCGAAGAAATCCTATATGTAATAACACGACTTAAAAACAATAAGGCAACTGGGACTGATGGAATTGCTGCTGAATTTATAAAGGCAGGCGGCCATGCATTACATCTCACATTGGCACCTTGCCGTCTTGACAGACGATAGTTTGTGCTTTAAAAAGGCATAATAACTTTTAACTATGGCGGTAGCGAGTGTGACTGATAAGGCCAATTTGCGCTGTAAATGTCCGTTCACAGTGGGTGCATGTGAACATGTGGTCATTTCCACCATCATGCACCATCTTACGTCTCAAACGCTTGGTGTGTGACTTTTCTGCAATAATTTTCTCCTTTGACTTTATTCCATTTCTGATATTTGCCCTCCATGCAACACGTTCAGTGGCGACTTGCTCCCAATGTGCATTATCAATGCCTGTATCAATCATGTCCCGCTTACACACATCTTTGTATCGTAGTAGAGGCCGACCATGAGATCTCTTACCCATCTGTAATTCACCAAAAAAGATATCCTTTGGTATTCTACCATCATCCATCCGCCTAAGATGTCCTATCCATCTAAGTCTACGAAGACTGAGCATGGAATAAACTGTCACACAACCTGATCTTTCCAATACTTCAGTATTTGTGATTTTGTCTTGCCACTTAATACCAAGAATTCTTCGCAGACACCGCATATGAAAGCTGTTTAAATTGTTCTCTTGGTGTGAGTAAGTTGTCCAGGTTTCACTGCCATAGAGAAGAGTACTAAGGACACAGGCTTGATAGACAAGGACTTTTGTTTTGGCAGTAAGCTTCCTGTTCTCCCAGACTCTTTTTCTTAACCTGTTCATTGTTGTTGCTGCCTTACCAATCCGGATGTTGATTTCCTGATCTAGGGATAATTTGCTATTTACCACCGATCCTAGATATGTAAAATGATCTACTATCTCTAGTTCGGCGTCGTCAATAAAGATTGATGGTACCCCATGTGCACCTTGTGACATAATCTGTGTCTTCTTTTTGCTAATTGTTAAACCAAATTCAGAACAAGCAATGGAGAATGCAGATAGTAGACATTGCAATTCTTCCTCAGAGTGGGTCGTAACTGCAGCATCATCTGCAAAAAGCAACTCTCTGATCAGTACCCTCCTAATTTTGGTCTTAGCCTTCAATCTCTGAGCATTGTAGAGGCCGCCATCTGAGCGTGAGTGAATGTATATACCACCATCCTGATCACGAAATGCATATTTCAGTAGAAGTGAAAAGTATATTCCAAAGAGGGTGGGAGCTAGTACACAACCTTGCTTAACTCCACTCTTGATTTCAAATTCTTCAGAAGTTGCACCATCAAACTTGATTATACCCTTCATGCCTGTGTGGAACGATTCCACAATAGACAGAAGAGTTGGTGGGCAGCCAATCTTCTTTAGTGCCTTGAACAGACCCTCACGACTGACCAAATCAAATGCCTTTGTGAGGTCGATGAAGGCAATAAACAGTGGTTGATTCTGTTCACGGCATTTTTCTTGCATTTGTCGCAATGAGAATATCATATCAGTGGTAGACCGGTTCTGTCGAAAGCCACACTGTGATTCGGGGTAGACTTGATCTCCTAGGACTTGAAGTCTGCGCAGAACAATTCTGGCAAATACTTTTCCAACAATACACAGAAGTGAGATACCCCTATAGTTGTTGCAGTCGCTCCGGTCGCCCTTGTTCTTGTACAGTGTTATGATGCTTGAATCTTTGAAATCCTGTGGGACTTGTCCTTCACGCCAGCATAGCTCTATTAGCTGGTGGATCTGTATAGTGAGTGTGTCTTGCCCACTCCTGATAACCTCTATTGGAATCCCATCCTTACCTGGAGCCTTGCCAGATGCAAGTTCATTTATAGCACACTTAACTTCTGTTATGGTGGGAAGTGTGTCCAGGTGGTCAAGAGTTGGTAGAGCCTCTATGGCGTTGAGGGCATTATCCGCTAGTTTGGTCTCACTTGAGTAAAGCTCCAAATAGTGCTCTACCCATCTGTCCATCTGCTGTTTCTTATCAGTGATGACTTCTCCAGTCAAGGTTTTCAATGGTGCACTTCTTTTGATCACTGGACCACAGGCTTTCTTTATTCCTTCATACATGCTTCTTATGTCTCCCTTATCACTTGCGATTTGAATGGACTCACATAACTTGATCCAATAATCATTTGCACACTGCCTGGCAGCCTTTTGCACATCCTTCCTAGCTTGCCTTAGCTCACTCAGAGTGTTACGCGTTGGTCTTTCCTTGTTTCTTAAGAGAGCTTTCTTCTTCTTATCAATCAAGGGCTGCAGAGTCTCGCTGTTGGCCGCAAACCAGTCCTGCCTCTTATGATCCACAGTGCCGTAAACCTTTACGGCAGTTTTACAAAGAGTTTCCTTAAGTTTATTCCATTTATCATTTACTGTACAATTTTCTGGTGTATCAGTGAAAGCGTCTTCAAGTTGCTGTTGAAACTGAAAGCACTTTTCAGGATCATGAGTGTTAATAATATTAATCCTGGGGCTAGATTTGTGTTTAGCTGTGTAGATTCTCTTTGGTCTCAGTCTAACCCTTGCAACAACCAAAGAATGATCCGTATCACAGTCAGCACTGTGGTAACTACGAGTCAATGATATATGGTTCAGATGTTGTCTCCGTGTGATGATGAAGTCCAGCTGGTGCCAATGGCCGGATCTTGGATGTTTCCATGTGACCTTATGCATCTCTTTTGTTTTAAAAAAAGAGTTTGTAATACATAGGTCATTACTGGTGCAATGCTCCAGCAGCCTTTGCCCATTTTCATTCATGCGACCGATGTTGTATTTTCCAAGGCACACTGGCCATGAACTCGAGTCCTTGCCCACACGAGCATTGAAATCACCGAGCATATAAATGTAGTCGGATTTTGGAACTGCCTTGATCACAGAGTCTAACTCCTCATAGAACAAATCCTTCACATCATCAGAGGAATCGAGTGTCTGTGCATATGCAGTAATAATGGTGGCAAACCCACAAGAGGTTGCCAAGCGCAGGGATAATAGTCTTTCATTTCCTCCTGCTGGAATTTCAATCATTCCCAGTAGCGAATTCTTTACTGCAAAGCCCACACCGTGTTGCCTTTTTTCTGCCTGCCCTTTACCCTTCCAGAAAAAGGTGTAGTTGTTTTCCCTGAGTGACCCTTCCTCAGCGAGGCGAGTCTCCTGCAGGCCAGCAATATCAATGTTAAGACGATTGAGTTCGGCATCAATCACAGCCGTTTTTCTCACATCGTCAATATTGGTCAAGTCAGTGGAAAATCCTGGACACATGGTTCTCACGTTCCAGGTTGCAAGCCGTAGCTTGAGGTTTCTATTTATATTTTTGTTTGTACCTGGTGCATTGGTTTTACAGCCTGCGATTCAGATTTTGTCCTAGCCCCAAGCACCCATTGAAGCAGACAGGCTGTGGCGGATCAGCACCCAATTGGCTGGGGGCTGCCCAGCTTGAGGCGGGCGGTAGCTGATCAGTGACACCTATAGGTGTCTCCCACCGTCAGAGGCAACGCGTGGCGCCCCATGTCTACGCCAACTGACAAGGACTTATAACCCGTAACAGTTGCCTCTCGCTTTGATTCCGAGACCAGTTAAGACCAGGGATGGAGTTATTGCCTCTCCATAGCACAAAGCCTGGGCTAAAATATAGAGATCATGTGTTGCCCATGCAGCATGATCCCTCTCTCGGCCTGCCTAGTTCACTCCAGAGGAAAGGTAACACCCCTACATCTGGAACAAGACAAGCTGCAGAAGCTGCCGGATCAGCAAAGCAATGCTCTAACTGTCCGCCTGTCGGAGCTTCGATCCTAGACCAGTCGCCAACCAAGGCTTAGGGCCTGGTCTGCCCTGCCATGACAATTTTGTCTTTAGCTTGCATTTCCTCGCACCAGGGTAAGGCTTGTACCCTCCCAATTGCGCTCTTCCGCCCGAAGCCGTTGGCACAATGTGGGGTGTCGGGTTTGGTAAGCGCCGCCCAACGTTCGGCGGCTAAACCTATACGAAATAATAATAAAAATCTGGAGGACAGAAGTATTACCCCGTGACTGGAAAGAGTCATTATTGATACCTATCTTTAAGAAAGGAGACAAGTTCCAATGTGAAAATTATAGAGGAATATCACTCCTGTCTACAAGCTATAAGATACTATATGCTATATTACTAAATAGACTAAAACCATATTCAGAAGACATATTAGGTGACTACTAGGCGGGTTTCAGACAAAACAGATCAACAATAGATCAGATATTTATCTTACGACAAATAGCCGAGAAAAATTGGGAATATAAAAGATATCTCCATAACATTTTTGTGGATTTTACAAAGGCTTATGATAGTGTCCATAGGAATAGTCTTTGGAATGCTATGTAAGAATATGGAATACCAAGGAAGTTAATCAACATGACCAGACTATGCATGGAAGATACTTATAATTTAGTAACATATAAAGGCAGGAAATCAGACTTTTTCCAAATAACATCTGTCTTGAAACAGGGTGATACACTATCGCCGCTCCTTTTCAATCTGGTACTAGAGAAAGTTGTAAGGAAGGTAAAGGAGGAATGTGCTATTGGAGGAACATCCATGCTGCTTGGTTATGCAGATGATATAGATATTATAGGGGGAAATGAACAAAAGACATTGGAAATATTGACTTACTTAAAGGAAAAAGCTCAACAAATGGGGCTGGTTATCAACCAAGATAAGACAGAATATATGGTAATTTCAAGAGAAGGAACGGCTAAAACTCTGGCCACATACAAATAGATAATATGACCATTGAAAGAACGGAAACATACAAATACCTAGGTACAATCTTCAACTACTCCAACATAATAAGGGAAACAATACAAGCTAGAATCAACTCTGGAAATAAGATATACAATGCACTACAACATCTGCTAATATCAAATGCGCTATCTCGTAACACCAAGACCACAGTATACAAAACACTGATCAGACCAGTTGTGCTGTATGGCTCTGAAACCTGGAGTACAACGAAAGGAGACGAAGTGTTGTTACAAACCTTTGAGAACAAAGTCATAAGACGCATCTGTGGGCCCATTTGGGATACACAAAAAGGAGAGTGGAAAAGAAGAAGCAACAAAGACATTTATGATATGTTTAAGTCCTCGCTAGTCGCTGGTATCATGAAAGTTATAGACTGCAATGGCTGGGGCATATAGAAAGAATGCAAGATAATAGGGAAACAAAACTCGCTTGCACTCAGGAAATAAATGACCGTAGACCCTGAGGTAGACCAAGAAGACGGTGGAGAGATAATTTACATACAGACCTACAGGCACTTGTAATCAGCGACTGGCAAGAGAAGGTCAACCAGAGAGACGAATTGAGACGGCTTGTATATGCAGCAAAGAATCTCAATGGCTCGGAATGCTGAAAAAGAAGAAGAATCCCGAAGAAATCAAAAGCCTTAGAATGTTACAAACATCGATCAACTTGCATAATGTGCCACATCACGAAGATTTTGCTAATTCAAAGAGTTAGAACAAAAATACAACCCGAAATAGGAGAAGAATAATGCGGGTTTGTAGAAAGCATGGGAGCAGTAAATCCTATGGATATGCTGAGAATATTAATTGGGTGTCCTAAAGAAGTAAACGAAGACCTACATCTTTCCTTCATTGGCTAAATAGAGGCTTACGATAAAGTGAGTCATGTCGACACGATGAACATGCTTGCATATCTACAAATTGATGGGAAAAACCTTAGACTGATAAAAAAATCGTATACTGAAAACAAAAAGCTGCCATAAGGATTGATAATGAAGTAGGTCAATGTCAGCCTATTAAGAAAGGTGTGAGACAGGGATGTGTGTAATGTCTCCAGAATTTGTTTCCTGTACACTGAAAATATTATTAGAAATTTAGAAGGTATGTGATGAATCACCATTGTGGGACATAACATCAATTACATTAGATATGCAGATGATTCAGTATTGTTTGCAGACTATGAACAGGATCCGCAACATACAATAGATGCGGTTATTGTACACAGTGAATAACTAGTGGTAGAATTAAATTGTAAGAAGTCAGATGATGGTCGTCACTAGGAAAAAGATAACAAAATGTATATTGGGATACATGACAATATTCTTAAGCAAGCAAACCGATACAGCTATCTCAGAATAGCCATAACATCTGAAGGGAGGTGTCTTTAAGAGATTACAACAAGAATCGCCATAGAAAAGGTAGCCATAGTCTTGCAAAACAAGAAGGAAATCATACTGGCCAATAAAAAGATGGCAGTTGCAATGTGAAAAAGAGTGTTGAAGTGCTACATCGAACCTGTACTTGTATATGGTTGACCAACGTGGACAATGAGAAAGAAGACAAACTGAAAAATATCTAATGGCAGTGGAGATGCGATTTCTGAGAAAATGCAAAGAATATAATAACATACAGAAAAACCAAAGTTTAAGTTCTACACGAAGCAGATGAAAACTGTAAATTAGTTATAGAAATTAGACATAGACAGTCACAATGTTTTAGACACGTTATGAGGAGACGTAAACTAGAGAACTTGGTGATAGCTGGCAAGACTGAGGGCAAGAGAACAAGAGGAAAGCAGAGAAGTAATTATCTGGGTGCTTGGTTACGTGGAATGGTCGAGACAAGAACACAGAGCTGAAATCTAGTGATCAGGTAAGATGGCGAAACATGACCGCGTACGATTGTCGGCATGTCACTTGTTGGTGGTGATGATGATGATGATGGTGATGATGATGATGATGATGATGATGATGATGATGATGATGATGATGATGATGATGATGATGGTGATGATGGTGATGATGACAGTGACAATGCTTGATTTTAAACAAATAATGCACTTCACAACTGAGTGTTGTTGTACTGCAATGCAATGAATGACGTTTAAACACAAGGTCATGAATGAAATACATTGTAGAGGACGATAAAGAATGAGACTGTTATACTTTAGATGCTAATTAATTAACATATAACTCAATTGCTAGTGTACACACTTCAAAGATGGAAAACCGTATTGTGACCCACCATGTCTAAACAACTGCATCATCTTGTTTACAGAAAACTTTCTCCAACCTCCTCTTTCTTCTCCTTCTTCTTCTCTCCCCCCTTCTTCTTCTTTGTCGTTGTCTTGTTCTTCTTCTCCAATTATTTTTCGGTCTGTCACACCTAGTAATCGTCATCAAGTTCCTAGCCAACTGACTTGAGTGATAGAGATTCTCTTCATCCTGCCATCTCCACCAGTATGCATCCGTGTATGTGCCGACACGTTTTCGTGCCATAACAAAAGGTTGTCAAATAGCTTCACTCACTGTCTTTCTCTGTATCTCTTTCCATAACTCATTTCAGTTGTCACATCGTATTCCGGTTGTTCTCTTCTCGTAGTGCAGCGGGAATTAATGATTGCTTCTTTCTGAATCTTGTGATAAGTTGTATTTTTTGTGTTAGCCTCTGTGAAACATTTAGATTGCCCACTTTGTTTGTCCAATCATTTTTCAACAATCTACTTTAAAACCCCTTTGAGGCTCCAGTGGATTTAATTGCTTGTTTATAAACTGATTATTTGGTTGTTTCGGGATTTTAAATTTAAATATTGAGCACAACCCACTACTAGCAACGCTGATCGTATTCTGGTATGAATCTAAGGCATGTTTATTAACTGTCCATAATTGACAGCTATATGCTAAATCTAGTTTTATCAAACACAAAGACTTCCTTTGTTAACCTTCAATGACAGGGATTTAATATAAAATGTTACTGATTTTTATAACATGCAGTTGTTACTTATCCTATTGTATTCCTTATCCTAGTATGTTCCTAATCGCAGTGATGTATCTTCCATATGAAGTATCAACTCTCTGAGACACTTTCATCTTCTGTATTTGCTTAAAATCATTGCACAGACTTCAACTGTACATGTAGGTATGGTGAGATTCTTTGATATTACCTCTACTTCTGTCTTCCTATTATTCAAGAACAATTTGTGCAATAAATATTTGTCCTTGAACGTTAGAAAAAGAGTTCTTGTATTTTACATAGAACCAATATTAACATATGGCTGCAATAACTGGAATAAAATTACTAGAAACTGAAAGATTTAGTACAAGTGTCCAACCCTGTGCCAGACGCGAACCTGGCAACGTGTGAGCCGAAGCGCACACCACTTCTGTCAGCCACCACTCTCATAGTCTCTAGTTGTCCATGATGTCATGACGTCATTTGTAGGCTACGTGTTTGAACCAGGATGGGTTTTTTAAAGTAACCTAATGGCACATTAAGCCCGGTTGATCTATAGAATGTGTGGTTGGCACCATATGCCCAATAAGTTCCAAGTGGTGCGATAAGGTCCATTACTTTAATTGTAATAAGTAATCTAATATCTACGTCTGTTTTCTTACATTTTCTCTTGCTCCGCGTGCTCCAATTATTGTTATTATAAATGATGCATTTTCACCAACAGTCTTCAGTGTTAAAAAAACATTTGAAATAACGTAAGCACGGCCTTATAATAGCTGCCAGTGGGCAACGCTTGCAAGACTGTCCCGGATTACAGCCACATTCGTTTTCTTTTTTTTTTTTCTTTGGGTTGGGGGGGGGGGGGGGCTATATCCCCTATTAAGGAATAATCCCCCAGCCAACTCACTTCAATCCCCTCTATTTTCAGGTAGCCCATACAGCTCTGTCCATACCCTTCCTATATTGTTAATTTATCTATCGTATTCGTGAGTTTGTAGGTCTCTAATTCTTTTGCTTTGTGGGTTCCACACTAAGACTTTCTAGTTATACTATTCTCAGGTTTTCTCTATCTATGCCCCATCCAGCGCCAGCATCTTTTCTTCATCTCTTGGTATTTTCCTAGTTCTCTCCGTGAGCTTCACATTGGTAATTTTGTCGTACCATTTTATTCCTCCTATTTTGCGCCGGCAACAATTAGTGCACGTTTGTAGATTATTTGTAATCGTTTACGTTGTTCCCCATGTTTCATACCCATACAGTAGTACAGATTTCACGTTAGAATTGAATATTCTACGTTGTTTAAGTCCCCATTGTTGTCGGCATATTTTCCCGATCATTATGATCCTGCCTTTTACAATGGATCAGTGGCTTTGGGGTTAATGTATTCGGTTTCACCATTTCTGAACGTACAGAGTGGAGGGTTCCAAATCAGTCATAGGCGATTTGGGTGCAGATCGCTTTGCATTGATTTTGATGGTATGATTGTCGGTCGTTCAGAAAGTAATGACACACTACTGAATGTAAAATGCCCTAGTAAATCACAGACATCAAATAAATGATGAGGTTGATTACAAAGTCCTGTAAAGGACATTCAGCTAACTTTAGATCATTTTCAGACGTTTCTGGAAGTGTTCTGGGAAGGAAACACAATGACGAGAGGAAATAACTAACCTAACGGGCACTCTTCCGATTGACGGGTCTAAATAGTTCCGCAGTGAATAAGTTAGGGTTAAGGGTTAGGGTCAGTGATAGTTTAACACTAACCCTAACCCTTAACCCCTGACTTATTCACTGCGGAACTATTTAGACCCGTCAATCGGAAGAGTGCCAACCTAACGTATTATGCCGTGGACATAGTATATTGGACATCGTAACGTATTATGCCGTGGACCTAGTATATTTAAAAAAAAAAAAAACATAATTCGCAATCCCACGACAAAATCTGCCATAGGTTACCTTGTGAAAATAGGCCATTGTGTAAATGTGCGATGTTAAAGTTAGACAATCTATATTACATATGATTGACAAGCCTTCTGTGTATTTGTGACAGTGCGAGATATAACAGAACTGGCTGGCCGAGGCATCTGATTTTCGCCGGGAACTTGAATCGGTGACATTTAAGGTGACTAAAGCTCTAGCTCCACCGATCCACCGGAACGTTTACAACATGTCTGAGGACGACGATGGGGTAAGTACCAGTAACGTAGACACTGCACAACTGCTGATTCACAAGCTCTGCTTGAGCCGAATTATTATACAACTGGTCTTGGTAGAATGTGAGATTATAGTATAGCTCACCACACTACTTTCTACTTTGACAAACTATTATATATAGCTCATCGCACTATTTGAACGATTATTGAACAGCTCGTCACACTAAGTTGAAAGATTATTGCAAATCTCATTTCACTACTTTGATAGAATAGTATATGACCCACCGCACTTTTTCGAAAAAGGTATTGCACAGCTCGTCACGCTAGCTTGAAAGATTATTGTACACCTCGTCTCTCACACGCCAGATATATTATTTTAGCAAGATTAAATTAGTTCCCCCGACTGTTATATAGCTCAAACACACTAGTTCCATGGGTTATTGTTTAACTCGTCAAAACAGTTCACTGGGGTGATTGTTACATAGCTCGTTACGCACACCCACACTAACACATGTAGAAACACACACTCCTTTCACATGTTAATTGCTTTAGGGCGATTCTAGTTTTAGAGATTATTATACATGGGGTATTCGTAAAGTAATTCACCACATAATATTTCTTAGCTAATAATGAAGTTAGAAGCATGCAAAATGTAGAATGTGCCAATTGTGAGTACCAAATTGCAACCTAAACGGCCAAATAATATGGCTGTCCTAAACCATTGAAATGGAGTGTGTTAACAATTTGCGTTGTAAGCAGTGAATTGTGATAGAATTTCTCGTTGCAGAGAAAGGAACTGTTATGAACATTCACAAGTCTATGTGATAAGTATGGAAATTTTGCAGTCGACAGGAGTACAGTCATTCGCTGGGGTAAGAGAATCAAAGAATCAGGAAGTAAAGATACGGAGCTGCTTTATCGGCCTCGTCGTGGACGTCATGCCACAGCCACCAACACAGAAATGTTGAAATGCGCAGAGGGCATTATTCTTACTGATAGGCGAATCACTACTCAATAATTGGCGTTACAGCTGTCAGTCAACAATGGTAGTGCAAATGCAGTTATAAAAAATCTTGGATTTTCTAAGGTTTGTGCATAATGGGTTCCTTGAAGTCTCACAAATGACTACCGATTGCAAAGGAAAGACAATTCTTCTGAATTTCCATGCTGATGGGGAGAACTGTTTGGCTAAGATCGTTACAAGTGACGAAACCTGGGCAAATCATTTTGAACCTGAGACAAAAGGACAGTCACTGTCTTTTGGGATATCGATGGTGTGATTGTTGTGGATATTATGCCAAGATGAGTGTCAATGAATTCGCAAGCTTACATTAAGACATTGAAAAAACGTAATCAAGATTTTCGCAGAGTTCGGTCACGCAATAATCCAGCATACCTGCTTCTCCTTCACGACAATGCGCGCACTCACACAAGTCTGGCAACACGGGAAGCAATCCCCAAATTGGGTTGGACGGTACTACCCCATTCACCCTAGAGTCCCGATTCGGCACCCTCTGGTTTTCATCTATTTTGTACACTTAAAGTTGCACTCCACGGGACAAAGTTTGAAAATGATGACGGAGTGATTCATCCAGCCAAAACATGGCTATATGATCAAGACAACAATCTGGTACGCGCAAGGAATACGTGCAAATGTTTCGCGCTGGCATAAAGCCGTACAAGTTGATTGGGATTATGTTAAATAATACTGATGTTTATTGCGTATAAATGTCAGGCTTTTTAACAAACAGCTCCTGAGAAAAACGATGTGGTACATTACATTTTGATCACCATTCGTTTATAACGTTATACTAATTTGAGAGATTATTATAGACTGCCACATTATTTTAAGAGATTATTTTATAGCACATCACACTAGTTTCAGATATTACTCTATATAGCGTTTCACTTGTTTGAGAAATTGTTGTATAGTGTGACACACTGGTTTGAGAGATGATTATACAGTGTGTCACGCTAATTTGAAAAATTATTAAACAATGTATCAAACATGTTTTGCGTATTATTATACAACGCGTGTCACTAGTTTGTGGTATTATTATACAGCTTGGCACATTAGTTTATAGTATTATTATATAATGTGTCACACTAGTTTGTGGTATTATTATGTAGTGTGTCACTCTAGTTTGTGGTATTATTATATAGTGTGTCACTCTAGTTTGTGGTATTATTAAATAATGTGTCACACTAGTTTTTAGTATTATTATATAATATGTCACACTATATTTTGGTATTATTATAAAACGCGTCATATTAGTTTGTGGAATTATTATACAACGTGTCACACTAGTTTGTGGTGTAATGAAGCTTTTCACATTAGTTTGTATTATCAATAAATAATGCGTCACACTGGTTTGTGGTATTATTATTATATAATGTGTCACGCTAATTTGTGATATTATTATATAAAGTGTCACACTAATTTGTGATATTATTATGTAGGTTGTGACACTTTGTGTTATGACTATATAGCGTGTCACACAAGTTTGAGAGAGGATTATTTTTCGTGTCACATTAGCCTAGGGTATATATGTATATATGGAGTTATACATGTTTGAGAGATTACTATATAGCGCGTCGCACAAGTTTGAGATATTATATAGCGTGACACGCTAGTTTCAGAGATTATTATATAGCACGTCACTCTAGTGTCAGAGATTATTATATAGCACGTCACTCTAGTTTCAGAGAATATTATAAAGCGTGTCATATTTGTTTGTACGGTTCGTCACGTGTTATACTATTTTATTCGGTTGGTCACGATAGTTTTAAGAGGGTATTACATAGAGCGCTATACTGATTAAAGGAGAGATTGTTATGAAACTAGCTTCTTGGGTTATTATATAACCTGTGAGACAATTTTAAGTGATGCCATCAGTAACATTTTTAAGCTTTCATTGTCTTCCTGTATTTCAATACGGTATGAATGTAGAATGCAGGATTGTCGCTGGCTGAACCAGTCGGTAACTGTTATTAGCATTTAAGCCGGTACTGGTAGTGCCGCCGGCTCCGTGGCGAAGGCTTACGGAGGCAGTTCGCAATCCCGCATACCCGCGTTCTAAACACAGCTGCGGGCCACAGACCGCCTTGTGTTGGTTTTTTTACGAAATGGTTTGGGTAGCAAACTACTGAACGTAAACTTGCCAAAAAGGGCTCTAACAGCAAATAAATGCTGGTGTTGACTGCAACGTCCTGTAAAGGATATGCAACTAACTTAACAGGTAGCGTAAAGTGAGACTTGTTGCTTCGATGAACTGGGATGCTATGTGTGAGCGTAAAATAATCACTCGATTTCCTTGTCTGTTACTGTTCGTTGGCTTAATAGGTTACGAGCCCAACATTTGTGACATTATGTCATTTGACCTTTCAAGTGACTAATTTTACTGTTCATTGCATATAAGGGTGTTACATTATACTGGTGTTATTTATAAAGTTATTACACCATACATGTATTAACTATAAAGGTATATATATATATATATATATATATATATATGTATATATATATATATATATAGAGAGAGAGAGAGAGAGAGAGAGAGAGAGAGAGAGAGAGTGAGAGAGAGAGAGTGATAGAGAGAGTGAGAGAGAGAGTGAGAGAGAGAGAGAGACAGACAGACAGAGACAGAGAGTTAGTTGCATGTCTGTACAGCATGTTGCAGTCAGCACCAGCATTTATTGGCTGTTTGTGAAATATTAATTACATTTTTGCGATCAGTAGTCTGCCATTCCTTTCTCAATAGCCGACGGTCGCCTATACTGTCTAAACCAACTGAAAGCGATCTGCTTCCAAATCGCCTGCCTCTTGTTTTGAACCGTCGATTCGAATGTCTGAGAATTGTGAAACTGTGCTTTACTTGACCTGTTCCTGTTCCTTTACTTCACCTGTTCAACTGTTTACTTGACCAGAAACTGTGCTCTAATCATATATATATATATGCATGTACATCAGTCAATGAATTTCCCGTGCGTTCTTGGAAATTTCCATCGTAAAGGAAAACGCGGATAAACTTTGATTTTCTCGAGGTAAATGACTGTACTTGCAGAACATTTTCACCATACATTTTCACTGCCCGTTACCGTAGCCACCTCATTTCGTATTCAAGTTGTACAAATGATACTTCATCTACCGCAGTAGCTATTTTATACATGTATTTCAAGTAAAATGCACCAGACTAGTAAAATCATAAACTGGAAACAGAAAGCTGTCACACAGATTGATAATGAAGTAGATCAATACCAGTCTATTAAGAGAGGTGTGCGACAGGGATGTATAATGTCTCCAGCTCTCTTTTCCTTACACAGTGAAACTATTTTTTAGAAATGTAGAAGGTATATGAGGAATCACCATTGCGGTGACATAACATCAATCATCAATAAAATTAGATATGCGGATGAATCAGTATTAACTATAGAAATTGAACAGGATTTGCATTATTTAGTAGATACGGTTATTGTGCACAGTGAAAAACTGGCGTTAGAATTAAATTGTAAGAAGACGGAGAATACGGTCATCACTAGGAAGAAAGAAATACCACAATGGGTGAACAGTAATATTATTAAGCAAGTGAATCAGTACAACTATCTCCGAAATGTCATAACATCTGATGGGATGAAGAGATTGGAACAAGAATCGTTATGGCAAAGGTAGCCTTTCCCAGATGGAAACGATACAAACCAATAAAATGATGTATGGAAGTGATAAGTGGCCAATGAGCAGACGAGCTGAAAACATCTAGTGGCAGTGGAAATGTGGTTTCTGATGAAATTATTAAGAATACTATGGACAGACAGAAAAACCAATGAGAAAATTCTAGAAGAACCGACATCATTGCACTCAGGACATTTCCATACGTGCTCCGTACCCTCGTTCAACAGCCAGCGAAGAGTCAAAATACTAATCGTTCCCACCGCTATCTGATTAAAAGTTCTCCTGGTCTTCCCTCTCAGTTTTGAGATTCTGCCAGAACCCCTGTCGACCCCCCGCAGTCTCATTCTTTCCACATATGGATTCTCAATCTGTTCCTCCACCTTCTCCCCCTGGTCCCACAAGCGCACGACCATCTCCCCCTTGTCCATATGCAAACTACCACCAAGAGGTGCATTCCCTGCTAGCCTATCAGCCTGTTCATTCCCCCGTACCCCCGCATGGCCAGGGCAAAATATCCATACAATTCTCACAATCTGTGACCTCTGAAGCAACGAGAGCCCTTCCACACGAAACATTCCTTTCTTCACCTTACTAAGCATACTCTTTGAATCCGTAATGAATACAACGTGTGTTGCAGTAGCCTCCTCTAGCCACCGGAATGCTGCTTACTGCCTCCACCTCCATTCTCATGCTGGAGGTCGTAGTCTCATATGCCAGACTCTCCCTTTTCAAGACTCTTCCATTAGCCTTTTGCAATAAAGCCCCAGCCACTACGTCTGTTTCTCACCACTGACCCATCGGTGTAGATGACTATGTCACCTTGATGTGTGTTACTCTGGATCAGCTGTTGCACTTCAAACTCAGTGCGGCCCGCTGCCCATTCTCTGCACTCACGACCCAGTGTTATTATTACATTGTGCCAGTCCGTCATGTCTTCCGTAACTTCAGCCCACTCTCTTTCACGACTGATGGTCTATAAATAACACACCTGACGTATAGAAAGTTCTGCCTGTGCCATCAAGCACCTGCCTCGTCTTAGTCTACGACCCTTGACCATATCCATTGCTGCGTGCAGCGGGTGATCCCTATCTGCAGCAACTTTCAGGTACCATTTGACCTGAAGGACCTTATGCCTCTCCGTTATTGTTGGTAGCGCCAGGATATGCCCCATGCATATAATTGGTGTGTCCTGTGTGCACCCCAGGATTAACCGCAAGGCAACATTCTGTATAAGCTCCAACCTTTCAAGTTGGCTCTTTGATACTGTCAGCAGCTCCAAACCATAATCAATGACAGAAATTATTAACTGCCGAAAGAGCCTGTACAGCATCCTCTGATCTACCCCGGTTGCTGCCATAGCTCTCAATGCATCAAGTCCCCTACCAGCTTTCACCACCAAAGCCTCCACATGATCCTTAAAAGACAAACATCTGTCAAAGAAGATACCCATGTAATTAAATATACTCTCTCGACTAAGATGACATCTATTCAACATAATACCTGGGACATCTGCCTTGACGATCCGGTTATGCAGGGAGTACCACACAACCGATGCCTTGTCTGGATGTATAATGGCCCCTGCACCACTTCGCCACACTGTTTAATGCCACCTGTAAGTCTTTCGCCAAACTGGCCCTGTCTCTGCCCTGTCTTTACACCGTACATCATCTGCAAATGTCAAGATTCTATCCACACCCGGTGTCTCAATAGCTGCGATGTTGCTGGTGTAGACATTAAAGAGCACTGGGGACAAGGCAGATCTCTGCGACAACCCAGGTGTAAGTACAGGGGTCTGAAGTCCAGGAACCCATGCGTAGTGCAACCTTACGCTCATAAAGGACTGCGCATCCCATCTAACAAGGCAAGGGCAGACTTCCATGTCTAACAGTGTGTGTATTAACCGATCATACCTGACCCTGTTATACGTATCGTCCACGCAAACAGCTACCGCCACTGTCTCCTGTTTATCCTGGAAGCCCTCATAGACATCACATGCAAAAGTTGCAGCATTGGCCCAGGTGTCCTTCCCAGGCCGGTAACTCCCGAGTCCTTAGGTAAGAAGATTACGATTTTCCAAATGTCGCTGGAGCCTGCGTGCTACTATCTTTTCGAGGACTTTACCATACGTGTTTTGCAGGGTTATGATTCGGTATCCATTAAGTCTGGAGTGATCCTTACCTGGCTTTGGGAGTGGGACCAGGTAGCTATGCAGCCAATCGTGGGATATTTCCGCCGTATTGATGCTTAGGTTGAAACAAAGAGCCATCTCCTCCAAGTCCCCATCATTTATGTTCCTCATATGGGGTACCTCACCCCATCGGGGCCTGGCGCTGTGTCTTTAGCCCGCTTCGGTACCCGTCTATTATCCTCCACTTTAATCTCACAGTCCTCCTTCCTAGTAACCCGTGACAAGGCTTCTCTGACGTTATCTCTAATAGCCCTATCTTGCTGATCCGACTGATTTAAAAATCGCGCAAGAAAAGCCTCCCCTTTGTCCTTGTCAGTTGTCATAGGTCCGTTGTTATCATCATAAACGGTGCCTTGTGTACCAGGATCGCCTGTCTCTTCATCTGCCGGTGCAGCCTCTAGAATTTTTCCAATGTCACATTCCCACCGACTTCATTGATAAACTGTTCCCACTTAATCCTTTTTGCCTCAGCTGCCTGGAGTTTAAATTCCTACACCTTTACTTTTTTATATCTTTCAGCCTCTTCCAATTCTGTGTCAACTGAATTGGTTGCTCTCCGCACCCTCTGCCAATTCCTTATGGCCGCCCTCTTTTCCCTCCATGAATTCTCCACCTCTAGTGTCCACCATGGTGGTTGGGTGAAGATTCTTCTTGTTGGTTTAGATCTTCCCTGTGATCTAAGGCGCTCTAAGAGCGACGAGTGGTTGCGATCATAACTGAATGCCCTGCGAGCTCTTATAGCCCTATCTGTGCTGGACTTAGGTATTAGCACAGAACAGGGGAGGCGGTCACTTCCATGGTCTCCAAGGACGCTCCATTTTATATCTGATGCCGCCTCTTGGGATACAAGCGCAGGTCGATGGCCGTGTCAGGGTCCCCCGGTCTCATTGCTAGCCTAGCGGCTGTCCCGTCATTTAAACAGACAACATCCGTCTCAAGCAAAGCCTCAGCAAGAGCATTACCTTGTCTGTTCTCTCCCGACCTGTTCCATTCCTTGGCGAGGGCGTTGAAGTCACCACATATCAGATACCTGGTACCTGGGGCGTCCACTAAACCTTTCAACCAGTCACAGCTCTCTCTCTCTCTCTCTCTCTCTCTCTCTCTCTCTCTCTCTCTCTCTCTCTCTCTCTCTCTCTTTCTCTCTGCCTAAGCAAGATTCCCCACTTACATATATATTTATCAAGTTCCAGCTGTATCGGCCAATTTGTATCCGCATTCCATGCACCTCTTTACTCTCCTGACTCCACCCACTCATATCCAGTATCGAATGCTGTAAATCATCCTTGACCACCAGAGCCTGCCCATGTCTTCCTTGCCCTGTTCGGTTGATGTAACATGTATAGCCAGGGCGCTTAAAAGAGTTTGTATTCAATTCTTGTAACATCAGGATATTAAAATCGTAGACCAGTTTCTCCAGTATTGGTCCTCGTTGCTTTGCACTACGGCAATTCCAATACCCAACTCGTACATTTGTGAGTCCCAAGCGATCCTTTTCCCTTCTACCCCTTCTGGTTCCAGCCCTCTTCTTCCTTTTCCTCCCCCCTCTCCACTACCTCTTCTCCTCCGCTTCATTATCTCCTCGATGGTGTTGTCAAAGGTATCTAGCACAAAGCACGTACTCCGTTGCCTCGGTGATAATTCTTTGTATTATTCATAGTTGGTTAGATATGAAGGCAGGATATAATCGGTCACCCTAATAGATCTTGCCTGCTAGGGAAGGGGCAGGGGATGTCCCTCAGGAGTCCATACGCCTGGCGCCGCCCCGCCCGCATACCAGACGTTCCACGTTCACGACCAGCTCACCCGTAGCCATTCAGTCCTCGGCACGTCGGTCCACCTTAAAATTGGGGGTTTATGCTTGCTTGCTTGTGTTCGTTGGCTTGAGCTCCAACGCGAAGTCCTGTATGTCGGATGAAGGCATCCTGTTGTCCAACATCAGTGTGATGTTATACAGGACCTGAGGCTTGCGTGAGTATCCGTTGTCCCATGTCTGGCTTAGTGGTGTGCAGACTGGTGGTTCCTCGCCGTACAGGCAGACACTCTCCTACTTCGAAGGAATCGGCGATCCTACTGACTTTAGCCAAACCCCGAAGGGACCTGTTGCCCAGGGCGCTCGACGAGGACGCATCAATAGGTCTTGGCCAGTATATAACCCGGCCCTGGTGCCTTGGAAACACCTCTGCGTCCCGGGGGCTTATAATCGGAGTTTTCCATCTAATAGATTGGCCGCTGTAATAGCTAATGGGCCAAATCTACCCGGGAGCAAGAGGTTCCAGCGCCTCATTCCTGGCGAACACAGTAGATACATGTATACGGGGAACAGAACCAATGTCATACACTATCTATCAAATAGTACATACTAAATAGTTAAAGTCACTACACAACAGAAACATAACTCTCGCAGGTAGATAGTTGAGCCCCAAACAAAGCAGTGACGACATCAGTAATCTGGTTAACTTCATGTGTTTGGCTCTGTAGTACTGAGCCAACAACATGACAATGCTTGGGTAAATTACATAGCAGATCCTGTTGTGTTATAAAGTGATGGAGTGGTGGCAGACACAACACCATCTATTTTACAATGTTATTGTGTCACTCTTGGTAACAGAAATGCCACTGTCTAGAAGAAGAAAATTAAAACCGTAAACTGATAGGAGAAATTAGGCGCAGGCAATCAATATTTTCGGGCACGCTATGAGATGAAATAAACCAGAGAACTTGGTTAAAACTGGCAAGATTGATGGGGAAAGAACAAGGGAAATTCAGAGAAGTAATATATGGATGGCTTGACCACAGGGCATGGTCGAGGCAAGAATTCAGAGCTGATCCACGACTCTGGTGATCGTGTAAGATGGCGAAATAAGACCGCTCACGATTATCGGTATGGCACATGATCATGATGATTTCAGTTTGTGATAGAGACAGCTCGAATATAAAAGTAGTGTAATTCAAAACATGTGAACCTAAGCTTGAAGATAAACATGCAATTCTAAACAAAAATAAAGCAAACATACGTACATGTTAGAAGTCTGAAGTAAATACATAAATACTGTAAGGGGTGGGTAATAAAGCCGACGTGCGCAGCTTCACATCTGCAATCTATTGGCAGATAAGAGTGCTTGTTCATGAACCAATACCCAAGTCTCGTTAATGCAAAATTGACTAGACAATACGAAAGAGAATTTATTTATTTATTTATTTATTTATTCATATGGACTATACCAATGTCAAATCTGGAAATGAACAGAAAAAGAAAAGTGAAAAGAAAAATTACAACAGCAGAAATGAGATTCTTGAGAAGAATACTCAATGTGTCAAAAAGAGGGACAATCAGATATGAAGAAATTAGGAATAGTGTGTGTGTGTGTGGGGGGGGGGGGGGTAATCTGCGCTAGATTTCATAATAAAACAGCAGGTTAACTGGTTTGACCATATTACGAACTAACAGTATACCACAACAAACACTGTTCAGACGAAATGAAAGAGAAGAGGCCGGCCAAAATCAATGGGAATCTCAATATTTGAAGACCATAAACAGGTACTTTCCAGCTGGTTATGCTTCACCCCGACACCGCAAGGTATAAGAAGAACAAGATGAGATGAAATGAGACAATGATAACAAATCAGAAGATATTACACAATATTGTCTGACAGACTTCTTTATACACCGACATGTTCCTACCAGGCTGTTGATGTATATGACTGCTGTTTGCTGCCAATATATCTTCTTTATTTTGTCTCAGATCTTTGCCGTCAATGTTCAACTGCTTTAGTAATATTATTATTTCTTCATATTTCACACTGTCAAATGTTCGCGTGTAGTCGATGAGACATAAGTAAATATATGTTTAACGTTTATAGCTATTTTGAGAAATATATATATATATCATTGTTTGTGCCCTTTCCCTCTACAAATCCACACTATTCATCACTAATTTCTAGCTGAATCTTGTTTCTTTATCTTTTCATTATTATTTTCAGTAATTGCTTTGTCATGTGGCCCATAAGACTAGTGCAATGCTCTTCAGATTCTGAAGTGCCTAGTTTCTTTGGCAGAGATATAAAGATGGATTTGAATAGATCTGTAGGAATGCACCCACTAATGTAGATACCATTTTGGAATTGTCTCGATATTTTAAATTTCAAAATTTCCTTCAGCCTTAACTTCCTCTATGTCATGTCTGGACAGATGTTTTTGTTTTTCCTTTCTTCTTCTGATGTAGTGCATCCTCAACTTGCGCTGCAAGTTTTTTGTGGAACCTCGATAATTTTTTTTTGAATATTTACATAAGTTCTCCTACATCATACACCTCTTCCAGATAGTCCTTCCTTCTATTGACTATATTATGTTGTTCCATCAATATTGCACAATTCCTCGATTTTAAACATCCATTGGTTATTAATGATTTCCTACCTGTTATTGTATTTATTTGTTGATATATGTAATGTGAGTTTTTTTCATAGATTGTCCCAATCTCCATGTACTGACCTACCGGACAAATAAAACGATATGAAATGACAAACTAAGTAGATCGACAGACACAGACAGACAGACGGAGGGACGGACGGACCTAGCGACCAACCATCTGTCCGACCGACCGACCGACCGACCGACCGACCAAACGACCGATCGACCTTCCGACGGACTTATCGATAGTCCATGCTATAAGGGCATAGAATAATTATTAATAAAAGAATTAGAAATACATTAATTAATGTAAAGACAATGCCTTGTGCTGACGGTAAAAGTGATCATGTACCACTATGTGGACAAATAAAAGTAAGATTAAAGAGAGGGGGAAAATGGTTAGGAACTTGAGACTTAATAAAGTGGTTCTGAAAGTAGATAAAGAAAATACAGAGTGACTGTGAAAAATAGGTACAATGCAATAGCTAAATCACAGAGTGTAAATAAACAATGGAAAATGTTAAGGGACTCCATGCATCAAACTAGCAAAGAAATATTACCGGAGTGAAGCCAAAAGCTAAGAAAAAATTGATGAATGAAGAAATCTTAATGCTGATGGACAAAAGGAAACAGAATAAAAATGACAAACAAGAGTATGCTAAGATAAATAAAGAAATAAGAGATACATGTGTGAAGGCAAAAGAAAGTTGGTTAAACGAGCAATGCAAAAAAAATTGAATTAAATTCTATTAAAGATCAAAAAAGTATGCACAGACAAATCAGTGAGCTCACAGGAAGAAAAATAAGATTGATTTATTTTATTTTTTTCTGGATTTGAGATTTATATATTTAGCACAACCCACTACTGGCAACGCGGATCGTATTCTGGTATGAACCTAAGGCCTATCCACGTCAATGTGGAAGCACTAGACTCGAGTTTTGCTCTCGTTTGAGCTCGTCAGTAGTGCATATCCTTGACCGGACCCGGAAACAAAGCCCGGATCACTGGCGTGTGAAACGGGTGGGTAAACATTAGACCAAGTAGCACACACTGGACACGGCCAAATTATCACAGTAGAATATTACAACGTCACCCATCGTAGGCTGTAGCTCAAGATTTGCCCGATCGCCGCGACTGACGTCCGTCAATCGATGTGGACCCGAACGATCAGGTCTCTCACTGGCAAGGCACGCCAGGCCGCCTTAAAGTCCAGCGAGCAATAATCAAATTGATTTATTTTGTTTTTTTTTTCGGCATGTGAGATTTAAATATTGAGCACAATGCCAATGATCCGGGGTTTGTTTCCGGGTCCGGTCAAGGATATGCACTACTGACGAGCTCAAACAAGAGCGAAACTCGAGTCTAGTGCTTCCACATTGACGTGGATATGCCTTAGGTTCATACCAGAAAAAAAAGAATAAATACAGGGTGTTTGAAATCAAAAACAGGAAAGATATTATTGGAGGAAGGTGGTATAATGCTGAATGATGTTTACAACAGTGGATATTTACCGAGCGATATGCTAAAATCTGTATTTATAGCAATACCAAAGAGACCAGGGGCAATAAAATGTGAAGATTTTCGTACAATTAACATCATAAACCATGTCACTAAGCTTCTACTCAGAATTATAATGAGAAGAACAAGAAAGAAAATAAAAATGGAAATTAGTGAAGAACAGTATGGTTTTATGGAAGGAAAGGGTACAAACAATGCAATATATATATATTACGAACACTAATCGAAAGGTCAATAGAGAAACAGAGAGACATATATTTATGTTTCATAGATTATACTAAGGCATTTGATAAAGTAAAACATGATGAGCTGATTAAAATGTTGGAAGATATCAACATTGATGGGAAAGATTTAAGAATAATAAAGAATATATACTGGAACCAAGTAGCAGCAATTAAAATGGGAAATAAATAGAGTAGTTACGAACAGATAAAGCTAGGAGTATGACAGGGGTGTGTCTTGTCACCCGATCTATTCTCCCTATATAGCGAAGTAATAATGAGAGAGATCAAAGAGAAGCCAGGAATACTCATTGGAGGATATAATATAAACAATAAATGCTATGCAGATGACACAGTATTGGTGGCGGATAATGCAACAGACCTACAACAATTATTGAACATTGTAGTATCAGAGAGTGCACAGAAAGGACTCTCCTTGAATATCAAGAAAAAAGTAACAATGGTGATATCAAAGAAGATGGGGACACCAAAATGTGACATAGAAATAGAAGGGGACATTCTCAACCAAGTGGATAATTTTAAATACCTAGGGGCAATTATAACATCAGATGGAAGATGTAAAACAGAGATTAAGATCAGAATAGGGCAGGCAAAAGCCGCATTTCAGAAAATGAAGAGTATCTTATGCAATAAGTCGTTATCAATGAATGTAAGAAAGAGAGTGCTAAAATGCTATATAGAACTAGTTTTGCTGTATAGCAGCGAATCTTGGAATGTAAATGAACAAATTAGGAAGAACTTAGAAGCAACAAAGACGTGGTTTTTAAGACGAATGTTGCGAATTCCTTGGACTGCCAGAGTTACTAACAACGATTGCTTGAAAGAGGCTAATGAAACTAGAACACTATATACAACAAGAAGAAAGAGACAATCAGCTTTCTTTGTTCATGTGATGAGAAGAGAGGCATTGGAGAACATCGTGACAATTGGAAAGATCGAGGGAAGAGAGGCAGAGGCAGACTAAGAGAAATGATGCTGGACGGATTGAGCGGTGGCATGGGGGAATATCATCAGCAGAATTGATCCAGAACACCAAAGACCGAGATCTGTGGAGAGCCATAAACGCCTACGCCAGCCGCCACGGCACTTGATGATGATGAGGATGATGATGATGAGTCTTTATAGAGCTAATTTTAAAATTTGGCTTTGAATGCTAAAACATTAATAAACAAGCATGATAATCCCTGGAAATGTGGTTTGACAGAAGAGTGGTAAAGATGGCCGAGACAGCGGTTAGAAATCTTAAAATTGTTATCATATCAAAATCTCAACAACAAAAAAGAAAAAAAAAAAAAAAGAGAGAAGCTAAGATATACATGACACATGTCTGAGACATCAATCAACAGCGGGCAGAATTCTTTAGCAAAATCTTGAGGTCAGTAAAGCTAGGTATTACTGTGGTAAATCTTACGATTAAGAGCATAATGGACAGAGGAAGCCAGAACGATGAGATACTGGACTGCATTGCATCTTTGCATTGGAAGGGACAAGGGTTAAATTCAACATCTGCATTGACATATATAATGCTACGGAACGAGATTGACGGAGTGGCATAGCACAACACTTGATTAAAGTATATGTATGCCCTTTGCAAGGCGTTGCGGTCAACGGAACCATGCCACTGGTTTATTAACTAATCATACTATCCACTGTGTCGCCTCGACTTCTTCGGTGCGGTAAAGTAGATTTAGAAAAGGGAGATAGATATTCTAATTAGTTGAGGCCGACTAACTACAGGAAACCAGAAATAGCTCGTCAAGGTAAGGTTTCCTAACAGAGGGTCAGGAGAGCACAGGAAAGTCACCGCACTCAGCTGAGGCGAAATCTCACTCTGGATAACCTGACGCGTGTTGTCTCCCTGCCACACTCTGCTCTCCAAATATTTTGTTAAATGATGAAATATTATTACCTTTAACTTACACAGCTAGACAAAAGTCCACAAGGAAATGAAACAACACCGTGTTATAAATTATAATATTATAATGGGGAAAACATGATGGGGAAGGGTGATACTTAGTATATATCACTATTATACACAACAAAATTCACAACAAGAAATAAGTAGTTATACTAGTCATCATCGTTAATTAATTAATATATTATGATCCAATCAACCTGCAGAACACACACCCCGCCGGAGAGATAGAAACAAGAAGCGGTAAGTATAATAATTATTCATCTGTCCCATCCTACATGGTGCCATTCGGCCATCCCAGGAGATTAACAAGAATGTTTGTGATTTCACCACAAGTGATAACTAAAATGTTCCTGTTTCACCACAAGTGATAAACTAAAATGTCTCTATTCCACAATAAGTGCTAAACTATAATGTCTCTTATTTCACCACAAGTGATAAACTAATATGTCTCTTATTTCACCCCAAGTGATAATCTAAAATGTCTCTTATTTCATAACAAGTGATAAACCAAAAGGTCTCTGTTTTTAATCTATCAGGATCCACGAAAAACCGGTTACTACTTGTGATGGCCGTTGCTATTATTGAGGGTATCATTATGGTACTTAACGAATGTCCATAAAGCTGGGGTTGTTCTGAGTCGGACGGGACATTGCTGTTCATTGGTATTTCGCTCTTACTGCATTAGAAAAGCAAATTCCCTCCTTCACTGAGGACTTCGACTGTCCTGATGATGATATTCCTCAAATCGAAATATGCCCCATGTAAGCTATAAGACCACAATCCCCTGTTGAAAACATGGACCAAAACATATATCCATACTCACAGAAAATAGGGGGTGGGTAAAAATGGAGAAGGGGAAGGGATATTACTCAGTTGCAGGCTAGCCAGACCTTGCTGTGTTGGGTGCCATTACTCCAAAAATTGGATGTGACTCATACTCCCATACTTGCATCCGATGTAAGCATTCACCTCTCATATCAGCAGGATATGTCTCCTTCATTCCTGCGCTGTGCAGTTAATCATTCCCATGTTCTCAGGGCACAGTCGCTTAGTTTATGTTGATGGTTATCAGCAAGAATGGCAACATTAACACCATCACACAACCCTAGCAATACTTCTTTTCTTCAGGTTAAATGGCTACATAACATCGCATCATATTTATGTCACATATTTATACATTTATAGTGAAAATTCATTCATAATTACTTATGCATTAATACATATATAAAGAAACTCATTATCTTATATATATATACACACACACACACAAACACACACACACACACACATTGAAAGTGAGAGTTCAGAATAGTATCTTGGAAGCTATAATCATAATCATAAGCTAAGCACAAGGACTCTGAATGAATGAGAAGTTCATCTTTCATAACGTGTATTGCATGAGCAAAGAAAGATATTCATTCGATATTTTCTTATTCAAAGAAAGAATCACTTATATCTTCCGATTATTTCTCTAGGTCTAATTCCTACCTCTATTATCACAGAGAGAGCTCTACTAAAGGTTCAAATCCTTCTACTCTATCCACTAATATAAGTCCATTTATTATTATCATTGACTCGCCGATGTCTCCATGAATTTAGAATTTATCTATTTTTTTTTTTTTCTATTTCTTAGAATAACACCACCTCTTTGCACCCCAAGCGTTCCTTACCAACTGCCACGAATATCTTAAATCCGTCTCCTCGTTACATCAGTCCATCCTAATTTACATAAGCGTATGCTAATGTCTAATTTAAATAAGCTTATGTCAATTGATTATTTAAATAAGATTATGCTAATTGCACACCCTCTACACCAATCATAACAACTCCTGTGTTGGTTTTTTTTCCTTTCGTCAAAGATTTTATCATCTATCTTGCAGTTGGTTGGTACCATAAGATTCCTACAAGTTGAAGCGACGTATTCCTGCGCATTCAAAAGGGTGTATTGGCGTAAACATAATAAATGTCATATACGGAAATGGTATCAGAATATCAGCAATCGTTTCAATGTACAAGAATTTATAATAAAAGCCTCTTTCGGTTATTTCTGACGATGCATCGATGCGCCACTTAAGCATTGTGTAAACGTGGGCAAGAACAGATGCAAAGAAGTTATTTACCACACAGCATGCATATATATATATATATATATATATATATATATATATATATATATATATATATATATATATATATATACGTGTGTGTGTGTGTGTGTGTGTGTGTGTGTGCGCGCGCGCGCGCGGCGCGCGCATACAAATAAGGCAATTTTTTGCAATATTATAATCTTGGTTTCCAGATATCTTTCTTTAACATTTCCTTTTGATTGTTGTTTGTCTAACTAGAATTCGACATTTTTGTGACCCAATCTAAACATAAGAATTATTAGAAAACTGCTGCATCGGACATTTTAAAATGTTACATAAGCCTTCGCAATTATTATACATATGTTTTATTGTACCCTAGATCCAAAATAATCACGGTAAAATATATTGAAAAGAATTTAAAGTAAAGGAAACTGTTTACGACTTGAGGTAATGGGTATATGGTGCCAGCTCCATATGTTAGGTCTATCGCACTCGAAGAGTGATGTGGTGAAAATCACACCATCACTTTTTACTTCCTAGAAAATTGACTGTTACCCACCATGGGCTATATCGACATGGGAACCTATTTCAATGGGATAAAATCACCGCCTCTATTGGAACTCAAACACATGCCCGCCTGGCCGAGAGGCATACGTGCTATTTACTGCGCTGCCACGATTCACTTTAATAGACAATGACAAACATACAAGTAAAAGAGCCCCTTATTCGCCCCAGGGCGCACTGACCATAAGGTACTTGACCCATTTGTTATAGACCACTCTGTACTGGGTTGTGATGTGGTCAGTATGATGCCGGAAATGACAAACACTTACTAACGTTTATTTTTCCCGATTCGTGCAAGTTGTTTTGGCAGACATTGACAGATACAGAAGATTGTGCTGGATATAAATATATAACCACGTTCAACATCTTTATTATTTGTGTCTCTGTCAAGATGGTCTATATAAGTTAAACAGTTCGCCGAGTTTACAGCTTGCTCACCAAAAATATACATTATATAGTGACCCAGTAGCTGCTATCTGTTGCTTCCTCTTTGATGTTACCTGCGCTTGAGTCAGTTTGTTTAGGACATGTTTTTATGTCGGATTTTAATACATCACTACACATCCTGATAGTGGTTGAGAGAGTCGCGCGCCTGTTTCCCCAAGTAGCATAAAATGCGGTTGTTGTTAGTGGTTGTCTTGGATGTTTTATTTGTATCCTTAATTTTTACATTTGTTTTAGCAATAGCTGCTAGAAGTTGACAAATTAAGTAACTGTATCAGCTGGTCTCCATGCTCGAGGCTGCAGGACTGTTTGCTTTATTTCTGTACAGCCACTGGTTGTGTTATGGAATATACAGTATGTAATATTTGACAGCTGGACTAGGTGGCCAAAGGCTTGCGAACGTGGTTAGTGAGCCGCTTACCAGGCGTTCAAAACGCAGCCGTGACCGATTTGTGCAGCAGACCGTGTCGCGTTGTGTTATAACGTGTTGGTATGGGAGCCGGTCGTTCAGAAAGCAATGGAAAACTTCTGAACGTAAAATTTGCCAAGGACATCAACAGCAGCTGAAAAATTCTGGTGTTGACTGCACCGTCCTGCAAGGGGTATGCAACATTTAAAAAAATGTTTGACATACACATATTATTCGATGATATTCACATAAACAACGGATTTACTATCTCAGTGAACAGACACACGAGGTGGCCATTGAGAGGATGTGAGTTAGTTGATGGTCAGCTATCTCTATAAAATACCTCAAAACTCTTTGACATTGCCATGGGCGGGTAATAGTTGCAATACATAACATTTTTATGTGCGGATAAGAATAGCAGTACATACCATCTTCTCACTAGATGGAATATCAGTACATTTATACAGAACGGAAAGCTGGAAAACATCAATAATGAAACGTATAGAATGAATGTCAATATATTAGGTGTTAGTAAAATGCCGCGGCCAGGCGCAGGCGAAACATATTTAGATAAACATAGACTTATTTACTCAGAAGGGAAGGTACATAAAAATTTAGTAAGCTTAATTTTAGATCAATTGTGTAACGACTATTATAGTATTTTGCAAAATTTCAGATTGGGTGCTATTATTGATCTCCATGGTAAACCTAAGGTCATCAATATTATATAGGCTTATGCACAAACAGCAGAAGAATTTATAGATTTTTAAGAATGAGTTAAACCTAAGAACATCAATATTATATAGGCTTATGTACAAACAGCAGAAGAATTTATAGATTTTTAAGAATGAGTTAAACATGTCTCTAGTATTTAGCAGAACGTCTAAAACAACAGTGATAACCATTCAAATTCAAAGTCGACAATGATACCATTATAGTCTTTCCAGAAATGAATGTCTTCATTCACGATCAATTATTTTGAAAACTGCCTGTTGCATCGTTATGAATTTTTCCTGCCGTCTTATATTTACCCCCACCCAAGGAAAATGCCTTTGATAGGTCCAAAGGCAACTGAAATCATGGAAACCGGCGAAATTTCTTTGATGTTTTGGCGAAAAAACTAGTGAATTCACGCTAACAAACTTGTTTCACACTAACACACCTCATTTCGGGTGACGACACAAGGCGTATCCAGATTATTATGGGAATGGATGCAATGTGTATGTAAAATAATTTAAGACAGAATTTACAGAGGCATGGGGTAAATAATGTGGAACCAAAATGGAATTGTACAGCAAAGTAGAAGGAATATATTTCTTACCTTATATTTCATTTCCTTCTTGTTTCTTCAGCTTCTTGTTAATAATGTGTACACAAGGAGTCATGTTACTAGGATGCATTTAGTTTTTTTATATGGAGTTCGTGGTGGCTCCCAAACAGCTGTGCGTTGATGTGCATATGGAGTGACCATAGATGATACAGCAATTTAGTCATCATGTGTCAATTTTTAAGGATCTGTTCAGTTGTCTGTGTAGTTTGTTCGCAAGTGCACATTGGTGACACAACCGTTCTGGGCTCGGTACTACGAGCCATGGATATATACTCCGACGGCAGTTAGGGCCCTCCGGGCCCATAAACTTTTATTGTATCCATCGATTGGTCTAGCAGTCCACCATGCTCAATTATATCATTCTTTGTTTCACTAATAAGTGATTATGCGTCACAAAGAACATGTTTTCGGACAGTATTTGCAACTTTTGTGCTACAATTTCGACATATAATTGTCAAATATTATTCGTACGAATTTCGATTTTCTCAGCTCCATATTTTAGTTGGTAGTTTGCAATGTGTTTTTTTTTTTATTATATCACCTAATGAGGCCCTATAAGGGATGCATTTTACGCTAAATAATTTGGGGCCGTCGTTCGGACTAGTGCCGATATTTTTTTTGCTTTTTTTGCGCCTGTTTTACAAGGGACAACAACTGTAGCTTGAAATGTGTTTCTGGAAATGATATATTTTCCCTTCGGAGCCATATCTTTATTGTTTCCTTTGTGCTCGATGCTGTAGGTATTTTGTCTTCTTGGGCAACAACATTATGATATGATGCATTGTCCATGATTAGACAAGACGGTCTATCAGGGGTTGGAAGCACTATATTCTCGAGCCAATCTCTAAATACATTACCATTCATCTTATTACATAATCTCTATTGTCTGTATGCTCTGTTATGAACACGAATCCAGCATTCTGTAGTAAGCCATTATGAGTACTTCCAGCATGGGCTATGACCAAATGCTGTCCTTTACTATTGGGCACATATCGTTTTATCTTTCCATCCACTGATTGAGATTCCTTTTCATTTGTGTGGTGCGCATTGATCCAGGTTTCATCAACATACATTATGTCATAATTCTCTTTGCGCATTTCCGTTATTTCACGAAGGTATCTGCTTCTCATGGCTCCTAAATGCAGTTGCTCGCAAAGGATATTTCTACCTCCCTTGTACTTTCTAAAAGTGAAGCCTAATCTCCTTATAATTTTCCACAAGATTGTTTTTGATAGCTCTATGTCATTGTTCTTTCTCAACCAAACCCTACGTTTTCTTACAGTCACTGTTTCTTTGGGCGTCCAGCATTTTTATAATAGCTCGCCTTATGACATCCTTGTCAAAGTTGTCTACAATTGCTTTTCAACCTACCGTTTGCTTATTGCCTGGTGGTTTCATTCCAGATTCTTGCGCCCATCGACGAAATGACCGTTTACTCAAACCCAATGCATGCACTGTTCTTTCTTCGGGATTTGTAATAGTATGAAACAGTTTCCTGCGATCAGCTTCTTGGCAAAAACATGTGTACAACTTCATAACGATGCTTTGAAGTGTATAAAATTTCACATTCAATCCCATTCAACAATATTCACACATTCTAATATTAGCGATAAATGGTAAGATTTATTTATAAAATCACGTTTCATGAAAGCACCCACATTATTGACGACACCTCTGAACACTCCCATTTAAACTGCGTGGGGTTCTTACCGTGCATCACGGAGAATATTCAATATTGAACGATGATTTTCTGGGTGAAGATGTAATACATATAATAATATGCACTTCATCTCTGACCCGTAAATTATATACGGCATATAAACAAACATTGAATTCTGCTGTACAATCTCCAGACAACAATTGTTTGTTGGGTGGACATAATGATAAGGTTATATGCTAAATCTCATCATTTTTCCTCAGTTGGTTACCGAGATATGGATTTTATATGAAGACAACCAAATGTAAATGCACTATAACTACGACATAAGTTAAAAGAATGAGTGAGGTGGAAAATTAATAGCCTGGTCAGTATCATATGATGTTTATGATAGAAAGGAAATGTGAGGATAGGAACTGGCTTGTCCACCTCATAGATTATGTGAAGGCTTAACACTTGCGTCTCAAACGGCATGAGACCACCTGTATCATATACTCGCATGTATACATGTGCTTTATCCTTGCATATCTTCTCCATATTTATTTACTGAACCAGCTGACACTAAGGTCTGTCTTTCAGCTTGTTGAATTAATGAGTAAAAATAATGTGTGCGGAAATATGCACATGTAATCATCCATACACAACCCCATGTGTAAAACAGAACATAAGCATTCATGTGCGCAGTCGATGTGTGCATTGGGGGAGTACAAACATGACAGCACGACAGTCAAGTACTGCAGATGTGTAGACAAGGAGATTGCCTCTGGGTGTACGTCAGTGTTTCTCAACCCATAAGCCGCTACCGCTATGGCAACCGCGAAGGGTTTTCTTTGTTCTATCCGTTATTTTGAGTTGATTTGTTTTACTCAATATTACCCCTAATGTTTTCAACAATTAATTATTTTCAAAACATCTTGGCTGCAATATTCTATTAGAAGTTAAAACACTGTTATTTGATCAATTAAAGCAAGAGCCTTAATGCACATAGCCACGTATACTTAGAACAATATTACAAGCCTACAATATTCTGTAATATTATATATGATCAATTATTTTAAATATTGCTATGACGGGTCTTTATTATTTTTCCCCTATTCATCCACCGAAGACATAGGTTCACTCAGTAAAAAATAAAATATATACGCGTAATTACATCAACATCATACCATTCCGTAAAGATAAGTAATAAACTAACAAACGTACAATTTCACTGCGTTCCACATAACATGTCAAATGCATTATTAATCTCTTTTTAGATACACCCTGTTGCTGCAAGTGACTTGATTAACATTAAAAGAAGGTAGCAAATTACTTGGTTATTATAAAAAGGGGTTCCAAGCCACTTGGTTACAGTACACAGGGTCTCACATTACTTGATAAGTGTAATAGTGGGTCTCGGACTGCTTGGCTTTTGAGCATGAGGGTCTCAGATAATATAAAATGTGGTCGGCTGGTTGTTGGTTTGTTGAACATCTTCTGAAAGACTGAGTATTAACTCGTATGTCCGATGCTTGGAGTTCAGGCCATCTTAGTGCTGAAAGGGCCTGCATCTATCCGCGTGAGGTTGGTGCAGTGTATGTTCTCCCGAAGCAGGTCTAAAGTACCATCTTCATGGACACTGGGTGGCTGGGTACATGGGTATAACACACGCTTCTCTGGCATTTCTTTTCTATTATAAAATGGGGTCCAGTCTCGAAAAGAATTTGAGAAACACTGATGTAAGTCTTTTGTGAGACCATGTTTTTAGCGGTAAGTAAATTGTTTATGTTTCTGCAGCCGTGTGGATTTTGCATCGGTTTATGAGACGAAAATCGATCTGTTATGTTGATGAAGGGAAACATTAACGTCATTGAACCACGGCGGACACCTGAGTTGAGTTAATAATGGTAACTGATATGCTCATGTTATGAGCTGATATCGTTGTTTAGAAGGATAACAATTCACTGTAATATAATACACTATACATGCTTTGGTCTGTTGTTTAATGTGTATAATAAAATTACCTGCATTGTGTTTAATGTGGTGTAAAACATATATATGATTTATGTTCAGCGTGGCGTAATAACCATACATTGTTTGTGTTTAGTGTGGTGTAATAAACATACATAATGTGTAGTGTTGAATTTTAACCCACTGCATGCATGTTAGTATTGTAGTTATTTTCTTACACTTCTAACACGGAATAACATCATCTTCAACAAGAACATGGTTTCTTTCACCGGGTTTATTTTGCTATATTTGTGGAGAGTACACTATGAAAGAAGAACATAGGAAGCATATTACTTTTTTTTTTTTTTGGTGAAAAGGGCATACTTGGCTTACTATAAAGTGAAACTAGGTGACCAAGACAAGCCTTGGGCTCCTCATATTGTTTGCAAAACATGTGTTGAACACCTGCGACAGTGGATTTGTGGGAACAGAAAATGTTTAAAATTTGGAATTCCAATGGTTTGGAGAGAGCCCAAGAACCACTGTGATGACTGTTATTTATGTGTTGTTAATATTAAGGGAATTAATGGGGTAAAACACACAAAAATTGCAATATTCGGAATTAGATTCTGTTAGACCAGTGGTTCTCAACCTTTTTTGGCACATGCCCCCCCCCTTTAATATTTGTTCAGAACGTCATTCCCCCGCCCTTTCAAATTTCCTTTCTACGGTTCTTTACACAGTATACATAAAAATGGAAGCTAAAGTTAATAACATATACTAGAAAAAGTCTAGACATCTACATAAAACGTGATTTGCCGGTCTACTTACGTTATAAAACAAATTTCATTAGGGCGAGAAGTACAGAACCGTAAAATTTAGAGGGAAAAACAATATCAAGTAACTGGTTCTTGTATTAATATGACCCTAAAATCGGGGTGGGGGGAGAATTCCCCACTGGTTTAGAACCACTGTGCTAGACGACCTGTTTCACACAGATATGACTTACCAATTCCAACTTTCAGTGAGATTTATGATTCCCTGCTAGAAGATAAGACAGCAGTGGCGTATGGAACAACAAATGACAGTGATAGTGATTTCGAAGATGCTTTTCCAGTTGCTCAACACTTCGACCAGCATGAATGAAATGATCTAGTCCGAGATCTATATCTCTCCAAGGAATCTTCAGACATTTTGGCTTTAAAATTGAAGAAAAAAAAAATAAATAGCCACTACGCTACCGCAACTTCCACTCTAGTGCACGAGCTCAAAATCCGCAGGTAATTCGACATTTTAAAAATAATGTTAATTTTGTGACATAAAATATAGAACAAATATTCAGTTATCAGTTATCAGTTATCAGTTGGGGTATCTTCATTGCACTCCGGACATGTCCATAGGTGCTCAGATAGAACCAGTATTGCACACAACCAATGCGCAGTGCTATTTTGATAGCATCATGATAATAATCATCATGGTTCTTACACATTTTCTTTTAATGTTGCATATCCCTTACAGGACGTTACAGTCAACACGAGCATTTTTCAGCTGCTGTTGATGTCCTAGGCAAGATTATGCTCAGTAATTTGCCATTGCTCTCTGAGCGACCGGCTCACATACCCCCGTCAGTTACCAGCGCGGCGCGAACCGCTGCCCATTCTCGCTCAGCTGCGTTACTCACGAGAATATACGGGATTACGGAGAAAGACGTTAACTCATAAGCCAGGGAGATCGGTTCTTACACATTTACTTTAGCTATTATGCATCTCAACATCTGTTTTACTCATCAGCATAAGGTATAACTTCATGTTCTGATATATGGTTGTACCACGATTGAAGGCTATCAATAATGCTATTCAGCTGGTCTCCGCTATCTCTAATTGCAATTATCGTTCACTAAATCATGCACTATAAAATGAGTAGGTTATACAATACTTGGTATGAAATACTGGGTATGCAATACTGGGTGTGCAATACTGGGTGTGCAATACATGGTGTGCGATACTGGGTGTGCGATACTGGGTGTGCAATACTGGGTGTGCAATACTGGGTGTGCGATACTGGGTGTGCAATACTGGGTGTGCAATACTGGGTGTGCGATACTGGGTGTGCAATACTGGGTGTGCAATACTGGGTGTGCAATACTAAGTGTGCAATACATGGTGTGCGATACTGGGTGTGCGATACTGGGTATGCGATACTGGATGTGCGATACTGGGTGTGCAATACATGGTGTGCGATACTGGGTGTGCGATACTGGGTGTGCAATACTGGGTGTGCGATACTGGGTGTGCGATACTGGGTGTGCAATACTGGGTGTGTAGTACTGGGTATGCAATACTGGGTGTGCAATACTGGGTATGCAATACTGGGTGTGCAAGACTGTGTGTGCAATACTGGGTGTGCAATACTGGGTGTGCAATACTGGGTGTGCAATAATGGGTGTGCAATATTGTGCGTGCAATACTGGGTGTGCAATACTTGTTATGTAATACTGGGTATGCAATACTGGGTGTGCGATACATGGTGTGCGATACTGGGTATGCAATACTGTGTGTGCAATACTGGGTGTGCAATACTGGGTGTGCAATACTGTGTGTGCAATACTGGGTGTGCAATACTGGGTGTGCAATACTGGGTGTGCGATGCTGGGTGTGCGATACTGGGTGTGCAATACTGGGTGTGTAGTACTGGGTATGCAATACTGGGTGTGCAATACTGGGTATGCAATACTGGGTGTGCAAGACTGTGTGTGCAATACTGGGTGTGCAATACTGGGTGTGCAATACTGGGTGTGCAATAATGGGTGTGCAATATTGTGCGTGCAATACTGGGTGTGCAATACTTGTTATGTAATACTGGGTATGCAATACTGGGTGTGCGATACTGGGTGTGCAATACTGGGTGTGCAATACTGTGTGTGCAATACTGGGTGTGCAATACTGGGTGTGCAATACTGGGTGTGCAATACTGGGTGTGCAATACTGGGTGTGCAATATTGGGTGTGCAATACTGGGTGTGCAATACTGGGTGTGCAATACTGGGTGTGCAATACTGGGTGTGCAATAATGGGTGTGCAATACTGGGTGTGCAATACTGGGTGTGCAATACTGGGTGTGCAACTGATACTGCAACTTCATCTGCTAGAAGGCATATACGGCTCTAACCTGGTCATGATTCACCACAACACATAATGACTGGTTGGAATAGGGTCTAGGTTGATTCCTACACTCGATGTGAGTATTTCATAGTCAACCGATTCCAACTCAATATCCAGACGGAAGTAAATACATCCCATTTATTAGAAACAGGAAAACTAACGTAATACCACATTGTATGGTAAAATTGCCATTCGCTGGATTGTACTTAATGGTTTTACCATGGTAAAGGGGCGGAAGATAATTTCACCGCTAAACAAATCCAGGTGTGTTCTTTATTTGAGACGCCGAGAGATAAGGCATGTACATTAATGTAACGGGATATCACAACTGACTGATTACGGGTACCGTAAATTGTCGCTGGGTGCCACGCCGGCTCAATGCATTTCCCGCAACTCACTTTACAAATGTCAGAAATCTAAATTAAGTTTTCAGTGTGTTTAAATAGCAGGCAATACTATATTATTTCAGGGAGAAATATCGTTTGCAACAATGCGTTCGTAGAACAAACACCATACCTACGTGACACGCGTGTCTGCCACGTCTTTCACATATGCAGCACTAGCTGACCCTGCCCGGCTTCGCCCAGTCCCTGGTGGGAAGCATCTCATTTAATTCATATAAGTAGTCATATAAGTTCCCGTTCCCGTTACCGACTATCTGTCTGTCTGTCTGTCTGTCTGTCTGACCCGGCCCGACATCGCCCAGCTCCTGGTGTGAAGCATCTCATTTAATTTATATAAGTAGTCATATAAGTTCCTGTTCCCGACTGTCCATCTGTCTGTCTGTCTGTCTATCTGTCTGCCTGACCCTGTCCGGCTTCATTAAATTCATACAACAACAAAAAATGTAACTTAAAAGAACGTTCTACCACACACCATCCATTATTTTTAATGAAAACTCTTTCTAATCACCTGCATGACTACAGTAACTTCTTAAGCAAAAAAAGATGAGTTACAATGTTATGCATTGTGCATCATTTTTATGAAAACTTTGAAAATGCCTTACAGATTGTATCATTATTTATTATAACTCATATGCCGGTACATAACTATGGACAAAGAGTTTATAAATCTTTGAAAACGATGCCACAATATGACTATAAGTTATACAGAAAAGTTATGCCCCTTGAAATAACTTTTACAGAGTTAGGTCCCCTGAGATATATGAAATTATGATGAAAAATGAAAAATGAAATAATACTGAGTAAGCAGGCGATTTCACACTAACAAAATATCACAGTTGACAGCTCTGGAATGAAAGGAAGGCGTGTAGAAAATTTCATCTCAATCGGATGGGCCGTTCGCGAACAAATAAAGGCCATACATACATACATACATACAGACAGAGATACGGACATCCTAATTTATATATAAGATTATAACATAATGAGATATAAGGATATCCCACACTTGTGAGGTGAGCAGGATGGAGAAAGATGGGCACGAATACACGTCTTTTATAATGGATTCAACTGCATTTTACTGCAGTTTGTGCATCAGTAATTAATATTTGCAACTGATGTTTATGTTGTCCAACAGCTTTTCATGCTCAAAATCGTTGTCTATTTGCGTAAATGATTTCAATATTATAAACTGTATTTAAATGTTTAGTTCCTAGGTTGCTTTGAATTATAAACTTAAAACGCTTTGTTAGTATTTTATCATCTTTGCAACATGCGTTTATTTCTTCCTCTTTATCATTTTAAATCACATTAATCTCTTTACTATCTTGCATTTGTGATGTGAGTCCTGCTTCAAATACATCTTGGTATTGTAAAGCCGTCTATTGTTACAATTGAAAGTACCTGAGAGTAGCTGCAGACACAGACCACCCACTGCATGAGGCGCTGGACGCAGATAAGGGTCAGCGACTGATAAGAGGAATATCATGGATGGCTCAGGCGGAGGATACGATCAGACAGGTGTGCCCCCTGGAGATCATTAGGCGTGGAGAGGAGTGGGTCAGAGTGCCAGCGGAGCAGTCAGACTTGTGCAGACTTGCCCAGGAATCACAAAAATCACATTAAGCCGGGAGTGCAGGGAGTGGCCAGCAGGGGCCACGGAAGTGGAAATCCAGCAACTAATTCAGGACAATGCTCACTCGAGTGATGTGATTATCTACACAGAATGGTTCGGTGTCAAGAGGTGAGAGAAGTGACTGGGGGTTCATAGCCAAAGCTAATGGTCGATGTTTGGGGCAGGAGAGCCTGGCATATGATACCACAACATCCAGCTTAAGAATGGAAGTGGAGGCAGTCACTGCGGCTCTCCGCTGGATGGAGAATACGACACACACACACACACATCGTGATTGTAACTGACTCAGAAAGCATGCTGACGAGGGTGAGGACGGGCAGACTTCGTGCGGAGTGGCTTGCTTCGCTTCGGAGGTCACGGGTGACAAGCATCGCCTGGATCTTTTCTCCGGGGCATGCCGGTGTGCTGGGAAATGAACAGGCGGACAGATTGGCTGGCTCTGCAGAACTTGGTGGAGTATTGATACATGACAAGGCAGACGTGGTTGCGGCCTTGTGGGAGCACGTGCACACCTCGGAGGAGCAAATGCATTACCATGGTCTGGCAAGAATGAGACAACGAGGAGTGACTAAGGGATCTGGCCGACGCTCAACGCTCAAAGGAAAGGCGAGACGGACTTATAATCAGATTGCTACTGGTACTATTAGTGTTGGAACTCTTCGCTGGCTGCTGAGGATGGGGACGGAGCACTTATGGGTATGCCCCGAATGCTGCGATGTCGATTCCTAAATCAATCAATCAATCAATCAATCATTGAAAGTACCTTCTTTCGTGTGTCTTTGCTGATTACTACTTCATCCCCGAACTTGATTGCCCATGTTTTAGCGAAGATAGCCCAACTGTCTAAAATCATCTGTTTAATTGTGCTTGGAGAAAGATTATGCTATTTCTTATCAGTGTCATCTAAGACATTTATTTTAATACTGCGTACACTTTTCAGATAAAGTGTTCTGACAGTTCCGACCCTGAGGTGCTTAAGGAAGTTTACGAACTCAAATTTATAGGCGATAATATAAATTTGTGTATTACAGAATCTCACATGTTCTCTGTATTATAGTGGTGTATAGTTCCGTGGCGAAGAGGTTAAGAATGCAGGTCATAATCCTGCATACCCGCGTTCGAAACACAATAGCAAACTACTTAATGTGAACTTGCCCAGGAATCACAAACAGCCAAAAATATTGGGGTTGACTGATACGTCCTGCAAAGGATATGCAACAACTTTATAAGTTTCAGAATTGTGAAATTTCACCTGGACCGCGGCATCTTCGTTCTACCCTTATCGCTTTCACATTACCGAAGCGATTTTTAACGGGCTGCATACTGGTCCTCTAATTTGTCTTTTTTGTCCTATAAATAAATATTGAGAGAGAGAGAGAGAGAGAGAGAGAGAGAGAGAGAGAGAGAGAGAGAGAGAGAGAGAGAGAGAGAGAGAACGAACGAAAATCTTTATTTTCAAAGGGTGTAGAATTGGGCACGAAGAGAGAGAGAGAGAGAGAGAGAGAGAGAGAGGGGGGGAGGGAGGGAGGGAGAGAGAGAGAGAGAGAGAGAGAGAGAGAGAGAGAGAGAGAGAGAGAGAGAGAGAGAGAGAGAGAGAGTGTGTCACAATCATTTCTCATCATTACAGAAAATACAGACATTGTTCACATAGACCATTGTTCATAAAATGACAAAGCAACCAAACATTACTATCGGTTTAAAATGAAGACACTGTTTAGTTTAGTCGACGGATCAACATCACGGCACACGGGAGCAACCCATAAGTGCTCCGTTCTTCTCCCGACTCAAACCTGAGTCTGGTGAAACTCAGCTCAGTGCACGAACTTCGTAGCACCGGCGAGGATCCTGAAATACTTTGGGTAGATTTTTAACACGAAATTTTGCCCGGGCAGCGCCGTTAGGCTACTCTTTTTCGATTTCCAACTGCCAATGGATTTTTTTTTACGTGTGCAACAATACACATGGGCTTCCGATCTCACTATCCAGAGACCAGGGGAAATTTTTACTAGAAGTCCACGTGAAAAAATCCCGGTCCTCACCGGGGCTTGAACCCGGGACCTCCAGCACTCGAGACGGACACCATACCTCTATACCACGCAGCCCCCCAAAGACACTGGAAATTGATATTACGGCTGCTCCATAATTAACACCAATAGATTCAAAAGTAGTCGGAAGGATACTGGCGAAAGCAATACAACCGATACACGGCAAGCAGCACCAATGGCACAATACAACTGATACACAGCAAGCAGCACCAATGGCACAATACAACTGATACACAGCAAGCAGCACCAATGGCACAATACAACTGATACACAGCAAGCAGCACCAATGGCACAATACAACTGATACACAGCAAGCAGCACATATGGCACAATACAACTGATACACAGCAAGCAGCACATATGGCACAATACAACTGATACACAGCAAGCAGCACATATGGCACAATACAACTGATACACAGCAAGCAGCACATATGGCACAATACAACTGATACACAGCAAGCAGCACATATGGCACAATACAACTGATACACAGCAAGCAGCACATATGGCACAATTCAAGCGAAAAAATAAAAGTAATCATTTTGAGAAAATTCACCTTGTCTGTGACAACAAACGGATGGATAATCGTGGATTATTTCATAAACTTGAGGCTTTTCAAAATAAATGTTACAAATATATTAGTCATCACTGTGGGTAACGAAGAAAACATAATATGCGCATTCTACAAAGTCTGGACGTCGAAGAAAACCAATTAATAAACAGTTCTGTGTGTAGGAAATGGATGCACTTCGACCACATCACACGTCTATGTGGTTTTAATAAATAGTAAATACGGGTATGATTTCTAGAACCCTGGAGGTGGTGGTTGACACAGATACAGACACTCTGGGTATGACAGTACATGTGGCCGGGTATCCTGAACTTCATGTTGTCATCATCATCGTGTGCCATGCCAGTAAGCGTTGGTGGTCATGTTTCGCCATCTGACACGATCACCAGAGTCGTGGATCAGCTCTGTGATCTTGCCTCGACCATGCCACGTCGCCAAGACATACAAGTATTTACTTCTCTGCCTTCCGTTTGTTTTTGTCCGCTCAATTTTGCAGTGTCGCCAAGTTCTCCAATCTATTTCTTCTCATAAGGTGTCAAACAATTCTTGACTATCTACGTCTAACTTATCTAATCGGTTTGTGGTTAATATACGGGATTACGGAGAAAGTTGTTAACCTCTACGCCAGGGAGCTCTTCACATCTATAAACAATTACAGGTTCTACGTTATACTTCAGTACTCTTTTTCTAGGTGCAAATGACATCTTTTTATTGATCAGTATGTTTCCCGTAATGTCCTATTGTATCTAACAGTATTTAGTTCGGTGTTTCTTGGGTATGACATAAGAATCTCCGCATGACAGCTGCTGGCTGTGTAACATTTATTTCTGCAAATCACATTCCTTGCGGGAACTGCACCATAATCCCAGGCCGAAGTCATGGATAGTCATATAGTCATATATATATATATATATATATATATATCATGACTGTCAACACACACACACACATACACACACACACACACACACGTGCGCGCGCGAAGTATGTACACGATATAACACAACCTCTCATACCTGAGTCCAGTCCAAATCCTTATTTCTATAACTTTGATGTCTCACTCTGTGAGGCGACCCCAGCATATTAATCGTTTAAAACACTAGCTGTCACATTCATTGCAATGGGAGCATTTTTTTTTTCGCATATCCTTTACAGCACATCGCTGTCAACACCAGCATTTTACCGCTGTTGTTGATTTCTTGGCAAGATTACGCTCAGTAGTTTGCCATTGCTTTCTGAGCGGCCAGCTCACTTATCCCGTAAGTCACCAACGCGGCGAGGACCGCTACCAATTCTCGCGCGCTGCGAAACCCTACGTGAATAAACAGGATTATATGGGAGCACTAACAATTCTAATTCACAGTATCAGCTGGAGTCAGCTTCAGATCATACACTATATCTTGTCGATGAATAATAATGATAGTTATCTGTGAACTATAGATAACGTTTTGTATCTAGATATTCATTCATTTATTGCTTATTTTCTTTGTTGAACAAAGCCGATCTGACCCTAATCTAACTTGATTTAACCTAAGCTCAACACGCACGTACAAATATCTAGAAATATAAGTGTCGAATCTGTCTGTTGGCGTCGATTTTCAATTACTTCAGGTTCAGACAATGACACGTAGGACACGATGTCTGGTAACCGCGTCCTAGGTTGACTCGCCAGATGTAAAGGATGTAAAGGGAGCGCATATCTTCGACATTTGTAATTAGCCCAAATAACTCGTGTCTGGTGTAAATACGCGTGATTGCGTTAATTCAATGCAATCCTCTCTACTAATCAACCTGAAAACTGTATAGTTAACTCATAGACTAATATAGTCTTGACACTAAGAAACTGACAAAGGATCGAGTCTTTTCAGCGAGCTGTGATGAGAGCCAAGTTCTACAACAAACGTCTTCGCCTATGATGATGTTGATGGTGATTCAAGCAGTCTGGGCGTCATATTAACAAACCCAAGATGATATGAAATATAACACTTTTAAGGTTCGTGTTTCGTAAAAATGAACCATTTTACGTTAGTGATTTTTTCAGTGAATACTTGAGGCTTCTATGCCCATTTTATGTCATTATTCCAAAAACCTATTCTTTGCACATATGAGCTGTGCCTGTTATTTTTTTTTTCTCAAGTTAGGTTTAAACTATTTGCAACAGGTTCGCTTTCGGGCACATTAGTGACACATGTCCCAGATATTTGTAATATTTAAAATTAAAGTTTCAAACATTTACACTACATTGGAAACCTGATCGGTGAATATTTACATTGCTTTGTGTTAATGCGCTGTGAACTTTCAGCAGCTGCGGCAGTTTAAAATCAACACATTCTTTTGTTTCCTGGATAAGGGTTCTGTCTAAAATACAATTAAAAAACACAATTACTCTTCTTTTTTTTTCTTTTTTTCTACAGACTGACCAAATTGTATTTACTGGTGACTTCAGACTGCGCTCACATTAGTTCATCATTACTATCATGTGTCCACCATAGTGGCGTGGACGTTCATGTATCTCTACCGATTTCGCCCTTGGTATTCTGATTCAAAATTACTAGTGATATTCTTCCATGGCATCGTCTTAGATCATCAAGCATCATTTTTTTTGGTATGCTTCTGCCTCTTCTGCCGCTGATCTTTCCAGTTGTCACGACGCCTCTCGCCTCTTTGTATATAACCAAAGAACTCTGTCTGTCTTGTTTTTATAGTTGTGTATATTGTTCAATTTTCGTTATCCTCTTCCGCACAACCTTGTTATTTACACTGTTGGTCAAAGGTATTCACATCATTCATCTCAGAAATCACACCTCTTCTACATTCGCTAGTTAGCGCATACATTTCAATCGCAAAGTGCACATATTTTTGAATCCGCGCACAAGCAGGCGATTTAACGACGATATTGGCAATAACCGTATATAGGCTTGCACGTAACGATAATACTGCGCTTTCGGTTGGCCCACTGCAGAAAGAGACATTTCCATGTGAAATAAACCCGGTGCACTGAAGTCGATCCTCTCGTCTTTAGTTAATGCAAGTAGCCCACGAATTACAATTGTTGCACACACCACTAGATAGCTTACTGAATACATTCTGCACCATCAAATACAAGCGGCAATCATACTAATGCCTATATCCTGTAAACATCAGCAAATGTAAACCTCAATACCTAAAAGAACTTACATACTTCTGTAAGCAAGAGCAGAGGAACCTTTAACATGCCTGTAGGCGTATTCAGTACATGGTACTACTCCTATAGTCTTATAGAACAGTCTTCACTCCATGGGAAGGCAGTGGTAGCGTAGTGGCTAGAAGCTCGGCTATCGGTCCGTCGTCATGGTTTCGATCAGCAATGGGGCCGATTCGAATGTGTAAAATTGAGTTGAGTTTAGTCAAGAACCGACATCACTGCACTCGGGGCATTCCCAATAGCGCTCAGACCTCATCTTTAACAGACAGAGTAGTGATTCAATACTAATGGTTCCCGTTGAAATCTTGTTATGTGTCCGTCTTGCTTTACCTCTGAATAGCGACTGTCGACCAGATGCTCTGACCATCCCTTGCTGCTGCATTCTCTCTATGATAGACTATAATAGTCCATCTGCTCTTCTTCACTAATGATATCCCAGAGGGTCCTCACCACATCTGCTGTATCATGCATCATATCACCCCTTAATGATGCGACACGAGCCAGTCTGTCTGTTCATTTCTAACCACACAAAGGTGTCCTGGAGAAAATATCAAGCGAATGCTCACAACCCGAAAAGTTCTGCCATTCTGCACGAAGCATGCCAGTCTTCAGCTTTGCCAACTGTCTTTGTGAATGAGGTACAATCACAACATGCGTAAACAATTTGTAAAATTGGCATGGTCTAATACGGTATCAGAAAAAATGTCTTGGAAAATAAAAAGGGCGGTCGTGATACTGACCACACCAGCCAGCAATTGCCGGTGAGGGGGGGGGGGGGGGGGGGGGGGGGGATGGGGTGTCAATAAATACATGGATCTAGCACCATGCGCCTGCAGATGTGTCAGTGGTGTCGTTTACTTATGGTTTCATCATAGAATTGATGGGTCATGTGATCAATATCACGCCGGTCTCCTGTCCTTCCATGGACATTTTCTGGTACCATTGTTAGGCTGGACCGACTGGGAGCCTAGGTAAATGCTAACCATTCCTGCAGACTTTAGGCATCCACATGTGTAAGCGTCAGCACAAACAATGTCTGCAAACTTTAGGCATTCACATGTGTAAGCGTCAGCACAAACAATGTCTGCAAACTTTAGGCATTCACATGTGTAAGCGTCAGCACAAACAATGTCTGCAGACTTTAGGCATGCCCAGGTGTGAGCGTAACCACAATGTCTGTAGACTCTCATTATTGAAACATGTCTACCAAAACGCGAATGCAGACTTTTGACAATATCATATGTAAGCGCCTCTCTCCGAAAGAATTAGACAGTCCAAATGTTTGGGCATGTTATTAGGAGACACACTAGAAAACCTGTACACTTGATGAGAATGGGGCAACATGAAGACATAGAGATAAACACACGGAAGCCATGGCTTAAACAGCACAACAGGAAAATGTTATTGTCTCTCTCGTCCCGGTGTGGCACATGATGGTGATGATGAAGATGATGACGATGATTTCCCTCGACACATGTAATGCAAGAGAGGTCGGTGTTTGTTCGCTTCTATAAATCTTACAACGATAATGTATTTGCGATCATATAATGCTCGAGAGCAGCTTACTTGTAAGTTTCTCAGTACAGAATAAGAATGAGTTTAACAAGTCAAAATATCACAACATTTCTAATTTCATAAATGTATTCACGATTAATTAGTTTTGATTTTTGTTTTATTTTAATTTTAAAATATTTTAAGTTGCTTATCCTTCTGATAGCTCAGGATAAAACACCCGCGATGCATTCAAAGATTTGAGAAAACGTGTGGTCTATTTAGTAACAAACAACGACTCCCCTAAGGAAATCCATCAACAGGTGCACTTGCCCATGCCAACACAAGCCTCGACATTTACAAACACTGAACAAATAGATCTGTACATTTCCTGCAGATCCAGCTATGAGAATTTCATCCTTGCCCTCTACATCACAGGGTAAATCTGATGACATGGTTTATATTTTAGAGTGGAGGAAAGCTGACATTTTGTTTACACATCAGGAAAACCGTGCTGTAAACATTGTTATGTCTGTGTTGTGTACAGGGATATTATATTAGTTTCTTGCAAGTGAAAATCATACACGTATGCATGCACATTTATACATACCTTCTTAATGCATTAATACATACAAACGTACGTGCAAAAAGACAGACATACCTGCATACCTATCTATCTACATGCACGCACAAACACACACACGCACGCATGCACACATACCCACATACACATATACACATATACAGATAGACAGACAGACAGACGGACGTACGGACAGACGGACGGACGGACGGACGGACGGGTGGACGGACGGGCGGGCAGGCAGGTGGACGGACGGGTGGGCGGGAAGGCAGGCAGACGGGAAGGCAAACAGGCAAGCAAACAGACAGGCAGGCAAACAGACAGACAGGCAAACAGACAGGTAGGCAAACAGACAGGCAGGCAAACAGACAGGCAGGCAGACAGGCAGGCAGGCAAACAGACAGGCAAGCAGACAGGCAGGCAGGCAAACAGACAGACAGGCAGGCAGACAGGCAAACAGACAGGCAGACAGGCAGGCAAATAGACAGACAGGCAGGCAGGCAGGCAGGCATACAGACAGACAGGCAGGCAGGCAAACAGACAGGCAGACAGGCAAGCAGGCAAACAGACAGATAGACAGGCAGGCAGGCATACAGACAGACAGGCAGGCAGGCAAACAGACAGGCAGGCAGGCAAACAGACATGCAGACAGGCAGGCAGGCAAACAGACAGACAGGCCGGCAGGCATACAGACAGACAGGCAGGCAGGTAAACAGACAGACAGGCAGGCAGGAAAACAGACAGACAGGCAGGCAGGCAGGCAAACAGGCAGACAGGCAGACTGGCAGGCAGACAGGCAGGCAAACAGACAGACAGGCAGACAGGCAGGCAAACAGACAGAAAGGCAGACAGGCAGACAAACAGACAGACAGTGAGATAGACAGATAAAGAAACATACAGACAGCGAGATAGACAGATAAAGAAACATACAGACAGAAAGATAGACGTATATTATATGTATATTGTGTAACATCTCTGTGTGTGTGTGTGTACGTGCGCGCGCGCGCGTATGTGTGTGTGTGTGGGGAGGCAAAAAGAATAAATAGATACATGCAGGCACAGAAAGATAATACGCTAATATTATAGTATGATACAAGTTTATGGTGAGAATAAGAAGATTTATTTTTTACTAGGAAAATGTGCTGCAAGGCTTCCACACGGTGAAGTCTTGAAGATATCATGAGAAATTACATTAACTTCATCGCGTTAAAATACATATATATAGTGTCATAAATACAGAAACATAAATCCTGAAACATATCTAGGTGCTGAAATCAGTTTCTGCCTGATTTGTGGTTGCGGTTTCAATTAATGTATGAAACACACAGTATGTAAGAAGAAGAATATGATCACAAATAGAGTTATTAGCATGACATAATCAGATATACATAATAAATGTATTACAGATGTTAAAATGGTACCAAGGCTCTGTTATATCAATCATGCAATATTACAAAACAGACACTCTAGAAGAATTTAATACATACACGATAGGAATACTTACAAAAAGCATCCAATCAACAAAGGGATAATTACCAAACAGCGTTATCCATCAGTTAAAGACAATTATTTATATGTCCTTTTACACGACGTCGCAAACTGCTTCATGATTGTCTGGCGGTTTGAGATTTTCTAGGGAATTGTAAGTTCAGTAAATCAACTTGGCATTGATTGCAAAGTCCTACAAATGACGTGTACAATTTGTTTTTAGGTGCCATTGCTTTCTGAACGGTTGATGCTCATTTCATTATGTAAATCAACGCAAGCGGACTCTTCCAAATCGCCTGCGTCTGATTTGGAACCAGGTATGTCGGGATTACGAAACTGCGTACACTACCTGACCCCGAAGCCACATACGCCGACTACAGTTGAGTATCGTAAGTAAAGACAGCATCTTCAGGCAAATGACCGCAAACAAATATTCATTGAAACATTCTCCCAAACACAGTTTTCAAACACCGTCATACAAATGCTCGCTCCCAAACACCCACAGACAAATGCTCGCTCCCAAACACCGACAGACAAATGTTCGCTCCCAAACATCGAGAGACAGGTGTTCGCTCCCAAACACCGGCAGACAAATGTTCGCTCCCAAACACCGGCAGACAAATGTTCGCTCTCACACACCGGCAGACAAATGTTCGCTCCCAAACACCGACAGACAAATGTTCGCTCCCAAACATCGAGAGACAGGTGTTCGCTCCCAAACACCGGCAGACAAATGTTCGCTCTCACACACCGGCAGACAAATGATCGCTCGCAAACACCGACATACAAATGTGCGTTTCTAAACACCGGCAGACAAATGTTCGCTTCCCAACACCTGCAGGCAAATGTACGCTCCCAAACACTGTCAGACAAACGTTTGCTCCCAAAAACCGGCAGACAAATGTTCGCTCTAAAATGTCGACAGACAAATGTTCCCTCCCAAACACCGACAGATAAATGTGCGCTCCAAAACACCGGCAGACAAATGATCGCTCCCAAACACCGACATACACACATGCGCTCCCAAACACCGGCAGACAAATGTTCGCTCCCAAACACCGGCAGACAAATGTTCGCTCCCAAACACCGGCAGACAAATGTTCGCACTGAAACACCGAACAATTGACAAAGAAGAACAAGGTATACCCACATTGAATCCGGTATGTCCAAACAAACAAAACAAATCAGACGCAGTAGTTTCTAAAGTGCAGGACCGTTCACAACGACCTGAAGCATTTTGGGTATTAGGTGCAACCTCGATATTTGTATTGATCTATAGGTACTCGATGGGTAATGAATGGAATCGATCATGCATTTTGAAAACTGGTCTCGGTGGAACATTTCTATTAGCAATTATTATTTGGTAACTATTACAGCCGATCTTCGATTTCGTATCATTTCATTTATACATGTATGTCACATGGTATGTCACATTCTGCTGTCTGGGTATGTCACATCCAGTAGTCTTGGTATGTCACATCTAGTAGTCTGGGTATGTCACATCCAGTAGTCTTGGTATGTCACATCCAGTAGTCTGGGTATGTCACATCCGGTAGTCTGGGTATGTCACATCCAGTAGTCTGGGTATGTCACATCCAGTAGTCTTGGTATGTCACATCTAGTAGTCTGGGTATGTCACATCCAGTAGTCTGGGTATGTCACATCTAGTAGTCTTGGTATGTCACATCCGGTAGTCTAGGTATGTCACATCCAGTAGTCTGGGTATGTCACATCCGGTAGTCTGGGTATGTCACATCCAGTAGTCTGGGTATGTCACATGCAGTAGTCTTGGTATGTCACATCTAGTAGTCTGGGTATGTCACATCCGGTAGTCTGGGTATGTCACATCCAGTAGTCTGGGTATGTCACATCCAGTAGTCTTGGTATGTCACATCCAGTAGTCTGGGTATGTCACATCCGGTAGTCTGGGTATGTCACATCCAGTAGTCTGGGTATGTCACATCCAGTAGTCTTGGTATGTCACATCTAGTAGTCTGGGTATGTCACATCCGGTAGTCTGGGTATGTCACATCCAGTAGTCTTGGTATGTCACATCTAGTAGTCTGGGTATGTCACATGCAGTAGTCTTGGTATGTCACATCTAGTAGTCTGGGTATGTCACATCCGGTAGTCTGGGTATGTCACATCCAGTAGTCTGGGTATGTCACATCCAGTAGTCTTGGTATGTCACATCTAGTAGTCTGGGTATGTCACATCCAGTAGTCTGGGTATGTCACATCCAGTAGTCTGGGTATGTCACATCCAGTAGTCTGGGTATGTCACATCCAGTAGTCTGGGTATGTCACATCCAGTAGTCTGGGTATGTCACATCCAGTAGTCTTGGTATGTCACATCTAGTAGTCTGGGTATGTCACATCCGGTAGTCTGGGTATGTCACATCCAGTAGTCTTGGTATGTCACATCCAGTAGTCTGGGTATGTCACATCTAGTAGTCTTGGTATGTCACATCCAGTAGTCTGGGTATGTCACATCCGGTAGTCTGGGTATGTCACATCCAGTAGTCTGGGTATGTCACATCCAGTAGTCTGGGTATGTCACATCCAGTAGTCTGGGTATGTCACATCCAGTAGTCTTGGTATGTCACATCTAGTAGTCTTGGTATGTCACATCTAGTAGTCTTGGTATGTCACATCCAGTAGTCTTGGTATGTCACATCTAGTAGTCTGGGTATGTCACATCCAGTAGTCTTGGTATGTCACATCTAGTAGTCTTGGTATGTCACATCCAGTAGTCTTGGTATGTCACATCCAGTAGTCTGGGTATGTCACATCTAGTAGTCTTGGTATGTCACATCCAGTAGTCTGGGTATGTCACATCCAGTAGTATGGGTATGACTGCTAGGCATGTGGATCGTACTGGGGATTATGCTAGTATGGTTAACAGTCAACTCAGGCTCAGTTTTACCCTCCCTAAAATAGATGGGGATTTGTCACTTTCGTGAAGTAGAGATGAATTTGGCTGGCTTTGCTATGTTGAACTAAATGAGCCGGCGATAGCCAGAACACTATCAGCATGATAAAACCCGTGGTCAGGGTGCTAAGGTTGCACAACCCAGGGTCGTGTGAGGACGGGGATCAAATATAAGAATGGTCTTCTGCTTCTCCTTGTTGTATTCTTTGATGTTCTCTTGGACAGCGTAGCCGTGACTTAACCGATGTCCTTATTTGGATTTACCGTATAGTATTTTTTCTTTCTTTGAACAGCGTCGCTGTGACTCAACCAATGTCTTTATTTGGATTCGCCGTCGCTATCAATGACTGCTGATTATAGATCATTTATGGAGTTTATCAAAAGCTCTATGCTGAGTCCAAACAGGGAAAGCTAATCCACACTCAAAAATCAGTCCAATGCTCTTGAAGAAGTAGCACGTGTAAGGATTATGCTTGAGCTCAAAGCGAGCGAAATAAACAAACTGTTCATGTGCAATAAATACACTTGTTTACCATAACCATATAGGTGTTAAATTATTGTTCGTGTATGGGTTTTATCATTTCTATATGAGGCTTGGGCAGCGTCAATTCCACAAACTATTTAGGTTTTTCAATTGTCTGGAATTTTATAGTGAGCAACCTCATGGTTGGTTCCCCATTTATTTAGCCCGTATCTGAAAAAAAGCTAGGCGATTCCTATCATAGGGTTTAGCATTGGTATAATATCCTCACGTCTGTTCTTGTGTAAACACCGACACCTTGATTCGTATCGGGTCCACTAGGAATGTAGATATACTTCGCCTACACATACGTAGACACATACGTAGATACATACCTACATTCATAGATATAACATACATACAGTCAAACCTCGGTTTTCGTCGATAATCCGTCCGAAAACAATCGGCGAAATTAGAAACCGACGAAAACCGAGGCAATTATTTCCTTATAAATCAATGTAAATCCAATTAATTCTTTCTAAAAACTCCACAATACCTACCGAAAACACATTTTATAGAGAATAAATATAGTGTTTAATAATATTTTTCGGCCTCAGACTTGTCCGAACTCGCACCTTCGCCGTGCCTAGTAACACTGTGTATGCCAGTGCGCCTCTTGAATTTTTAAAACCATCCACCTCTGGCCTTAAAATCACTAATTACACTAGTACTCTTCCCAAGCACTTTCTTCATGAGATCGGCATAAAACAGTCTAATTTTTACCGCATATGATTGCCTTCAAATCAGAATCGCCACCTAACTGGTTTTGATTTTTCCAAATTAATTATAACTGTTCAACATCTTCAATTGTTTGCCATATCTGTTTTGTTAACACATTCATGTCGCTACATTATTCTACTTTATTGCTTCCTTTATCGTCACAATGAAACTTATCGTGGATGGCGACTTCCCTTACACACTGCCGATTTCAGCAATTGTAATGCCTCTCTCGTATTTTATTATTAGCAAGTGATGATCAAACAACGAAAAACAATGCCAACAGAGCAGAAGAACGAGGGATCCCTTTGATTTTGCAAAATTAGCAGCGAGGTCAAGTAGGCACGCCGACGAAATCCGAGACAATCGACGAAAACCGAATCAATTTTTAGCGGGGGGGGGGGAAATCGACGAAAACCTAAACCGACGAAAACAAAAGCAACGAAAACCGAGGTTTGATTGTACTTGTGTTGTTGTTTTTTTTTTACCTATGAATATGATGTAACAAATCTTCACATATTTTTGTGTAAGATGAACTGAGGCCACGGAATTATGCTGACAGTTGACTTGTTCCACAACTGGCTTTTTCCTAGCAGAGTAAACTCTGTCAACTATTGTACGATGATTGTGCGCTAACGCCATTTCTCATTCTCAATAAATATGTAGAGTTTTGTTTTTAAAATGGAAGTTACAGGTATGTATGTACAGTCTATAACTCTTCGCCTGTTAGACTTCCCTATATTTAGTAAAATTTCTTGTCTTCCCGCTATAAGTTTGCTTTTTTTTTCGTATACTATGTTTTACACTGCTCATCTCCATGTCACTGGTATATTCCGGCATATCTCCATCTATATATTTCGCTGTCGTTATTTATCTAAATCTGTTATTTTATTTATTTAACCCGCCTCTAAAAACTATGCAGTTTTTTTCCACGCTTGCTATTTACGATGTTTTTTCAAGGTATATTATCTATGTGTCTCATGATGCGAATACTGTGGCCTTCTTGACTTGTTTTCTTGTGTTCGCAGCAGCTGTTTATTTCTGTCAACCTACTGACAACCCTCACTTACGAGATCTTATTTTCATCATCATCGTTATCATCACCAACATCATCATCGCCATTATCATAACTACCACCACCATTATCATCTCTATCAGCATCGTCAGCAGCATCATTACCATCGTCATTATCATCATTAGTGTCTTGCCAATTGGCGAGGACGTCGTGCATGCAACTCCACTGCTCCCGTCCTCTAGCAAATTAAATTTTAAATACCTATTTACATGCAACATACGTCTGTGAGACCCGAAAACTTACTAAACTAGCTGAAGAGCGCATACATGCCTTTGAATATTGTCAAAGAGCCGCATGTAGGCAAATAGAGAAGAGAGGAGTAGAACTAAGGAATAAGACTAAGACAGGATAGAGTTAACATCGCTATCCAGGAAATAGGGAATAGAAGGGACAGAAGCCAGAGGGAGAACTGTGAACAGTTCTCCGACTGGACACACACGTGTCCTAAAAGGGGACACGGTAGGACATGATCAGGAGTTACCCAGAATAGAGTGGGGAAACCAGTACCACGAGAAGTATCCATTAATAGTGGTAACTCTAGAAGAGTAACCTATTGACAAGTCATAAAACGCGTGCTGGAATACCGAGCACGCATACCAGCTGACGCACGAAGGGTCAACGGCTCGTGGCTGGACACGCCACGAAAGTCAAGCAGACGGGGACCAGACGGCGTAGAGGACAGATCGTAGTATTCGCTTTGAATACTGTGTTGTTTATAGGACAGTATAAATAGTGGTGACTTAGGCTTAGAATAATACAGTAGATAATACCATAGATAACGTCATAACGTAATATTATCATCATGTATGTGATCCATGTGGTTATCAGCTCTCAGAGCTATGGTGTAACTAGTCTAGAATAAACTTATATACTTTTGTACGACGTACGAGTTATCATTCGTGTGGTGCAAAAGAAGAATCCATGTGTGCCTGTCAAAGTTAGGTTGCTGACAAATATAAATGTTATAGACGGGTGATAAGATTATCTTTGATGCAGGGAAGAAACATGCATCCATACGACAAGATATGAATATTGAAGAAGGTTGGCTACTAAAGACGATAAAACAAAGACAATTGAAATATTTTGGTCAATTGAAAAGCCATGAAAGTTTGGAGAGAACAATAGTGTAGGGGTATAAGCCTGAGAAGAAAGTCAGAGGAAGGCCAAAGAGAAGATCGGTGCAGGATGTGGCAGATGGTCTCCAGGTGGGTGTATCGGGCGAGGGATATCTTGCTTATAACCGAGTTTTCCGGAAGGTTGTTATGGGAGCGAGGTTCTGCAAAGGACGTGCTAATGAATTAATGAATTTACGTGCCTTGATGCTTATTAGAAATATAGTATTACCCCACATATGTTTAAAGGCCAATCGGCGGTCGTCGTGTGAAGTTGTCAATACCACGCCCCTTATCATTACCTCCCATGACATTTTCTTTTGTCCAGTGTTGGATGAGTCAAGTCAATTACAAACAAATCCGCCTGGATGGAGATTTGAACACATGATCACTGTGACCATTGGCAGGGGTACTAGCCACTGTGCTACCTCTGTTACCTCATTCTCTAGTAGCGTGTATCATATATTGCGTTGATAATTTTCTAAATCCGATGCAAGGCTGCCAAGAATCATATCTCTCTGTGTTCCACTATTTCCTCTTCCATTATTCCATTATTTTTACTTTACATCTGTCCCACTATGTTTTTCAAACTGCGACCAAAATCTTTGACTACGTCTTTCTGAACTATTGAACGGAAACTTGCCAAGAGATCACAACAGCAAACATTCTATCCCAATCTGGATAGATTTGACCTTGCCGTGACGTGCTAAGTCCCGTTTGGATATGTCCACATCTCTCCATTATTTTGGGCTCATATATATCGTTCATGAATCTTCTCGTTATCCTCTGCAATATGTGTTGGCCATGATAACGTTGTTCTGCCAGTAAATATCTTCCACGTTCCAGATAACATCAACGTGCTGCCTCTCTTGTCCAGCTCTCTGATCCGAATGTTTGTTGTTGTTGACAATTCTCCTGACGTATTCTGTTTTTTACGTCAGCTTCTTAGTTTCTGTCAAGATTTGGTTCGCGACTTTGTCACGAACTTTGGTTTACGTCATATCCATTGCTCTACTACTTGGCAGACTTCTGGTACTTGACTTGGGGACGTAAATTACAAGTACCTGTGAAGTCCGGGTGGGTTCGCCTGATGACGAAGGATACTAGTAATTGGGAAAGTTAATTTCCATGCAAAAATCAGTCCAGTGCTTTAGAAGTAACAGCGCATGTTAGGATTACGCTTGAGTTCAAAGTGAGTGAACGGGAAAAAAATGGGATACTGATGAAAGGGGGGGGGGGGAGGGGGATAGACAAATAAAGAAACTGACACAAAAGTAGAGAACGATAACCTGAAATAGAAGGATAGTATGGTCATGGAGTTAAAGAAAGAATCAGAAATAAACAAAGAAATAATATGGAGAAGGTAAGAGACAGGGAGAGAAAAGAGACAGACATAGTAGAAGAAAGACATAGACAGCGAGAGAAAGAAGAGGGAAGAGATAGAGAGAGAGGGAGGGAGAGAGAGAGAGAGAGAGAGGGAGGTAGGGAGAGAGAGAGGGGGAGAGAGAGAGAGCGAGAGAGGGGAGAGGGAGAGAGAGAGAAGCAGACATACACTAAGAACAGGAGGCGGTATGGAACATAATCATAATTACATATATACTGAATGGGGAATAAGGAGATAGAGGAAAACAAAAAGAAATGAGAAATATTGGCGAGACTAATGCAGTTCAAGAAGGTGTGTTACATGGAATTACCCATCATTTGCCGCCTTTCTCCCAGTGGTTCTGAAACTTTCTCATGCCTTTTCCCCAGTGAATTGTCGAATCATAATTCGCAACGGCTTCTGTAAAGAAGGTGGTCTGCTATTGGTGTCCTTGGCAGTGACCATACAGGTCGGTGATCGTGGCAATTGTCTCAATAAAGAGATTGTCTCCAACGGGTACTCCACCATGTCAACTGTGTGCCTTAGGCTAGCAGAGGGCAGGAGTTGTTTTAATGTTCCTTTGATATGGAATACCCCTACCCCGTCACAGTTTCAGACATGAGGAATTAGATCATGTATTTCGTGTATGGTGTGACGAATGATTCTAATTATAAGATATTTGATACAAAAGGCGTTCGGCGTTTTAACAGTTTGAACATTGTATCACGTTTCCCTGTCTAATGCCTTTGTGCGCTTTATGAAGTAACCCTGCATACATGTGTTTCTGTTTTGAACACTCATATAACTATTTCTTTTACAATCTTATTGAACGACATTGTTTATGCCCTTGTCCGGTACACATCTAAATAAGTGCTTGCTTTCTTAAATAATCTTGTTTCTTCCTCTTCTTGTTATGATTCTCAGTGACAGCGTTATACTATGGCATGTTTCTTCAGTGCCTTGATTTGGAGTTGAGAATGAAGTACCTAAAACGTGGAAGCAACACGACCAATCCAGGCCTAATCTCAGCCAGCCCACGTGTGATTTGCTGTTTCGTGACCTGGTGACATCCACATAAACCCCTCCACACCATAGTTGCCATTCTAGATATTTTATATCCAGATCTAGAGATTTTTGCCGGCATATGGATACCGTTTTCTGACGTTTGGATGCTGGATGCAATTCTAGATACTTTTCATTTGGAGTCGGATATTTTGAATACTTTCTAGATTTTACTTTTCTTTCGGTGTCATTTACCCATTTTATGTTTGGTCTGAACGCGCGTAAATTATGCTAACTGCCATTATTTAAACTTTGAACTGACTTGGGTCAACGCTCAACAATCTGGCAACCCCCTCGTAATGAGTAAAACGGCGCATAAATTATAATAACATTATTTGAACTGCGAACACACTGTGCTGCGACTTACTGCTGTAATGTCGACTTTATGATTCTTTTTACGTGAATTTGGCTGCAACTGGTACAGATAATGCCTCGATAATGGTTGATATCAACCATAGCGTTTATATAAAATTTAAGGAAGTTATCCCATCTTTAATCCTCATAAAATGTGCGTGTCATTCCTTGCAGCTAGCATTATCACATGCCTCATTAGAATGTTTACTAAGGAATTTGCAATTCCTTATTGCTGAAACACATAACTGGTTCTCCAAATCATCTGTCAGACAACAGCAATAACAATTTATATAAAGCATTAAATGATAGTTCCCCACCACTGAAAATTCTGTCATATTGCAAAACTAGATGGTTATCAATTCAACCAGCTGTTGAAGTAACTGTGAATCAATGGTTGGAGTTGAAGACGCACTTCGAAATAACAAGACAAAGTGAAAAATGCTACACAGCTGAAATACTATATGGAATGTATAGTGATGAAAAAAATTTGGCATTCCTTCTCTTTTTACAACCCATTTTAAGTGAAGTGCAAAAAGTTAATAAACTGTTTGAATCTCAAAATCTTGATAAAGTTAAATTACTTGACGACCTCATTTTGCTATTTCCCTCAATTGGTAAAAGACTTATATTGCCAACTTGTAAAGCTGACTTGTTCACTTGCACTATAGAGAGCTATTTGGCTCCTAAGCCATACCTAGGATACCAAATCGAATCAGAAATTGATGGTTTAAAAACAAAAGGACTGTTAACAGAAAATGAAGAGAAAGCGCTGTCAAGATTTTCTTGTCTCATTATTCAATCAACTGATGCAGAGACTTCCTAAAAATTTAGATGTATTGAAAAATATTTCATTCTTTTCTATTAACAACATACCTCAGCCAGTAAAGGACATACCTAAATATTGTCAAGTTATTAAATTTTTAGGGGCTACTGATAATAGTGTGGCGGAAGCAGAATATTAGTTAACCAAAATAAATTTGGTTGACTGGACAAACAAAACAGAAACTGAAGCTTTTTGGAGTGAAGTAAGACAATTTAAAGATGCCTCAGGAAAAAGATGCCTTTCCATTCTGTAAGCTTTTGAATATGCGATGTCTGCCATGATACTACCCCATTCAAATGCTGATGCGGAAAGAGTTTTCAGTACTGTGAATTATACAAAATGTAAACTAAGAAACAGGATGAAACTTGACTTCTTAAATGCTATCTTGACAATAAGATTTGGCCTGATGAGAGCAGGAAAATGCTGTTCAACTTATCAGCTCCCTGATCGTGTATTAAAAGAAATTGGAACAGCTAAAGCATACCAGAGTCATTTTGAATCTGAAGCTTCAACTTCATCATCCAAACTAAGTGCATCTTGTGAGAGTGCATCATCAGTGAAAATGAGGACATGATTCTATAGGTAAGTCACATCATTTTGTTTTAATGCTGCATATCCGTTACAGGACGTTGCAGTCAACATCAGAATTTTTCAGCTGCTGTTGATGTACTAGCAAGATTATGTTCAGTAGTTTGCGATTGCTTTCTGAGCGACCGGTTCACATACCCCTTAAATTACCAGCGCGGCTCGAACCGCTGCCGGTTCGGGTGCAGCTGCGTTACTCACGAGAATATACGGGATTACGGCGACAGCCGTAAATTCTTCGCCAGGGAGACCGGTAGTCACATCAATACATATGTAATTTCTTACTTTCTAAATCTGGATATTTTTCCTAGATACTTTTCAACGAAATCTAGATATTTACGGATGTTGTGTGTGCCATTTCTAGGTACATTTGGTCAACAAAATAAAAGTGGCAACCCTGCTCCACACATGTGAAGTTCCAGGGCCGGCCAAGCAGACCCGGTTTTTATTTTTACCTTGGTTTGGAGAGAGGACTGAAAGCTCTGCTAAATATGTTCAATTGGATATCGTATATCGAAACCGGGTTGAAGAAATATATTTAAACAAACTTTATTGGGGTAGATGCAAGCACTTTAATAGCGACGACGACCTGAATGTCAAAACATCTAACTTCTGGGTTAAAACTGAGTCATCCAGAGAATTCAAAGCCAACCAAGCAAGCAACCAACCACACAGTCAACCATACTGTTGTACGTCATAGTTGATTCTGGAATAGCTTTCGCGTTGTGAGGCTCTTAAATCATTTCGTAAAACTATAAGAAATGATATCAGCAAGTTTTTGGATAAACACATACCAGTGGATATTTGCAGGCCATTGGATATTTGACGGTCATTGAGTCCATAAATATGTATATTTGCATATCAATGGGTATATAAATATGGATAAGAATATATTATTGGATAGGCAAATATGGATATTAGTAGTCTTAAACGGATACGAACGTACGCACACAAACACACACACACAAATACAGACAGACGCACGCACGCACTCACGCGCACACACATAGTGTACATCACTGTGTATATAAATATGGATATAATAATACTGCATTGGCACCTTGCCGTCTTGACAGACGATAGTTTGTGCTTTAAAAAGGCATAATAACTTTTAACTATGGCGGTAGCGAGTGTGACTGATAAGGCCAATTTGCGCTGTAAATGTCCGTTCACAGTGGGTGCATGTGAACACGTGGTCATTTCCACCATCATGCACCATCTTACGTCTCAAACGCTTGGTGTGTGACTTTTCTACAATAATTTTCTCCTTTGACTTTATTCCATTTCTGATATATTTGCCCTCCATGCAACACGTTCAGCGGCGACTTGCTCCCAATGTGCATTATCATTGCCTGTATCAATCATGTCCCGCTTACACACATCTTTGTATCGTAGTAGAGGCCGACCCTGAGATCTCTTACCCATCTGTAATTCACCAAAAAAGATATCCTTTGGTATTCTACCATCATCCATCCTCCTAAGATGTCCTATCCATCTAAGTCTACGAAGACTGAGCATGGAATAAATATAATAATAATCGTCATAATAATGTGCACTGCTAGCCGGCATAGGCATCCATGCATCTTCATAGATCTCGGTCCATGGTTTCTGGGTTAATTCTATTGATGACATCCATCCATGACATCGTTCCTTGCCGTCCAGCATCATTTCTCTGGGTTTGCCTTTAGTTTCTTCTACCAGTGATCTTTCCAGTTGTCACCATGTTTTCCAGTGCTTCGCTTCTCATTATATAACTTAACAAAATTGTTTGTCTCTTTCTAAAATTTAGAAATAATGTTCTACGTTCATTAGCTATTCCCACAAACTGGACACTAGCTATTAGGCTTAATAGCATTCTAATGCTCTTTCTGACTTTCAATGATAGGGATATATTGCACAAGAAAAGTAAAATGCACATCTCGAGAGGCGTTCGAACATATGGCAAGGCCAGAAGGCAAATGCACTAGTAATTGCGCCACCGAAGCTAGAGACATATTTAAAGTTATTACTGTTACTCTCGTCTTTCCTATAGCATAAAAGCTATCACTCCGCCATGTGTGTCTAGGTGTGCAATATTTCAACGTATACATTCGGAATGTATGAAATAATGGCTGCCACATGTTTGCGATGTGTGCCTTCCGGTCTATAGCTAAGGGTGTGTTTACATCGTCGCTGCTACTCTAAAACAAGCTGTTAGGTGAGCCCTGGCGCCTTTAGAGCTTGGACGAGTGAATAGATCCCATCTGTGTCATGTAACTGTGGAAGTTGGGTGTGCTTGTTAAGAAGTTGTGAAGACAAGAACAGCTGGAACTATGTTTATTGGGCTGAATGTTTCTGTGTTGTTTCGTTGTTAGGAGGTAACTGCTTACATTTTTTAGACTGGAGGATGTAAATTATTTGTTCTTTTTCCCCCAACATCGTCTACTATTTATACTGTCTATAAAATCGTGCTCAGTAATGACAGTAACAGCAGCATTGGTCAGGATGTCAATGTAATGATTAGGATACAATGTTATCCTCTACAAATTATGGTGTTGACTGCGACGTTCTGTAAAAAATGTGCAACTAAATTTTTATTTAAATCTTATCTCCGGAATAGGTGGTTACATAGGAAAACAAACACAGCAACAGTCTTTTAAAGGGATTATGTTATTGAATCAGGTAAATATAGACAGCAGTAGCGAACAGGGAAAAATAATCTTGTAAATGTTATGTAAGAGACTAAGACACAAAAACAATGTATAACCCACTTCAGATGTAGGTATTCAACATTTTTGTTCACATTATGAGAAGTGAAAAACTGAACTATGCTATACCATCTGGGGGATTAATATAAACATGTTGTAACAGCTGGGTAGATTAAAGTAAACATGTTGTAGCAACTGGGGAGATTAATGTAAACATATTGGGACAACTGCGGAGATTAATGTAACCATGTTGTAATAACTGGGAAGATTAATGTAAACATGTTGTAACAACTGGGTAGATTAATGTAAACATGTTGTAACAACTGGGTAGATTAATGTAAACATGTTGTAGCAACTGGGGAGATTAATGTAAACATATTGGGACAACTGCGGAGATTAATGTAACCATGTTGTAATAACTGGGAAGATTAATGTAAACATGTTGTAACAACTGGGTAGATTAATGTAAACATGTTGTAACAACTGGGTAGATTAATGTAAACATGTTGTAACAACTGGGGAGATTAATGTAAACATATTGGGACAACTGGGGAGATTAATGTAAACATGTTGTAACAACTGGGTAGATTAATGTAAACATGTTGTAACAACTGGGTAGATTAATGTAAACATGTTGTAACAACTGGGTAGATTAATGTAAACATGTTGTAACAACTGGGTAGATTAATGTAAACATGTTGTAACAACTGGGTAGATTAATGGAAAAAGAGCAAAGTGATGCAAGGAGACAAGAACCTCAGGCTCCTACATGAAATGTAGACACAGTTATCAGTTATCAGTTCAGTTCTCAGTTATCAGTTATCAGTTGGGGTATCTTCATTGCACTCCGGACATGTCCATAGGTGCTCAGATCCTTCCCCCAGCATATGCATCAGCGTCCGGTGGCTAATAGTGCCAGTTCTGTGTTGGTTGACGAGGCGCTTTGTTTTCCCGATCTAAATGTAGACACAGCTATACATTAATGTATATATTTAGTCGGTATACTGAATTTGTGGAAAAGCCTACGTCCGTTTTCACAGCACTTGATTTTGATCATGATAATAATGATGATAATGATGATGATGATGCTGATGATACTGTTGATGACGATCGGACGGTGACTAATGAACAGCATAAGCCTGAACCCATATTGATGGCTTGCGTTTGTTGTAAGGGTTAACATCATTCCAGCCACCAGGAAATTCGAATTCACAGACTGGGTGGGACACACGCGCTTTCTGTTGCTAATCCAGGCTAAATACTGCCACCACTGGATCTGGTAAATTTCAGGGAAAACTCGAGTGTTCATCTTTTCAACATTCCAGGAAAGAGACGGCTATGATTCAAGGAAGCTTGCTATATGTGGTTGGCTGTCGAGCCAACTAATGTGTCTACGTTAGTTATAGACAAGCTTAAATCATCTCCTTCTGCTTCTTTTCAGAAATAGACCCCGGGCGACAAGAGCTGTCTGTTTCTTGGTTGTTGGAAAATCTAACCATTGTGGTTAATTAGTCTGGCTTAGTTCACGTTGAACTTCAACATGTTTGGAGAAGCTGCAGTAAAGTCTTAAGACCCGGCTTTTGAAAATTATCTAGTCCTGTCGGTCTATCTGCTCTTTTTTCGGCTTGCGAATTTAATAAAGACATTATGAACAGTGCTTAGCTTTTAAAAGAGTTTATTTTTTTCCATACTTGACCCGCTGCCTTTGATCCTTCATCATGACATCAGTACAGAGAGTTGGTTTGTTTGGTCGTTTTTACCAAGTATTATACTTGTAACAGAGGGTGCGTGTGCGCAGTGGCTGGAACTCTGGCCTGTCTGGTTTGTGGTCATGAGTTTAAATTTGCATAGAGAAAGTTCTTTTATTTTTTTTTTAAAATTGATCCAAAGTGGGTATCAGGAGATGTCCTGGGAAGTAAAGACTGCCGGTGTGATATTCACCACATCAACCATAAATTAGCGATTGGTCTATACAAATATGGGGGGGGGGGGGTAGGCATTATATTACAAATACCGCCAACAGGTACCACGCCACCCTCACCTTCAAGAAAGCTCGGAGTTCATTATCCATAACATGTCTCCTATAGTTGTGGCTGGGCATGTGAAGGGAGCATGTCTGAGTGGAAGTCTGCCAACAAGTCAAGTAGCTGGAGAATCTTTGAGAATGAAACACAATTAGCTGTTGCTTTTTACCTTCAGTAAAGTCAGATGTAGTTATAGAGTTGGACGACTACAAAGAAATAGATATGTTAATGCAAGCGTTAGTTAGTCATTAGGGAAACACTTAGAGTATTAACATAAGAACAGTAAAAGCAAGAGGCACTTTCATAGCACTACGAAGTTTATGCAAATGAAAAGAAATTAAACATAATAACAAACTTAGCATACTTAACTCTAAAATTAAATCTATAATCCTGAATGGATCTTAATCATGAAGATAAAGATCAAGTACTAATAAACCACAAATATTCATTAAAATAAGCTTGTGTAGAATAGAAGGACTAAAACGGCAAGACAAAATCACTCATGTGGAGCCTAGAGAGAGAGCAACAGATCCCAACCAATCAAGAGATGTGGAACAGACGCTGGCACTAGATAGGGCACACACTGAGATCATATGATAATAGCAAACTAGAAAGTCTTCTGTCTGGAAACCACAAGCAAAACAAATAGAGGACGATCTAACAACAGAAACATAAATAGAAACAAATTAGAGATAAATGAATAATATGGCAACGACATTAGAGAAGGGGCTGCAGTAGGAAGCAAATAATAGGAAAGCTTAGCATTAGTTGGCTCATAGCCTATGCGCTAATAGACGATTCGGACAAACAGAAGTAAAGGAGTAGAAATGTGTGAGTTGGTGACATTAGCGCCGCTTTGAGAGAACGTTGTCTTACAGAGTCCGCGTACAAATGTGGGTAGGTTATATTTAGATCAATAAGACCGCATGAAAACTAGAAACCCTAAAGTAGACACTTCCGGTCCCTAATATAGGATAGGCGGTTGAGCTGGTAAGGCTTCTGGAGTGTTTATGCTTGTGACTACGGTTTGCTTACACATTTTCCTCATGTTGGACTGGTGGTGCACGGTTCCGTCGCTCAGCTACTAAGTTCAGTGCGTGGAGCGACACTGTGAACTGTAAATTTCGTGTGGGGTGCTTTTACATCTGTCCGTAGTTGTTTGAAGCGTTCAGAAAATAGCGGCCTGCCAGTCGCTGAACCAACTGGGTTGCTTTGTGCAGTAATGTGTTGCTACTGGTTTTCTAGCCATTGCCGCTTCCATCAATGTTGAATTGTATTTTTCGTGGCAGACTTTTGTGTTGGCATTCTGGCAGCCGCATTATGCATACTATACCTGTGCTGTATGGCTGTGAATCTTGGAATGTAAATGAACAAATTAGGAAGAGATTGGAAGCAACAGAGATGTGGTTACTTAGACGAATGTTGTGAATTCCTTGGACTGCCAAAGTAACTAACGATGAATGCCAGAAAGAGGCTAATGAAACTAGAACATTATATACAACAATAAGAACGAGACAAACAGCTTTTTTTGGGTCATGTGATGAGAAAAGAGGCGTTGGAGAACATCGTGACAACTGGAAAGATAGAGGGGAAGAGAGGCAGAGGCAGACCACGAGAAATGATGCTGGATGGATTGCGACGGTGGCATGGAGGAATATCATCGGTACAGTTGCTCCAGAAAACCAAAGACTGAAATCTGCGGAGTGTCAAGAACGCCTATGCCAGTCGCCATGGCACTTGATGATGATACCTGTTCGGGCTGGTGGTTTGTCTAGACTCCTGTCTGTTTCACTTTTCACATGGTGTCAAGGTCTCACATCCGAGGTTGCGACGCGTTGTCTGTACCAACGCCAGACACCATAACAACACGCAACCCTGAGTAATGTTAGACACGGCAGAGAGAACGCGGCGTCTTTGCCGACGCCTGGATAAGCGGCCACGCACAGCAATTGAGTTCACCCCGTGAACCGTGCAGGGGACACCAGCTGACGTGAGCGTGTAGCGTGTAGGACGCCAGGACTGGCAGACGGGCTCAGATCGTTGAAAGGACAGGTCGCAAGGGAATGCGAGTTGAGTTTGAATCTGCCTTGAGAGCTAGCCTGTATGACAGTGGGAGACTGGTTCGAACGCTTGTATAGTTTGACTGTAAGTGAGATGTTTATTGCTTGCATGTATTATTATGTATTGTAGTGATATTGTTCATGCTATAATGATTGTTATGGATTGTCAGTGCGCGATGTTTGTACGATAATTAATGCAACGCGTCAATAAAGCGTGTGAATAATACTTTCGGATATTCACTTCGTGTGATTTGATAGTTTGATATTACTTCACACTTGCCAGAAAACGAGCTACTTGTCTTGTGTTATGCAAGACTCTGACAAGTGCGAATGTGGTGGTTTTCGCCCGGGTTTTGAATCAAATGCGAACGTATAAATCTGTTTTGGTCCGAGTTTGAAGCGCATGTGAACATGCCGATAGAAGTGCGCAAGTCATAGAATAAGGTAAAGTAACGTATTAATAGAGTTGATTTAATTAAATTATAAGTGTGAAGATATTATTTGAAGCCAACCGAGGCGTCTTCAGACTTAGCACTAAATTCAACAAATTTTGTACCTAAAATCCAAAATGGCGGCCGTGCCCTTGAATGTCATTGAGTAGAGGTAGTGTGAGCGTGAAAGTTGTTGATTGTGGTAACGACTAACAATAATACTTGACAGCATACAAACCTTTACAGACTTCAGTGACATTACACACACCATACATTTACAAACGTTCTAATTTCGTTTAGTTTAAAAAGTACAGGGTTTTTGTGACAACTTTACCTGAGTCTGGTGAACTTCAAAAATTTTTGTGCGTCAACCCGAAAGACGTTCCAGTGTGATTTCGAGCACCACTGAACAGCACAGTACCCAAGGATTACTTGAGTATAAAATTTTTTTTTCCCCCATCTTTCTTTATACTTTCGTTAGTCTGGCTTTGGACATTAACTGTGCTATAAATATTTGTAACTTACTAACATCATAAGTAATTTTGTTTATATTTATTCCATCATACCTATTGTTCATCATGTCTTCTTTGAACGAGTGCATTGAAATGGGTTTAAAATTGAATATGTCTGGTGAGGAATTGAGAGCTGGAGTGAAAATAAATATGCAGAATACCCTTTGAAACAAGAGCAAATTAGTGAGAGGGATGAGAGAGCGGCCGAAAGGGCATTAAAGCAATCAGAAGTTGCTCTGAAAAGTAAAGAGGCAGACTCAGAAGCTGCTTTAAAGCTTCAACAAGCACAATCAGAAGCTGCTTTGAAGCTTCAACAAGCACAATCAGATGCTGCTCTAAAGCTTCAACAAGCACAATCAGAAGCTGCAGTGAGGCAAGCTGAGATCTTAGCACAAAGTAAGAAAGAAGAGCAAGAAACACAAATGAAAATTGAACAACTTAAAGCTGAATGTTCTAAAGAGAAAGAGAATAGAGAAACAGACAAAGATCAACCTCATAAGAAGTACCAAGGTCTGATCAGAAGTTACAACACAGGTGATTGCATAGCAGCATTCACCCAAAATTTTGAATTTGTTATGGATCATTACAAAATCCCAAAACCTGAATGGGGGATAGTATATGTAAGAAGTCTTTCTGGGGAACCTCTTAAAGTCATAGAGTCGATCCCAAATGACCTGAAAGAAGATTATCTTTACATAAAAGCAAAAATTATGTCACATTTTTTGCTAGATGAATCAGGTTATAGAGAACAGTTTAGGAAGTTGTTTCCTAAGCCAACACACACGTTCTCTGATTACATCTCAGAAATTCAAAATATTTTTTTCTAAATGGCTGTCAGCAGCCAAAGTAAATGGAAGTTATGACAAATTGGTTGACCTTATGTTGAGAGATAAGATTATTGCATCTCTCCCAGCCCCCTTTTCTAAATTTTTGTTGGAATGTCAGTGTGAAAGTGTTCAACAGATTGAAAGTCGTGGCTCTGGTTATTTTGCAGCCAATAAGCATTGTTTCTCTAGTGGTCTGACCAGCACAGACTTTGTAGCAGCAGCTACATATGGCAAATATCAGGCAGGGTCAAATAGCAAACAAAGACCTTATAGGCAAACTGCAGAGAAATTATATCAGTGTAAATATTGTAACTATGCACACAATGAGCATGATATGTGCGACCAACATCCTGGGTACACTGCTTACTTGCATAATTACATTTCTAAGCAAGAGAAAGAGAGGAAGAACTACAAAAAACTTACAAAATGTTACCTTTGTAAGGCTTTTGGTCACTGGCGTAAGGATTGTAAAGCCAAGTCAATGACCAAAAAGGCTAATGCGGCCATGTTTGACATTTCTTCGTCAGAAGATGAAAGTGTACAAGATCACCCAGTAAACTCAGCACATTCCATTGAGGTATTCCATCAGGAAAAATGTACCATTTGTGATCAATTTCATGAGGATGGCGTGTTAACATGCGGCCATTCTATACCTATTACCAGTGAGGAGGCCAATTCTGTAGTAAACTCCAAAGGTAGACTGAACATCCACCAGGGGTATGTTAATGGTAAACCTGCCACAGTTTTACGTGATAGCGGAAGTACTCTCATTGGTGTAAAGAGAGATTATATTTTACCAACACAATATAGTGGTAAATATGTCACATGCAGGACATTCTCAGGGAACATAGAGAAATATCCACTTGCATGGGCATATATAACTACACCATTCCTTACAGGAAAGGTGAAATGCGCAGCATTAACCAATCCTTGCTGTGATATTATTATTGGAAACCTTCCTGAAGTGAATGACATACCACATGACATCAATACATCAACTGTCAGTTGTAATATTGTTACTACTACTTCACCTTCATCAGCAATCACCATTCATGATGTATTACCACCTGTAATTGAATGTACAAATACCAACCTGGCCATGCCAGAACATACATGTAATTGTGTGAATGTAACATCAATGTGTGATGAGAATGATCGTTGTAATGTAGTAAACGCAGTAACTAGATCTACTGCACAGATGCAAGATCGAATCGATCAAACAGAGGCTTTACAACGAGTAAGTCCTGTTGTAACATCTCCTGAGACAACTAGGGAGACGTTTATAACATCTCAGAAAGCCGATCGATCTCTGCAAAAGTATTTTAAACTTATAGGCCAAAAGCCAAGAGTAGCAAAGAATGCTCAATGGTACTTTGCTCTCAAGAACGGAATTCTAACACGGTATTACACCAAAGGTTCCAGCACTATAGAACAAACAGTGCTACCGTTAGAAAACCGCAAGCAAGCATTGAATATAGCTCATGACATACCCTTTGCAGGACACATGGCTTATGCTAAAACTAGAGCAAGGTTACTTACTCAATTTTATTGGCCAAAGTTTTGCAACGATACCAAACAGTATTGCAGATCGTGTGACATCTGTCAAAAGCTTGTCAAAAAAGGTAAACACCCACAAGCTGAATTGCAAGTTACTGATTTGGCTAGTAGACCGTTTGAAAAGATCTCGGTTGATATAGTTGGTCCTCTGAACCATATAACATCTAAAGGTAATAGATACATTGTAACACTCATTGATCTATGTACTCGTTGGCCAGAAGCGATTCCAATGAAGAACATAACTTCCAACGACATCATGGAAGTGTTCTTTCATATTTTTGCGAGGGTAGGATTCCCTGATACCATCCTTTCAGATCGGGTTAGCCAATTTATTTCCTCGGCTACACAAGCCTTTACCAAAATGTTGGGTGTTAAACAATGCTTCAACAGTCCATATCACCCACATTCCACCGGTATAGTAGAAAAGATTAATGGCGATATGAAACATATGCTCTCTAAGGTAACCCAAGAACATCCTGAAGATTGGGATACTTATCTGCCTGCCATTTTGTTTGCATATAGGGAAGTGCCCCATTCCAGCACTGGGTTCTCACCATTCGAAATGTTATATGGTGCACAACCACGCGGCCCATTATCTCTGTATGAATCTGTGTTGACTGGAAGTACAACTGTGTCTATACCCATTTCACCATATGAACATGTAACATCATTGCGTGATAGAATTATGAAATCATGTATATTAGCCAAAGAAGCTCTCCAAAAATCAGGAGCTATTTACCGACAATATGCTAACAGAGGAAATAGAACTATTACACTGACGCCAGGACAGGACGTGCTTCTTCTTTTGCCAAGTGATAGACATCTCCTAACTGACTTATGGCAAGGACCGTTCAAAGTGCTACGACAAATTTCGACGGTATATTACGAGATTGCAGTTAGGGACAAACATAAGATTTTTCATATTAACATGCTCAAACCTTATCACCACAGGCAAGACGAACAAGTAGAGACTGCAGCAAGCACCTCCATAGTGGATCAGACGGACGACAACGACACTGACGAGATACCAACACCAGGTCTTGACACGACGACCAACTTACAAGACATTAAGGTAAATCCTAACCTGACACAGACACAGACTAACAGTTGCAGACAACTGATACAAGACTACAGGACTATCTTTTCTGACAGCCCAGGACAGATATATTTAGTGCAACACCAAATCATCTTAACATCTGACGTTCCTATTAAGTGTAGACCATATTCCATCAATATACACTATAAAGAAAAACTTCACCAAGAAATCATTGATTTAGAAATAAATCATATCATTCGACGTTCACAATCTCATTTCTGTTCACCAATAGTTTTGGTACGCAAAAAGGACAACACTATTAGACTTTGTGTGGACTATCGTAAGCTCAACAGCATTACACAGTTGGATTTAGAACCAATGAGCAACTGTGAAGACATCTTGACTGAACTATCTGCCTCACGTTATTTTACTAAACTTGACATGACAAAAGGCTACTGGCAGATAGCTGTACATCCTGATAGTATACATCTGACTGCATTTGCCACACCTTGGGGTTTATACGAATGGTGTAAACTACCTTTCGGATTAGTCAATGCACCAGCTACCTTCGTCAGAATGACAAGAATTCTTTTGACAGACATTGCTAACATCATTTGGTACATGGACGACATTTGCATACACACAAAGGACATGACAGAGCACATAACAGCACTACAGCAGACATTTGACAGAATTAGACATCATGGACTGACTGTAAAACCTTCCAAAGTGGATATAGCCTTTCAGGAAATTTCATTTTTGGGCTATAAGATCTCAAATGGCTTTATATCAACTGACGATAACATCATGTCCAGAATTTTGAAATTGTCGCTTCCGACAACTAAGAAACAGTTGCGAAGTGTGTTAGGTCTGTTAAACTATTATAGACAGTTTATTCCTCATTTTGCTGAATTGACCAAATGTTTCACTGATCTACTAACAAATAAACACCCCAATGTGATTGTAAACAGTGAATGTTTAAGGCCAGCATTTACGAAAATTCTTTCTTATTTTTCTAAATCACCTATTTTGAAATTGCCAAATTTGAATATTACTTTTAGATTAAGATGTGATGCGAGCTCCGTAGCCATTGGAGGTGTGCTTCTCCAAGAACACGACCAAATCTTGTACCCAGTATACTACGTCTCTCGAAAACTGAACACCAGCGAACGAAATTACATTACACCGGAACTCGAGGCTCTTGCCATGGTATTTTCGGTACGTAAACTTTCTAGATTTTTGTTAGGCTAACATTTCATTATTGAAACAGATAATACTCCGCTGACAATTGTTACCAGAGGAACGCCTAGTAACAGCAGGGTGGCAAGATGGTCCCTTCTTCTGCAGGACTATAGCTATGAGGTTAACCACATAAAAGGTTCACAAAACTGTCTTGCAGACCTTTTGTCGAGATGTCCATACAACGAACCTAATACCCAGTCGACACCAGAGCACAGTGCAGAGGGTGTATAAAACTGCAACGTAGATAGTGCTCAGTACCACAGCCAATTGTGACAATGTGTCAGTAACGCTGTGTACACCATTGTGATGGGGAAGATTGTATCTCCCAATGTATATAACTTATGTACATATTGTGATTCTTATTATTATCATGCGAATGAATGCGTGTATAATTGTGAGATATGTGAAAGAATGAAATCAGTATTATGTAAACTAATGTGTTGTATAACTGTGAGATATGAGAAAGAATGTAATTATTATTGTAAATACATAAATATTATAACAACCAGACACTACAGAGAAGTGTCACGGGACAACACTAGAGGATCCAAGAAGTTACCAAGCCACTAAAACGTGAGGTAATCCTAAAGTATCCAGACCGAGGTGCCCAAGACGTTTTAACAAGGTACGAAAGATGACTGCGACAGTACAATCCGAGCAGAAGACGGAAGAGATGATCCAACAGCTGATAGTAACAACTACTACTCCGTTTATAGAAGATCCATCCAGAACGGACCAGCTTTGTTTGAATGACATCACAACACATGTAATAGTACAGATGTATACTTCCGAGTTTTTGCATATTATTAAAAGTATATAAATGTATGACGTTGTATTAAAATGTGATTTAAAATATTCCCATATACGGAATTGTATATGTTGATTTGTATAGGATGTAATCTCAGCATCATAACTTGATTGCTTCTTTACAAACGTGACTTTTTGTGCACATTTGTCAATAAGGATCAAATTATGACACTAAGAAATGAGTTTGCAATTGTAATTTATGTCTTGTAAACGACGATAAATTATTGTTCCTAAATTTTCTGTATAATAACCAGGGGACATTATTCTAAATTATTGGTGATATGTAAATATGTATTGTAACCATTAACATGTGTGCTTGATAAATAACATGTCAATGTAACATCGTTTAGATATGGACAGTATATTGCCAAAACTGTTGACCTTCATTAGAAACTCTAAATAGAGGTCTGATGGAGGAGTCATCTCAGAGGGAGATGCTCACGGCTTGACCTGATTATTTTAGTATTTTTGTTCTTGGTTGTGAGGTAGGGGCCAGTTTAGCCGATACCTACCGGACTAGCTGGGTCACAGCGAGGTAATGCCCATTAAATAGATTTTACTTGACTGTTGTACGTCATAGTGCAACATAAGTGGTGTATACATATTGTTGACTATTCACCTGTATATATTTATTATAATTGTTAATGTATAATGTTCGACTTTGACATGTTTAATAACACCTAGATATATATTGTACATGAAAGGAAATCCTTTCATGAAAAAGGGGTGTGGAGAGTGTCAAGGTCTCACATCCGAGGTTGCGACGCGTTGTCTGTACCAACGCCAGACACCATAACAACACGCAACCCTGAGTAATGTTAGACACGGCAGAGAGAACGCGGCGTCTTTGCCGACGCCTGGATAAGCGGCCACGCACAGCAATTGAGTTCACCCCGTGAACCGTGCAGGGGACACCAGCTGACGTGAGCGTGTAGCGTGTAGGACGCCAGGACTGGCAGACGGGCTCAGATCGTTGAAAGGACAGGTCGCAAGGGAATGCGAGTTGAGTTTGAATCTGCCTTGAGAGCTAGCCTGTATGACAGTGGGAGACTGGTTCGAACGCTTGTATAGTTTGACTGTAAGTGAGATGTTTATTGCTTGCATGTATTATTATGTATTGTAGTGATATTGTTCATGCTATAATGATTGTTATGGATTGTCAGTGCGCGATGTTTGTACGATAATTAATGCAACGCGTCAATAAAGCGTGTGAATAATACTTTCGGATATTCACTTCGTGTGATTTGATAGTTTGATATTACTTCACACTTGCCAGAAAACGAGCTACTTGTCTTGTGTTATGCAAGACTCTGACAATGGGACAGTGAAGAGCATTTTGTTTGATATTCACTGGCACAGTAACGGGGCATAAAGTGGCAACCCTTTTCCATGAGTTGGAACCGTGACTAACCGACTAAGTAGACGTCGAAGAACTTTTTTAAAAAAACACACGTTTAATGTTACTAGCCAAGCCACCCACATCGTTTCGATACACCATGTCCTAATGTATATACTGGGCTGAGGGGAAAAAATGTCCGGAACATGGCATCGTGTATTCTGCAAGCCTGTTAGGCAATACCTAGTTTTGTTTACATGTTAGCTTGAGAGTTACTCGCATATTTGTCCAATTCTCCTGTCCCAGTTGATACACTTGATCGTGTCAAAGATAGCCAATTCTGTATCCTAGAGTGAATGAGACACAATAAAAGTCAGTAAGCAATGAAAGTAGCGTCAGTGAAAGTTGATACGGTAGGAGAGGTATGAAAGCTATGACGCCGCTAACGTGTGGTAATTTATTTTAGACGTGCTTTCCTCCTGTTTCTATCAGCCAGTCACCGGTTGACATGCTCGCATAATGAAAATAATCAGTACCGCATGAAAACAGTGCACGGCATATTTTTCACATGTGTGTGCTATTAATTATTTATATTTAGATCACATTAGCGTACATGCAGCCAGGAGATTCTGGAGAAACAACAGAACACATTCCCGCCTTTCAGCCTAGGATCTGAGCTGCTCTCAGCGGTAACGTCACGTGTAAACAACGCTATAATCAAGACTTAATTATTTGAATTCAGGTGTGCCCTAACATTTCTGGGTACAGGTAGGGCGATCAGTAGCTTTTAGTTTGTGAGAGTCTGTACATATTAAAGATACACATAAGAGCATACTGAATATATTTCTGCTGAGAAAAATTTTTCATCTGTCTCTACGTTTATTACACATGGCCTTAATACAGTCGTACAACAAATTACAACCTCTAACAGGCATCAGTTGTGTGAAGTTTTAGCAAGCACAGTAGTTATGTATTTACATGGTCGAAACCATATAGTAACAACTTATATATTAAAATGTTGGTTTTTCACATAATCTAGATCAACGACATGGTGCGGTGGGATTCTAGTTCCTGTCTTCGCGTTTTTCCGTTTCATAATTTAAATGATTCAGTACCCGTGTTATGAGGCAGGGTAAGGCCAGTGGTAAGAAAATATGTAGTCCTGTCACTGATTAATATTGAACCCTCACCACTGTCCTCGTAAACACAGCGGTAACCGATATGCCATCTTCTTCTTTAGTCCTTTATGCCCCATTCGGGCATATGCCCTCAATCAAATCATCCTATCGTTTAGGCCTCCCATGTTTCGTTTATCAGTGGATTCCAGTCAAGTAAGAGTCTAGTTTTAATATCCTCAAGTTTTCTCAGTATGTGTCCTATCCGGTGCCATTGTCTTTTCCTCACCCGTTGGTCTACTTAAATTTGTTTAGTTCTCTCCAAGTGCTCAATATTGGTAATTCTGCTATACCACTTTAGTTCGTCTATTCTGCTTAAGCACCAATTAAAGAATTCCTCAAGTTTATTAGTACAGGTAGGCCCCGCTATAGGTCGCTGCGGTTTACGTCGTTTCGCTATAACGTCGTTGTCACAATGTGACATAACTTCACTTTACGTTGCTACGTTCCGCCATAACGTCGTCAAATAGGTTGCTATGCCGCGCCCTTGCGGAGGAACTTGCTAGCTTGCGTAGGAACTACGTAATGCCGCGTAGTGTTACCGTTGCGGAACGTCTCATTACTCAGTTGCTGTTGTCAATTTTGCGTTAACGTCACAATTTTACCATAAATGCCCCTGGTCACCCAGTCAATGTGGAGGACTTGTCAGAGAACGTCAAGCTCGTATTTATGCCACGAAACACGACTTCATTGATCCAGCCAATGGACCAAGGTGTAATTGCAACTTTCAAAAGTTATTATTTGCGTGGCACCTTCTCACAGCTCATCAAGACTACGGACGGTAAAGGTAAGCCTACCATTAAGGGATTCTGGCAAGATTACAACATCCTCAAGGCCATTGACAACATTGCGAATTCATGGAGTGAGGTAACGTCAGCATGCAGGAATGATGTGTGGCGAAAACTGTGGCCAGGATGTGTGCAAGACTTTTGTGAATTTGACGATGTTCATGCTATTTCAAGACAGATTGCTAACGTAGCCTTCAAGCAGAGAAGAGTCAGGAAAAGAGGCAGGAAGAGGCTACAGTTTCATCCTCAGATGAAGAGGCAGAATTTAATGCCTCTACATCCCAATAACTCTACCAATCGCCCTCCAACCCAACTTTATTTAGCCAATAAATATCAACAACAATCAAAATAAACATTACTGTAGTACACTACACAGTATTTCATTTACTTCTATGGGAAATAGTGTTTCGCTATACGTCGTTTCACATAACGTCGCGTTTTCCAAGAATGTAACCACGACGTTAACTGGGGCCTACCTACAATTCGTTTAGTGAAGTTTAGTCGTTATCCATGATTCTGATCCAAAACAGTAGTACCGATTTTACACTGCAGTTAAATATTCTAGGTTCGGTTTGAAATAAAATACAAGTACCGTAGCAGGAAACTGCTCTGGCTACAAGAAATGTTCGAACAATCTTAATTAAGTAGGATTGTTTTCCTCGAGGAATAAGTTGTCAGTGTTTCCCTGCAGTAGGCGAACGATGACAGCTAACATCGAACCCTTGTCCAAATGGCCTCGTTTCATTGGTAGCACAACGTTCTAACCGTTACTACAATACGCGGTTTACAACGCCACCTTAGCTAGTGATAACTATCCATCAATCATGTGTCATGCCGGTAACCGTGGGCGGTCATGACTCGCCATTTCACTCGATCACCAGAGTCGTAGATCAGCTAAGTGTTCCTGTCTCCACCATGCCACGTGGTATAGCCATCCAGGTATTTACTTCTCTGTCTTCCCCTTGTTCTCTTCCCCTTGATCTTTCCAGTTGTCTCAAAGTTCTCCAATTTATTTCTTCTCATAATATGTCCAAAAAATTTTGACTGTCTACTCCTAATTTCACTAATCAGTTTACGATTTTCATTTGTTTCTTGTAGTACGTATTCATTGGTCTTTGTGTCTGCCCATGGTATTCTTTGCGTAGTCCCCAGAAATCATATTTCCACAGCCATCAGATATTTTTCAGCTTGACTGCTCATTGTTCAAGCTTGACATCCATACAAAAGTACAGGCTCTATGTAGCACCTCAACACTCTGTTCTCGTTTCAATTGACGTCTTTTCATTGGTCAGTATGTTTTTCATCTTGCTAATAGCTACTTTTGCCATGGCGATTCATCTTCTAATCTCTTCAAGGCATCTCCCATCAGATGTTATGACTGTTCCGAGATAATTATACCTATTCACTTGTTGAAGAATACTCCCATTTATTTGTAAATTACTATACCACTAATAAAAACATTGCAGGTAAAGCATTAACACTATGTGGTAAATAGTTCCCAATAAGAATTTCGAGGAACACAACTACGTATCTTTGCAACAGATACGTATGGATGGTAATTGCTATAGTAACCAGCTGTGCTATTGTCAGCAGCATAGAGTTTATCTATCTCTTGCATTCCCAACGGGATGCGGGTCTGCAACAGTTGCTTCCTGTCTATTTCCTGTTTGAGCACGCATGCAACATTTCTGCTCACGCCATTCCAGCAGTGTTGATACTGTCCTTAGTGGCCTAGTGGCCCTATAGAAATGTCTCTTTTGTTTTCTCTTCTTTCTCTGGCATATCATTGTCTAGTCAGTGTGTGTGTGTGTGTGTTTGGGGGGAGGGGGTTGATGTGTGTGTGTGTGCGCGTATGTGTGTGTGTGTGTGTGTGTGTGTGTGTGTGTGTGTGTTTTGACCCTAACTGTGACTTTTTTAAATGCTCTTGTTGTTTTGTTTATTTAGGTAACATAATGTGTGTTTAAGGTCGGTTTGAAAGAGAGGTTTAGCGAGCTCGAATTTAAACTTTCTCTTGAGACCGCGGACTAATGGGTTATCTGGACTTAACTGCAGACTTCTCGTCCTAAAATACAAGTGCCTCAGAAGTTGGAGGTTGTTTGACTGATGGTTGGGGTGGGGGGGGGGGGGGCCACTGATAATAGGGACAGTTAACCCTCATGCAGAACAGTCACTACGAGTAGCAGCTACTACTATTACTAGTAGCATGTGTGTAGACTATGCTCTAGTTCAAAGCGAGCGAAGGCAATAAAGGGGGAAACTATTTTTGTGCTGTCTTGTTTTCTCCAATTTGCTCAAGACACATTTACATTTTCTTACTTCTTTTCAATGTACAGTGAAGGACCAGTCCGCCTCAGGGCGTATTGGGAATATCATGCTAGACACGTATTTCTTTAGATGAACCGGCACTCGGGGAGTGGTGACATCTGATAGTATCTGATATGAGACTAACTTTGTCTTTCCTATAGTAGACATTTCTCCTATAGTCTAATGCACTTTCCAACACAAAATTCCATTCGCAAGCCAACCACATACTCAATCACACACACACACACTCACTCACACACACACACACACAAGCACACGCATGTACACAGAGGCTTGCACACTGGAGTGGGTAATCACATATGTCTAGAACTTCTTCGTTCATCTGGAGTTTTTTTTCGGATGTGATTGCGTTGTGCCTGTTTACAGCAGAGCTGCGTTCTTGCGCCGTTAGGCCGACACATCCGACTTCTGCGGGCATTTGTTGACCGGGTTAACCTTCCCGGGGGTTTCTTAGGACGTTTGACTCTCACTGTTGTGGTGTTATCTCCCATCCTAGCTGGCCCATATAGAACAGCCTAAGAGATCCTGGTCAGCCCTCAAGGGAAGGCAGGGGCAGACCATGGGCATTCCCCGCCATCCAAGGAGGCTTCCATACTTGCAGAGCCAACACACAGCGCTCTGGTACTGGGCTCACCCAAGGAATCGTCACGTCCTGCACATGGCTGCTTAGCCTCACTTCCGTATATTGGGCCTTCCGTTCACCATAGGCTGTTCTACCGGAAACCAGAAGAATGCAGTGTGCAGATGACATCCACACAGTGAGCTTTCGATTCGGACTTTCCGCACAATGGATTTGCTATCCGAGCAATATTCCATTTCGTGCCACTAGGACACTTTTCCACCTTTTTTGAAAGCCCACACAGTGAGCTTTTGATTCGAACTTTCCACATAATGGATTTGCTATCCAAGCAATATTCCATTTCGTGCCACTAGGACACTTTTTCCACCTTTTTTGAAAGCCCACACAGTGAGCTTTTGGTTCGGACTTTCCACGTAATGGATCTCCTATCCAGCAATATTCCATTTCATGCCTCTGGGAGGCTTTTGTAACCGACATACCTGTGGTATGAAGTGTGGCAGTCTGAATACTTCTTCATACACCTTTAAATGTCAACCTGTATGTAGTTAAAGTAAGCTACGGTCAACTTGAGCTTGTTGATATCTCCATAGAGCTTGTCCTCAAATGAAGCAGGTGTGGGCCAAAATATCTTTCTCTGTTCTGCATATATTGGGCAATCCTGAAGCAAATGTTTTGCTGTCATTTTTCCAGTTCGACAATTACATTCATCGGTATCTCCTATCTTTAGTTTATTGAACAAGTGGTATTTCAGCCTGTTATGTCCTGTACGGAGTCTGAAGATTGCTACTTGTTCTCTTCTGTCGAGTTTGTAATATGCATCATCCTTCTGGTGGCCTGGATGCTCTGATTCCCATTTGGTTCTATAGGTGCTTTTTATCAACCTCTTTGCCTCGTTATAGGTTATGTCTATGTCAGGCTGTGGTAGTCGTCCGCCCTCTTTTGCCAGTCTGTCAGCCTCTTCATTTCCAGGTATACTGCAATGTGATGGGATCCACTGTATTACAACTTTTTTGGATTTCTGGCATAGACCATGGAGTGCTGCTCTTAGGTCAGCTATTTCTGTGCTATTATTGCTCTTCAGTATTGAGACAGCTGACTTTGCATCTGTGAAGATAGCTATTTCCTTCTCTTTATTTTCCTCCATCAAGAGCATTTCTGCTGCAGTTTTCAGAGCCTCTACCTCCGCTTTGAAGTTACTTGAAAACTTTCCAGTTGCCACTGAATGTGTTTTTTTTCACTCCATTTTTTAAATTTAGGAGAATTCCTCCTCCTCCATTCTCTATTGAATTTTTGGCTGATCCATCTGTATATGCATGGGTCCAATTGCTGCTTGGGTAATGTTCTTTTATGTAGTTTAGGCTTATTTCTCTTCTTTCGGTTTCATGCTGAGTGTTCTTTTTCTCAATACCAGGAATGTTTTCTATCATCTCAGGCAGTTGCTGCTGTCTCCAAGCTGGGAACTTGTCTGCATTGTAAATAGGTTTGACTGTTGATATGTTAAGTATGGGATCTGCCCTAATTTTTCGTTTTGCAGTTTCTACAAAGTTGCTACGCTTCAGTCGTCCCTTTCCAAAACCACTAAACCTTTTATACATACGGTGGTCTGTCAATCTTCTAAATTTTTCTGCTTGTTGCTGGGCTCTGCTATCTCTTCTATCCTGCATTGGTTGTAAACAAGTGATCTTTTCAAGTTCATTAATAGGCGTTGTCTTCAGGCTTCCAGTTATGATTCGCATTCCTTGATTTTGGACTCTACTTATTTTGTTAAAGTTTGACTTAGCTGCTGTTGCCCAAGCTGCAATGCCATATTCCAGTACTGGCCTCACCCGTCCAGTATATAACTTCTTGAGAACTTTCTCATCTGCTCCCCACGTTGTACCAGCAAGCTTTTTCATGATTGCCATTCCTTGCCTTGCTCTTGTTCGATTTTTCTCAACCTGTGTTTTCCATGTCAGGCGACGATCAAAGGTGACTCCGAGATAGTTTGGATTTTCTTCATGGCGCAATATTTTTCCATTCAATACCAGCTTAGGTTGTTGAGTTTTATTTGAGAGGGAGAACACTGTGCATGTTGTTTTCTCCTCACTTATCTTCACTAGCCATGATTTTGACCAGTCCTCTAGTGCTAATAAGGCTTGCTGTATTCTGCTGTTAGCTGTACTAATATATTCTTCAGATGTCCATATGGCTAGGTCATCTGCAAAGGATGATGTGTGTACTCTGGCTGGAAAATTTTCTGTGATGTCGTTTATATATGCTAGGAATAATGTTGGTGAAAGAACTCCTCCTTGAGGGACACCTTGCTCCAACAGCATCATTTTGCTGGTTTGTCCTTGTACTTTTGTCCTGGCAGTTCTGTTCTCAAGGTAGTGGCTGATCCATTTATACATTTTTCCACAAACATGCATGTTTTGCAGTTTTACTTTCAGTCCTTCCTTCCATACTTTATCAAATGCTTTTTCTAAATCTATCCAGACTGCTAGTGTGTGCTTTTTCTCTTGGAAGGCATCCTCTATTTCCTGAGCTATATAGGTTATTTGATCTTCAGTGGATCTGTACTTTCTGAATCCTGCTTGGTGTGGTGTTAAGAGTTTGTTTTCTTCCAGATGCCATGTTAGCCTGCCATTGATAATGCGTTCCATTAATTTTCCTACACAGCTAAGTAGACTGATAGGTCGATAGCCATTTGGTTCTTCCAGGTCTTTTCCTTTCTTTGGGATTGGTATTAGTATAGCTTCTTTCCATGCCTGTGGGACTATTCCCCTCTTCCAGCTGTAATTTAGGACTGCTAGTAGTTTCTTTTTTGCCTTAGTGCCTAGTCCTATTAGCATTTCATTTGTGATTCCATCCTTTCCTGGTGATTTCTTCTTTTTTAGGGTATTCATTGCCTGTTCCATTTCTTCCATTGTTAGATTTGCCATCATATATTCTGCTGCTGTCTCTGTATTTGTATGATGTATCTGTTTATCTTTGATTGCTTTCTTCTGTTCGGTTGTAATATCAATGTGGTTTGCATTTGCATAGTGTTCCATTAGTGCATTTGCAGCCTTTTTTCCTGTAAGCAAGGCATTTCCTTGTTTAATTGTTATTTGTTTGTTGTTAGGTCCTTCATTGTTCATGGCTTTCACTAGTTTCCATAGTTTGTTTCCATCCCTGTCAAAATTCAGGTTTTCTGTTTTTTCCCTCCAACAATCTCTTGTTGTTTGATTTACTGTTCTTTTATATTTTGCTGAGATGGCTTTGAGAGAGATGTTCGCTTCAATTGTTTGTTCTCTCTCTGCTGTCTTCCTGGCATCTTCAACTTTGTCCTCCAAACTTTGTAGTTCTTCAGTCCAGTAGGGTTTGTAATTTTTCCTCGCTCCTCTTGGAATGGACTCCGTGGCTGCCTGTATTATCGCTCTGTTTAGACTTTCCACCATTTGCTTTATGTTGCCATATCGTGCATTTATGTTTTCACAATATTTGTCTGTTAATATGGCAAATCTGTCCCAATCTGCTCGTTTGTAATTCCAGCGGGGCAAGGGCTTTTGCTCCTGTGGAACATACTCCATATTCATTACAAGCTTGATTGGTCTGTGGTCACTACCTGCTAATTGGTCCAGCACAAGGCGATCAATTTTGTGGAGGATGTCTCCTGTGCAGAAAACTAAGTCTGGAGTAGAAGTGGTAAGCCATCTTCTGGAGTAGAAGCTCGGTGTGTCATCCGCTTTGTTGAGTAGGTGGAGATTTGAGTCTATTTCCCAGTCCTCCAATTCTTCTCCTCTTTTGTCAGTATCTGGGTATCCCCATCTTTCTGAACGGCTATTAAAGTCTCCGACAATAATGCAGTTTGTGTCAGTTATTTTCATGTTTGAGAGTGTAAGGTCCTTATCTGCTGGGCTATACAGATTGTAGATTCTTATTTTCACGTCCTTTATCATTATATCAACACCTATAATTTCCGTTTGGTTGTCAGAGATCACAGATACTTCGCTGCAAGGTATTGTATTTCGTGTAAGTATTAGAACTCCTCCTTTGTGTCCTTCACGGTCGAAACGTGTGGCCTGATATACTCTGACTGAGAATTTGTGATTGGCGTTGAGGTGTGTCTCTTGAATGCATGCTACATCTATTCTATCTTTATGAAGACGCTGTGTTAGGGAGTCTTTCTTCTTGTAAACTCCTTCGGCATTCCACTGTAGTATGTTGAGTGTCCGGGGTATTTGGTCAATAGCTCTTAACCTACTCCTCTGTGCCTTGACTCCACAGCACAGGGGAAGGTGACCACCAGTAGTCTTGGGTGGACCCCCTCGAGGCAGGGGGCCCGGCACTATCGCCGCCTGATGGGACTTCACGGGATTAGCACCATAACGATTAATTTTGATTTGTGACATCATGAATTAAGTTACGTTGCACTGCTTTGTCAAGCCTGTGGCTCAGTACATCCGATTTCGACAAGCATTTATTCGGGATGCTTTCCCTAGCCTTTGACTGTCCCCAGTCTACCTACAAGGCAGCAGGTTTTACGTTGCACTGCTTTGTCAAGCCTGTGGCTCAGTACATCCGATTTCGACAAGCATTTATTCGGGATGCTTTCCCTAGCCTTTGACTGTCCCCAGTCTACCTACAAGGCAGCAGGTTTTACGTTGCACTGCTTTGTCAAGCCTGTGGCTCAGTACATCCGATTTCGACAAGCATTTATTCGGGATGCTTTCCCTAGCCTTTGACTGTCCCCAGTCTACCTACAAGGCAGCAGGTTTGTGTGTCTCTTCGTCTGGTCCCTCTCCCTTGACCTGTCCGACATGGGTGGCCCTACCAGTAGCTGTGCTACTGTCGGCATAGCTCTTGGGGTCATTGGGACGCACAAGCCCCTCTACCTCGTCACGGTGGACACACAGCAGAGGGGGGACTAGGGTTCAACACTCATGTTTGTCATCTCAAAGAGAAGGAAAGGTTGGCCACCTATTCCTCCGTGCATTCAGGCCAACAATGTGTGATGGTCTTATAACATCACAGACCCACCTATGATGAGGTCCAGAGAATTATAAGAAGCAGTTATATAACCAAGTGAATAACAGCATCCAGGCCTTCAGAAAGATCATGAATATTTAATTATCAACTCCACCAAAAAGACCAAGTAACAATCTTCTGCAGAAATACAGGCTGAAATACCACGTTTAATAAACTAAATATAGGAGATACTGATGAATGTAGCTGTGGGGTTGATAAAATTGCAGTGAAATGTTTGTCTCAGGAGTGCCCTACATACGCAGAACAAAGAAAACTATTTTGGCTTACATCCGCTCTATAAAGATTTAACTGTATGGAGATGTCAACAAGCTCAAGTTGACACTGCTGCTTTCTTTGGACTAATTCATACTGATGTCTAAAGCTATTAAGTAATTGCATATCCTTTGCAGAACGTAGCAGTCAGCTCCAGTATTTTGTGGCTGTTTGTGATTCCAGGATTCCAGTAGTTTGCTATTGCTTTCTGAATGACCAGCAATCATACCATTGTATGGAAACCAACGCAAAGCGGCCTGCTTCCAAATCACCCACAGCTGTGTTTTGAACGCGGTATGTAGAGATTACAAATTACATTTGCAACCCCTTCACCACAAAACTAGTTTAAAAGTTATGAAGAACAATAAACACATTAATATCAGCTTCTTACAATTGTCTGTCCAATTTCCTTTCCAAATATGTATGGTTTATGAGGTGCCTTGCAGATGTTACTGTGATCCGTTTTTTGTGTGTGGAGACAATCATAGTCTGTTTTCTTTTCAATTTAATTTTAACCCTAGTTGCTCACTGTGTGCAATAATTAATCAAATCTACTAAATGCTGCATATTTTGTTCAATTGGAATCAGAAATATATGGTCTGCATATCTTACATTGTTAATCACATGTCCTCTATGATTACTCTAATTTTTTTTTGTAAATTTCTCATATATTCACTATCTTAAGACAAAAAAGTATGGCTGGAGACATGCATTCCTGTCTGACACTTCTTTTAATAGGCTGGTATTTGTTATCAATTTTTATGGTAGCCTGTTATTTTTAATATATGTTCTTTACAAGTTTCAAGTCTTTCCTGTCAATTTGGAAATCTGGAAGAGTCTGTATCATGTTGAAATATTGTGCAGATGCTTTTACCTGGAGTAAAAGTAAAGGATCCTTTTACATGCCTTGAGGTGTTTAATTATTGGTTATTGGGAATATAAACCATGCTGTGATCCAAGCTTCATATTTTTATAGACCAATCGAGACACGACAGGTGATATGAACAATAACAATATCACACCTGCTACCTTTACTTCCCAGGGCATTTCTTGGAGCCCAGGTAAATTTTCTAAAATGTGCCCATCAGTGGAAATCTGAATATACCATCGGGCCAGCAGGCAAACATGCTAGCTACTGTACCAACATGGCTCCCCTCTGACAGTATACAATTTTGATATTCAAGATTTAAAAAACCATGACCAAAGCTACCTAACAATTTGGCTTGTTCTCTCAACTCAACTGCAGCATTTTCAGAGGGTTAACTTAAGGTCACAAATGCTCAAAATCGTCCATTGAATGAAAATACCAATGTCACTTTGACAGGCCTTTCCTTGACAAAGAATTGCTTTATAATATTCAACCTCACCCTCCCCCACCCCAAAATACGCTATACTATAATAATAATTAATATAAATAATAATATTGTGGATGTATGTTATTTGGGCACACAGGATCAAGCAGGACTCAAAATGAAAAAGACAAGTTAACACAAGACAAAGTAAGCCATCTCTAACGTTAGCACTTGTGCAAAAGTAAATTGTGTGAAATGATACATCCTGCGAAAATATAAATACTAAAATAATAAGTGTAAAAAGCGAATAATTGCTTCATCTATCATAAGTACCAAGATAAATTAATGGAGACGAGTGTCCCTGATTTCATTTCGAATCATCCGGCATGCAAAAATGATTATGAATGATGGCCGTGTAAGTGCGAGATGACCCATAGAACAAAACAAGAACATTAAAATCTGCACACTATTTCTCCATAATGTAATATAATGAAACACGGGAAGGTTGTAAATAGGATCTACAACGATAATTTATCATAAAAACATACACATATTACGTACATTTTCCAAGCTTAACTACTTTTGACCTTGCAAACAGCGACAGCAAAAACGATATAACTTGATGTTCTGACAATACCAGATTTTTCTCGAAGAACTAGTCTAGAACTATCGTCCTGTAATATTGTTTTCTTCACCCAATGGTATATTTCCGTATACAATGCAAAACTGTCCAGTCTGTTGCCAAAATCCTACCAGTCTTCTTCTTGTAGTGCATGCCGTTTGGTGTTGGTGTTCATGCCTCTCCACAGCCTTCTGTCTATTGTGCTGCCAATCATTTCTAATCCTGATGTTTCTCCATAACATGATGACAAACTGTCCAACAACTTCTCTAATGGAATCCCCCTTCCTACCCCTACCCCTCCACTCCGCCAATTCTACCGTTATCACGACGTACTCCAGCTTTCCCCTTCTCGTGATATGCCTGTTCTACCATTGCTTATTGCTTATCATTTACTTATTTGTTTGTTTGTTTGTTTTAAAATATATATAATGCAGTTTTCTATTCTACTCAGCTATTTTTCCTGTCATGTATCTCCCAGTGTATTGTTGCCCATAAACTTATGGCTAAATACTTATAATTGCTGTTGTTGTATTTTTACATACTCAAGAACCTTTTTCTACGTTTTGATGAGTATTTGGTGCACCTTCACCATACATTTTATTAACAGATCTGCGCTCGAAGGTTAATATGGTTAATATCCCACCTGCCGTCTTTACTTCCCACACATTTCATGGCATCCATGTTAGGCTTCCACAACCTGGTAGCCCAAATAAGTTTTTAAAATATATCCCGATATATATGCGTCAATGGAAGATGATACAGCAGAAGCGGTACGGAAGCTATGACGTACACACACTCGCGCGCTCACACACACATACACACACAGGCTATTCTTCATTGCCCATGCCGCTATGCCACAAATGAGACACCGATGTTCTTGATATAAGTAGTAATTCTCTCCCAGAGCTCAGCCACAGAAGCCACTGGCAGATGTTGCTCATCTGATGCTCCCTGCCAGCAGGCGCCCGTTATCTGGTCTATTTCAGTACCAGACCTTGATAACACAGTCCGAGTAACCATTGACCTTAAGATTTGGATCCTACAAGGTGCTCCGTGTTTCTCTACTTTTCTTTCTGCACTGGCTCCAGGCTACAATTTCATTCACTTCTGTACTCTTTCGTCTATTTCAGACAAATACCTGTTTACGGCCCCCTTCCCTTCCGTTATGTCATTATTATTCTATCTTGCTTTTTGCGGAAATAGTTTCTACTCAGTTTTCTTACGTTCTTGTTTTTTTTTTTTTTTTTTTTTTAATTTAACCTTAAATCCATCAGTTGTGGCTTCACATAATTTAGGGTTAACTGTGCTCTATTCACTTAATTCTAACCGTTCTTTCCTGTTTTCATGTATTGATTATTCATTTTCTTTCTTCTTACAAAGCCCGTGATAAACAAAGCCCGTGATAATACAGCGATTAGCGCGATTAGCAGCCCATAGTGCAATTAGCAGCCATTTCTTCTTAGCTTTATAGTAATTTGTATACATACATGTCGTGTCATTCTCCGCAATAGTATACCGGTTAATATAATCAACTGTGAATACATTCGCCCTGATAGTATTGTGGGCAATACACCCATATATCAACACAAGGTCTGTTATAGTATTGTATTTCTTCTTCTTCTTTGCACCTCTTCCGAGTGGAGAGCGTCACATCTTGTTGTCGGGTTGTCGGACAACTTCAGCACACATCTGAGTCAGGTGTTCTTCCCCTGGACAGATTCCGTTAATATACTCACATATCGATTCAAGGTCGATGATGGCATAGTGTTTAATATACTCCCCGAGCAAGACAGTGGCCAGCAATTCAATCTCTACTGTAGGCAGTTACATATCTTCCTGATCAGAATGACCACAGAGTCGATCCACTTTCATAAAATGGGGTCACTCGTTCTGAAAAGGTTATAAAGGATGGTGTAATACAGACTAGTAACAGGTATATCATGTTTGTGGAGAGTAGAGGAAATGCATAGGATTGGACAACAAGAATAAGGAAATAATGATGAATTGAAAGAAACGGATAAAGCTGAAATGTACATTCAAAGCCAATGTTATAAATGAGAAGAGACATTTGAGTATATAGACACAATGACAGCACCAGAAGAAAGTTGTATCACAGAAAGAAAGAACAGAATAGGGCAAACAAATGTCTGATTACATGCAGGAATCACTGTTCCATTCCCTTCCGTAGTGAACGACGAGAGATGGCATCGAACAATTTCACTAACATTTAGTTTAATCCAATGTGACGACAAACAGTCTAGAAATCTTCTATACATGTAAACATTAACTTGCTGTTGGAAGAAGAATTCTGAAATGACATATTTTAAACCCATTGTAATCTAATAAATGTAAAGGCCCGATATTTCACACGATAGCCGCGGCAGTATCAATAATGCAATTAACTTTGCTCGTTTACTTGTAAATGTTACTCCTTCCCCCCCCCCCCCCCTTGTGAACCAAATAGAGGGCTGCGAAGCACTTGCAATCTGTCATTTGGTTCAATTCAACACAGCAGGTTATCGTGGCAAGTTATGCAGTGTTATATTAGTTATGTTATGTTATCATGTGTTTGTTATGTTATGTCAAATAATTTAACTCTTCGACACACTTAATCTTGCGTTGTCTGGTGTCAGGTCTGGACAAGATTATTAAGTCTGAAGGCTGGTATGGAATTCCTTGAACATATGACTCATCTATCCCAGGCATGTAACCTTATTCCATTCTTCAGGGGAATAGTTCGTGTTTTCTCCTTGACTTTTACATTAAAGTGGATTGTTTGAAAATAACGCCTTTGAAGTAAACTTTATGTCGTAAGTATAAGGGAGTGTCTGGCTCTGCTATGATTAAAAATTATCCATTTATTCCAGTGGATACTCAGTCTCCTGAAATGCTTTTTCCGGATTCTTGTACACTGCCCACCCTCTCCCATTAGGTGGTCGAGTAAGAAGAATGAATACATCGATACCTTGTTCGCATTTCTCATACTCTCTATTACTTTATAGTACTTGCGTGGTATTATTACCTAAATATAACGTGAAAGTATATGTCTAAAATTAGTTTAATATCTTATTTCTACTGTTGCCGCTATTTGCTATTATTCTTTCTCTTCTAACCACTTCTTCCTCCTCTCCTTCTTTCTTTTCCTCCACATCTTTTTGTCCCTTCTTTTCGTTTTCTCGATCTTCTTTTCCAACGTCTTCTCCAATTTCTTCTGCATCGCTTTCTATATAACCGTCTCCATAGCCTTCTATTCCTACCCCTTCTTCTTCTTCTTCTTCTTCTTCTTCTTCTTCTTCTTCTTCTTCTTCTTCTTCTTCTTCTTCTTCTTCTTCTTCTTCTTCTTCTTCTTCTTCTTCTTCGTCTACTTTTTCTTCTTCTGCTGCTGCTGCTGTTGCTGCTGCTGCTGCTGCTGCTGATGTTACTGCTGCCGTTGCCTCTTCTTCTTCGTCTTCTGAAATCAGTTTCTATGTCTCGCAATAATGGCACATTCTTACTGGTTTATTGCTACTCCGTCAATTAATGCTGCAGACACACACGCACGCACGCACGCACGCGCGCGCGCACGCACGCACGCACACACACAGGTAGACCCAGCTATACGTCGCTTCGGTTTAAATCGTTTCGCTATAACGTCATTGTCACAATGTGACATAACTTCACTTTACGTCGCTACGATCCGCCATAACGTCGTCAACTGTGTTGCGATGCCGCGCCCTTGCGGAGGAACTTGCTAGCTTGCGGAGGAACAACGTAATGCCGCGTAGTGTTTGTCGTGATAAGTACTTTCTCTCTACTATGGTGTCTTGAGAGATTATACTTCTATAGTGTCGTCCCTGGAGTGAGGGGAATCAACACCCACATTTTATCAAAACCCATAACATATTCTGGAGAAATCCACTAGATTCCGCCCACAACACTCCGCCGGCCTGTAGACACCTCTTTCTCTCTCACTCTTTATCACCACTGGACTGTGCCCCCTCTCATTCCACCCCAACATAACATACTTGACAACTCTAGCTTCAACAAATAAATACAAGAAAATTTATTTAAGCAAAGAGTATATGTGGGAGAGGTGTATGTGTATATATAATGTGTAGAATGTGTCGTATATTCTAAGGTGTATATGTAGAAATCAGAAAACAAAGCTCAGGATCAGAGTCCACTCATCATGGCAAGGAATACACGACACCAACAGAGTCAGCACAATTGACCTCACCAAAGATGCGTCTCTCCCGCCAGACGTTGTCCACCTCCAGGAGCTTTGATAACCACGAAGCTTGGTCACCACTTAAATATACAGTCTGGGACTGATCCTACCTTGTTCCTAAACACTGTTCCTAAATGTTTATAGAAAACTGAGACCACACAATTCCTGCACAGTGAAAAGCGGAACACTGTCCCATGAACATGACATTCTTCCTTCCTACGAAAATGTTCTAAAGTTTTCACTATTAGACAGTCAATGTGGTAAGTTCTGAGGTTCTAATCTCCTTGTTATGTGTAACAAACACTCTCTAAAGTTTTGGTTTCATGTAGTGTGAAAGTCAATCACTACTGTTCTAGTTATCAGTGGAGTGAAAATACATCACTACTGGTTTATTCACGAATGGTGTGAAAACTAAAAAAAAAAAAAAACATTACTATGTTGCTGTCCACAGGTAGTGTGAAATATTATCACTAATGTTCTCAGTATTTATCCTGTAGGATACTTATATGATTCAGCTCCACAGAGCAATGTTATTTCAAACCTTTTCTAGCATAGGCCCAGTGAGAAGGTCTCTGACTAATCCTCCTGCACCAAAATTATCCCGGATCTGACTTTTCAATGTGTCCGTGGTTTTCATCTTAACCTGCGGGAACCTATGAAATATAGAGTACATCTGGTGAGAGCCACCCTGTCACTGATCCCTATTAGATGAACGTAGGCCACTGGCCTCGCTCAGATAAATAACAGTGAA
>OY992882.1:78933443-79005943 GCA_963921405.1 Cepaea hortensis | reverse complement strand
ATGAGAGACGTTATGTGAAGGGTGTCGTTAGCCGCTACACGCTGCGGGATTTGCTGAGGAGGGAATCCGAGCACTTATGGACTGAATGGTTCGATGTGCAATGAGGATGATCTGTCGACTAACTAACTAACCAACTGTAACGAGAGAATGGAGAAGACGGAGACCATATCGTTGATGGATTCAAGATGTGATATATTTTTAAACACGACAGCAACAGAGGCATAACATCTGCCTTGTAATAAAGTGGAATTTGTTAAGTCTTTCATTGGGACAAGTTCTACATAGGCCGAGCAACTGAATGAATGCAAGAAGAAAACAAGGCTCTTGAAGTCAAATGTTACAGAACATTCTTAGAATACAGAGAAGCAAGAAGGAAAATACTGATATTCTATCAGATCTGAACATCCAGGAAAGCTGGCTCATGATCAAAATCATGTCTCGCAAACTGAACAGTTTTTGTCTCATTAAACGTCACATGGATTTAGAAAGAGCCAGGAATACGAAGCAGGGGTCGACCACAACAATGGTGGACACAAAATATCAAAGACACCCTGGACATGGCAATGCAGGAGGCTGGAGGTCTAACGTAGAAGTGAGAATCTTCACATTGTGTTGCCATGAAACCGACGTTTTGTGGAGGTCTTCCTATATGATGGTGGTACACATTATCGTGTATGTTTTCTCATATCTTAGGGCAGGCTTAAGGTACTTCCGGCAAAGTAATAATTCTGAGTAGCTGCAGACAAGGAACACTCCTTGCCCTAGATACAGTTAAAGGCCACAGGCTGTAGGAAAATCGTGGATGGCACACGAAGGGGATACAATTAGAGAAGTATGCATGATTGAGAACATTGGGAGAGTAGAGGGTCAGAAAGGCAGAGTAAAAATGCTGGGTCACAACAAATATAACGGGAATGCATGGATTGGCCGACAGGCTGAGCTGAATGGGAAGTGGAACAACTCACGACAATTTGCGCTCATGTGATATAACCATCTGTCCCGTGTTTTGCCGGGGCCCATAAGGGAAGCAAAGAATAGCAACACTGTAGCCTACCACGCATGTCGTAAGAGGCGATTAAGGAGGCTTGATGGTTCCGTCGCCCTGCTACTGAGTGAGTGCGTGGCGCGACACTGTGAGCTGTGATTTTCGTGTGAAGTGCTTTTGAATCTGCCCAAGTTTTTTTTGGGAGGAACGTGACTGCATGTTCGGAGCGATGGCAGGTGGCTATGTCTCAGAGTTGACCGGTTTTTGCCTTATGCAGAAATGCGTGGCTGCTGGGCTTCTGGTTGACTGCCACTGCCATCGACGATGAACTGTATTTCGTGGACTGTGTGGGTGAACATCTAGGAAACATCCAGATAGGAAAATGACTGCCGATTCCATCAGAGATGAATTGGGTGTTTCGTGGGGGACTGGTGTGTTGACATTCTGGCGGGAGCATTATGCACAGTGTATCTGTGCGGGCTGTTGTTTGTCGAGACTCCTGTCTTTTCCATTTTTCACATTGGGCAGTGGGGAGCGTTTTGTGGGATATTCACTGGCACAGGAACGGAGCATAATGGGGACAACCCGTTGCTGTGAAGTTGGAACTGCGACTAACTAACTAACTAACTAACTAACTAACTAACTAACCATCTGTGCTAAGAGGTTAAAGAAGTGCTCGGCGGTTCATGGCGAAGGTTAATAGACAGTGTTTAGTGCAGGAGAGCCTGGGATATGATATTACATCTGGTCTGCGTCACAACGGTGTTTCGCTGACCGGAGGACAAAAAGCACAACCATGTCGTGATTTTAACGGACTCCCATAGCCTTCTGTGGAGGGTGAAGACAGATATGTTCCACGCGGAATGGCATGCTTCAATGTAAAACAAGAGAAATCAAAGATAGAGATCCTCCGTTTGGATATTTTCACCAGGACATGCGGGTGTGGTGGGAAACGAGCGGTCGGACAGATTGGCTGGATATGCACCACTGGGTAGTGTATTAGTGCACTATAAGGCAGGTGTGATCAGGGCCTATTTGGGATTATGTATGTTGCTTGGACGAACTGATAAATCATCATAGCGAAGAGATATTGATGCTGCAGGAAGTAACCAACGTATCTGGCTGGGACTCAGTACTCCGTGGAAAGACTAGACGGACGCTTAGTCAGATTGCAGCTGGTACCATGTGTATTGAGACTCTTCGCTGGTTGTTGAAGATGAGAACTGAGCACTTTAGAAAATTTCCCGAGTGTTGTGATGTTGTTTCTCGCCTCACACTCAGCTCAGCGCATCTCTTAGGGAGTGACCAAATGATGAGAGTTGTCGTTGTTTATTTTTGTTCTCTTATATTTTTCTGCACTGAACACACACACACATACACACACTCTCTCTCTCTCTCTCTCTCTCTCTCTCTCTCTCTCTCTCTCTCTCTCTCCCTCTCTCTCTCCATCAATCTCTCTCTCTCTTTCTCTCTCTCTTTCTCTCTCTCTATGTATATATATATATATATATATATATATATATATGTGTGTCCGTGTGTGTGTGTGTGTGTGTGCGTGCGTGTGTGTGTGTGTGTGTGTGTGTGTGTGTGTAAAACACATTCTTACCTAAATTAACATGTCAGGGTAACAAACATTATTGAGAGTGACGTCTTGTAGATGACTCTTGTAGCTGGGATGTTTTCCAATAAAAAAGAACATCTGAAACGAATACAGTTGTGAAACCCCATGGAATAAATGATCTTGAGACACAAGCAAGACATGCTGTACAAACCACATAATTGTGCCAATAAACAAACAAGCACACATTTGCTCATGAAACAAGCAATGTATTTTCCAGTTCTGAAACTTGTAACCCTCTAGAATACCGCCAAATGGGTTTGTAAGTAAGTTCATATGTTTCAGCCATATGTAACAAACCAACAAGTAATTGAACTTTGGTGAAAGAATAGAAATTGGCTTCTTTGTGTAATCTTCATAGCAGGTTGAGATGGCTAGAGTACGCACCTAGTCTATATATTTACGTTAGTTGCATGTGCTTTACGGGACATAACATCACTCCCAGCATGTATTGGCTGTTTGTGATTTCATAGGCAATGTTAGTTTACTACTTTGTCATTGCTTTCTGCGCGGCCGACGGCTCTTACAATGGAAATCACCGCAAAGTGTTCTGCTTCCAAATCACCCGTAGTTAATTTCGAGCCCTCGACTCGCTTTGAAGGGGATTTATGAAACTCCACATCTCCCATGCCACAGCGCCTAAGTCTATATAGTATGCTAAGTTTTTCTATCTACTCGTAATTGGTGGAAATTAAGTTTACTCGTAGATGTGAAGAGGACAAGGTCCGCTTCTCGAATAGTTCTAACGGATTGGAAGAGTTGATTTTGTCTGTCATGAAACTGGGTGAATTTGAAAATCTTTATATGTCTTCTGAACTTAAGCAAAACAAAAACTAATGTCCACGGACAAAACTACAAACCCATCAATGATCTCAATCAACAATGAAGGAAGTAAACATATCACAAATTATTTCTTTGAAACATCATTATTTTGCTCTAAAACAGTGTCCTAACTATGAAATTAATATACTGTGCACATACTAAACATCATAGTGGCTTCTGGAACAGTTGCATAATGATGTGGAAGTGTGTAGAAAGCAAGCAGAGGTCAAACCCAGCCAAGAGCACCACAATAAATACCAGCACTCAAAAGCTGGCAGGAGAAAACAGAGTCACTGAACTTTGAAAGAGACACAAGGAAGTTATGGAAGCTAATAAAACAACTTAACGATGAGGGCACAGTGAGAAACTAAAAAATTACACTACGTAAAGACGGAAATATCTTAACAGGAAAGCAAGCAGCTGACCATTTTGCGGACTCATTCACACAAGATAACAATATTGAAATTAGCCCAGAGAAACAACAAGAGATTCGAGAGAAATGGCAACATATAGGACAGAATGAAACAGTACATAAGGTTCTGGAGGCACCGATCACAATCAGCGAACTGGAGCTAGCCATATCAAAACTGAAAATGAGAAAATCAACAGGACCTGATGGCATCTCTAATGAAATGATCAGGAACCTAGGAACAGAGGCCAAAGCAAAGCTGTTGCAGATCTTCAAAAACAACTGAAACTTAGGCAGTTTTTCACAAGCCTGAAGAGAAGTAATCATGATACCCCTCCGAAAACCAGGGAAAGATAGTCTCATTGCCTCTAGCTACAGACCAATTAGCCTCACCAGCTGTCTCTGCAAAACAATGGAGCGCATCATCAATCACAAATTGCAGTGGTACATTGAAAGTGAAACATCCTTGTACCACAGCAGGCTGGCTTTAGGCAGTGCTACTCTACGGAATATCAGACAACCTTCCTCTCTCAAGAAATTGAGGATGCATTCCAAGAGAAGAAGCTTATACTTGCGGCATGGATAGATCTGAAGAAAGCCTTTGACAAAGTCTGGAAAGTAGGTCTGATGAAGAAACTGAGAAAATGTAAAGTCAATGGAAGAATGTACACATGGGTGAAAGGATACTTGCACAACAGAAGAACCCGACTACAGATAGACAGACTCAAGAGCAAGAACGTACTATTGCGTCACGGTGTTCCGCAGGGTGGAATCTTGGTTCCCACACTTTTTCTAATCTTCATCAATGATCTTGTTGCTAATCTACCACATGGAATGAAAGCGGCAATATACGCTAATGGCCTTGTTCTATGGAGCACAAATGAACATGGATCAGTGGCCCCCCAGATCGTTACAAAGAGCTGTAGATGCATTTGATGCATGGGCAAATAGATTCTGTGTCAGCATAAACACTGACAAGTGCAGCACCACTCTATTTACCCTCTCTCCAAAACAAAAGGCAGGGAGGGATCATCAAGATAAATGGAATACCCGTTAGAGAAGATAAAGAACCAACTTATCTTGAAGTAACATTTGATGGCAGGCTGATATGGAGAAAGCACATCCACAAAGCAGTAGCAAAAGCCAGAAGGAAAATAGCCGTCCTGAGAAAACTAAGTGAAATCACATGGGACCAGGGGGAAAATGCATAACAAAGTTTATCAACAGAGCATACGACCACACCTGGAATACGGGTCAACTGCGTGGTGTTCAGCATCAAAAACCACACTACAAGAGATGGACAAGGTGCAACATCAAACACTTAGAGTCACCACAGGAGGGATGAGATCAACCTCTATAGTGGAGATGGACACAAGCACTGAGAGAGCGCAGAGATACGAAAACGCTAATACAAGCAGAAACGTTCCTGAGCTTGCTAGATCACCCTATGAAGAACAGATTTGAAAACGTAGCTATGGGGCGGTTGAAAAGAAGCAGTTTTATCTACCAGGCCAAAGGACTCTGCAGAGAAACCACTGATATGCCCACAGTTGGTATCCCCCTGAAAACAATTCCAAAGCGAACCCCATGGAAAGATAAACATAGACTATCACTAAAAATCCAGACAAAAGTGAGAGGAATATTTTACAAGGAAGAACAGAACAGTGTACTGCGCAGAACAGCCACTCTCAGCTTCCTTGATGAAGAATACCCACAGGACCTTTGGATCCGAGTCTACACAGATGGGTCAGCACAAAATGCTGTTCGAAATGGAGGAGCGGGAGTGTACATAGAATACCCAAATAGTACTAGGGACACGGCTAGAGTACCAACAGGAAAGTATTGCCATAACTATGATGCTGAAATTGAGGCAATCAAGATAGCAACAGATAATTTACTAAATGCCAGCCATGGTACAGAACCTGTGTTGCTATTGACAGATGCAAAATCAGTACTCGAGGCGCTCCTGTCTGGGAAATTCCCAGTACTAAGGACACTACTTTCTGAACATAGCAGTCAACATTAGGTCACCCTACAGTGGATACCATCCCATTGTGGAATACCCGGAAACGACAGAGCTGATCGACTGGCTAAGGAAGGAGCAAAAAATGAACAGCCTGTTGTGCCCGTTACACACCACCGAAAGAAAAGAATGATCAAATGGGTCAGAAAGCCACCACAACCTGCTCAAGACGACTACGACATTTTGGACAGACCAGAACAAGTCATTATTCTGTGCCTCAGAACAGGATACAATAGATTACACAACCACATGAATTCAAAATTAAAGATTGGTGAATCAGCCATGTGCACATGTGGATTGGCGTCGCAGACAGCAGAGCACATACTCCAAGACTGCCCAAAATACAACATATCTAGGCACACCTGGTCTAGCGAGACAACATTAGAAGATAAACTATATGGACCACTGAGTGAGCTAAAAAAAAAGACAGTTAAATTCATACAAGTGACAGCATTGCAGTTATAGACATATTTCAGAACAGTGAACAGAGAACAGTGGCTTCGAGAGAACAATAATGGAAGGCTTGGTTTCTGTAAGATTAGGCAGGTGAGAACCAGCGCAAAGATGAATATAGGACAGTAAATACACCTTGGGCATGAGGGTGCATGAGGTGGGGGACATGGCAAGAGATCGGGAGACTTCGGGTCTCCGGGATGAAACGGTCGTTCTTCTAAGGACTTGCAGGCACTCTTCCGACAGACGGGTCTAAATAGTTCTGCAGTGAATAAGTTAGGGTTTAGGGTTAGGGTTAGTGTTAGTTATATAAAATTATTCACTGCAGAACTATTTAGACCCGTCTGTCGGAAGAGTGCCGACTTGCACAATGATGGTGAGGATTGGGTGAGCTGAAAATCCGTATACTTTTCTCTGTAGGTTGAGACAATCTGAACATGCGCATAGAATCTTCTTACAACTTTGAGACCTCGTTTACACTCACTTATAGTTTTCATAATTGGTTGAGTTTGGTTAATTACGCACTTATAATTTTCATAGTTGGTTGAGATTAGTTAAAGACGCAATTACAATTTTCTTTGTAAGTTGAGGTCGATTGTACACATGCTTTAATCTTCATAGTTGGTTGTGTTGGGTTGAACACGAACTTTTAATCTTATTTGTAGTTGGAGACAACTTGAACACGAACTCATAATCTTCTTTGTAGGTGGAGACTACTTGAACACGAACTTATAATATTTTTTGTAGGGGGAAACAAATTGAACACGAACTCATAATCTTCTTTGTAGGCGGAGACTACTTGAACACATACCCGTACTCGTCTTTGTAGGTGGATACAACTTGAACAAGCATTTATAATCTTCTTTGTAGATTGAAATTCGTTGTTCAAGGACCTATGACGTTTTAATAATTTGAGATGGATAGAGAGTCCACTTATAATGTTCAGTGTAATTTAAGATCGGATAAGGACGAACGTGAAGTTGTTTATGTGCTGATTGTGAATGAACTTATACTCCCCATGGAACGTTTAAATTGCATTATAATTTACGTAACCATTAAAAAGAAAACTGTTATGTTGAGATTTTGCAGAATTGATGTGTTCTGTTAAACAAAATAGAAAATTATGACCTGAAATAATTGCAATACCATACATACATTATTGGAGGGATATTTAGTAACCGGTGAAACATGAAAATAAAGCCGCTAAATTACACCTGTCATGGTGTAGTGTGTGTGTGTGATGTGTGTGTGATGTGTGTGTGTGTGCGCGCGTGTGTTTGTGCGCGATGTGTGTGCGTGCGTGCGCGTGTGTGTGTGTGTGTGCGTGTGTGTGTGTGTGTGCGCGCGCTTGAGTCTGTGTGGTAAGAGAAAGAACAATGTGATGGAAACTGTTAGGCGTGTTCTTATTATGTGTGTTGTGTTTCCTATTCCTATACTTACGAATGGTCACATTCACGTGCCCGTGGTCTTTATGACAATGTTTAAAGAGTTGCTAGAGAGTTACTGCAGTTTTACAGGTCGTCAGACCATACACATTCAAAGTCATACAGCCGGTGTTGTCTCAGTCAGGGCGGATTAGCCATCGTAATGAGCTTAGAGAGTAAACAGCGACCAAACACAACCGCATCAGTATGTGACAGTGTTGTCTCTCTCAAATTTTGCTATTACCAGGAGTCAGTGGGGTTTCTATCCGTCTTCCAGATAGCTGAAAAGGAAACCTAATAATGTGTGATTGCGCGTGTGTGTGTGCGTGTGTGTGTGTGTGCGTGTGTGTGTGTGTGTGCACGCGCGCAGTTGCGTGCGAGGGCGTATTTATGTATGTAACTGTGTGTGTGTGTGTGTGCGGGCTGATGTAAGTATGTAATTGGTGTGTGTGTGTGTGTGTGTGTGTGTGTGTGTGTGTGTGTGTGTGTATCGCTGCTTAATACTGAAACTGTATTCGTTGTGTGTATGTGTGTGTTTTATTTTTAAATGTTGTTTATGTTAATGAGCATTACGAAAATCACTAAGAGTATATATGCCATGATGGAGTTAAAAACATTGTGTTTGTTGCTTTACGAAAGATGTAGAAAGTGGTGACTCTGTGTATATCTTCCTTTTATGTCTTGTTTTGGAATGTACAGAAAAACACGGTTACAGTGCAAGCTTAATTATTCTTGGATTTTTATGAGTATGAATGAAGGAATTTGTAGTTTATATCCCTTGCTCACTTGCATGTTTACAAATATTTGAAAAGCACCGATGGCGTGTTTACGTAGTTCTTTTGCCTGTTTACGTGAGTTGAAATGCCTAGCATTAGTTCGATTGTCTTCTTCTTCTTCTTCTTCTTCAGCGTTCCGAGCCATTGAGGTTCTTTGCTGCAAATACAATCCGTCTCCATTCGTCTCTCTGGTGGAATTAGTTCGATTGTATAATTAAAAAATTGTCGAAAACTGATTATATTTTAAATATTTAATTCGGATGGCTGTGTAGGACGTTATAATAAATACTAAACATGTACCTTTAGTTCATGTACACGAAAGACCTCACGAAAACACAAACGCTAGCGGTATATCCTTAGTTCATGTGTCTATTTAAGAACTTTATAGAAAACACCAAACGCTAGCAGTATTTCCTAAGTTCATTAGTCTGTGTAGGAACGTTATGAAAACAGTTAGCATGTGTTTGTAGTCCATTGTCTGTTTACGACAATTTTAGTCAACACTTACTGCCCATACGCTTAGTTGTTGTATATTGTGTGTGTGTGTGTGTGTGTGTGTGTGTGTGTGTAGTTTATGTTTGTTTGTGTGTGTATTTATGTGTATGTTTAATTGTTTGTTTGTTTGTTTGTTTGTTTGTTTTCGATACTTATTGAACACATGGACAGTGTATTTTCCGTTATTTACTTTTCTGGCGAAAATAACTGACATCATATATATATATATATATATATATATATATATATATATATATATATATATATATATATATATATATATATATAAATAGTTTAGTTCCTCATCTATGAGGGAAATAATGGAAACGGAACATGTACAAATATTTCTCGTGTGGCTGTGGTAACTGGGCGCTTATGGGAGTGCTCCAAGTGCAGTGACGTCGGTACTTGACTGAATTAACATCAAATCAACTAAACTCAGGAGTAGAACATCAAGGACTGACTGCAGGGTTTCGCTATAATTCCAAGTCATGAAGCCACGGGTTTAAATGCTATGCTCCTCGTTTAGGAGTATAACCTCCCAGGCGAAATGGTGCATGCATGTTTCATGTCAAGGATTTCCATATGAATGTAAGCTTTGTGTGTGGTCGCTGGAAATTTGCTGCATCACTCAACATAATAAAAGACGACTTGATCATTAGAAGTACAGAGGCCCAGTGTACGTTAGGGGGTTGAGTGGTCTCGGGTTATGGTGTCCGCCTCGGGTGCTGGAGGTCCCGGGTTCAAGCCCCGGTGAGAGCTGGGATTTTTTTCACGTGGACTTCTAGTAACAAAAGTTTCCCCTGGTTTCTGGGTAGTGAGATCGGAGTCCCGTATGTATTATTGCGCATGTAAAAGATCCCTTGGCAGCTGGAAATCGAAAAAGAGTAGCATAACGGCGCTGCTTGGGCAAAATTTCGAGTTAAAAATCTATCCAAAAGTATTTCAGGGTCCTCGCCGGTGCTATGGAGTTCGTGCACTGAGCTGAGATTCTCCAGACTCAGGTTTGAGTTAGGAGTATAACGGAGCACTTATGGGTTACACTCGTGTGCCGTGATGTTGATCCGTCGACTAAACTAAACTAAACAGTGGATCCATTAATCCGCTCTGTTCTAACAACATTGTTCTAACTACCAGCCATTAGTTTCGTGAGTGTTGAAGTGCTACATAGGATATATACTTCAATGGTTCTCAACCGGTGGGGAGTCCCCCCCCCCCCCCGCCACCCCAGGGGAGAATTTTAGGGTTTCGGGGTAGGAGGGGATTACGATTATTTCAAGATCTCGTTAATACAAGAATTGATTACTTGATATTATTTTTCCCTCCATACTTCACGGTTCTGTACTTCTCGCCCTTCTGAAATTCGTTTTATCACGTTTTATGTAGACGTCTAGACTTGTTCTGGTATGTGTTATTAAATTTAGCTTAAATTTTTACGTATACTGTGTAAAGGGAGGGGGGGGGATTTATAGGGAGGAAATATGAAAAAGGAGGGGGGGATGACGTTCTGAACATATGGTGCATATACCATGAACATATAATGGGTGCATGGGCCAAAAAAGTTGAGAACCACTGCTATACTTTTTAATGGATGTGAAAAGTGCATGATGAGCAGACAAGCTAAAAAAAAAAAAATAACATCTTATGGCAGTAGAAATGTTGTTTCTGAAGAAAATGTAAAGAATACCATGGACAGACAGAAAAACCAATGACCAAGTCCTACAAAAGGCAAATGAAAAAAGCAAATTAATTAGACAAATTAGACGTAGACTGTCAAATTGTAGTGGGCACGTTAAGAGAAGAAATAAATTAGAGAACTTGGTGACAAGTGGTAAGATTTTGAGGAGGGGAGGGGGGGAGAGAACAAGGGGAGGACAGAGAAGTAAATATATGGATGGCTTGACCTTATGTCATGGTCGGGACAGAACACAGAGCTGATCCACGATCTGGTGATCATGTAAAATGGCGAAACATAACAGCCCACGCTTACCGGCATGGCACGTAATTATGATTAGTTACATGAAACCGATCTATTCTTATAAAATTACTTTAACTGCCAGCCAATAGCTACACAAACCTGCTCTGTTCTCAGAAATTGGATTAATCTTCTAGCCTTCAACTACATAATCCCACTCAGTTCTTATTACTGCAGTAGTTAACTCCTAGCCAGCTGCTACACTAACCCTATCTGTTCTCAATAATGCTTAACTCTTAGACAGTCGCTACATTAACTCGTTCTATTTTCGATGTTGCTTTAACGACGAATATGTTGCTGTATTAGCCATTTATATCTTAGTTATTAGTGTTGCTGTGGTGGTGTAGTAATTATTTCACTCGCCTACCACCGTAGCGCTGCATAATTCGAATCTCAGTAATAATAAATGTGTTCAATTGTAATACGAGTCTAGCCAGCTTCAGGAAATTGGTACCAGAGATGTTTAAATTCGACTAGCTCAGCATTGGCTACACTACCCACAAACAAGGCCTATACCCTATATATGGGAGACTCCGTGGTGAAGTGGTTCCGAAGGTTGTGGGTTCGATTCCTGGCCGCGTCCTTCGGTTTACGAATTAAATGTTTCGGAGACTCCTGTGGGTCGTCGCTAAAAGCTACGGAGTTCGTGCTTTGTGCGACGCTTTCCGTGCTACGGAAAGAGGCCGAGCCATATGGGATAAAACCCGGTGCAATGAAGTCGACCCTGTCGACTTTTAAGCGACTTTTTAAGGCATATACCCATTATTCCCAGTATAGCTTAAGGTCCTGTACAAGTGGTCTAGTTATTACTTTAACTCCAGTCGGAGTCTGTGCCTGTGAAAGCAATTGCACAAATCCCCAGCATGCCTGATTCAAGGTTTGAAACCAACCTAAGGCGACCGGCGACCTGCAAGCAGATTGCTTTGCTTTTATTTCAAGGGTATGAGTATCGGCATTTCAGAAAACAATGGCAAACTACTAAACGTAAAATTGCCTTGTAAATCACAAACAGCCAGTAAATGTTGGGGTTGATTGTAACATCTTGTACAGGACACGCAACTAGGTTTTCAACTTTACCCCTTAGTGCTCCAGTTAGCTAGTACTAAACCCAGCTCTATGTCAGTTATTACTTTAACTCCGGCCCCAGTGAAATGTTACTTTACCCAGTTCTATTACAATGATGACTTTAACTACTATCAGGCGTGTTGGTGTAATGGTTACAACGTTAAGCTGACAATGGCATGCGCCCGGGTCGAACGAGGTTTCGATGTAATTTCTCGACGTTCACTATGGGAGGGAAAGACATGCCACCTACTCCTCCGGGCATTCAGGCCGACAAAATATGGTGGTCCTAGCACTTCATACACCCAAAGTAGACTCCTGCTACGGGACTGGTTTTTGTAACTACTATCTCAGGTAACTGCTACTATATTCAGCACTATCCCAGCTGTTACTTTACATTCTTCTGCCCCAAATAAATATTACTTTATCCAAATATATCCCATTTATTAAAATAATAACGCCTCTTGTCCCAGTTAACTGATGTTATATCCAACTTTATCTCATTTGTTCCTCTAACTGTCCGTGTTCCAGGCAACTGGTACTATACGTCTATTCTAATTGTTACTGAAGTGGTGTCTACAGCTGTACATTTGTCCGTCGTAGCAGCAAAGCTCAACAAATCATGAACTAGTCAGCAAAGGGCTATAAATTTGGATTGAGTTGGTTATCTTCTTATGCTACATTGGATGATGAAGGGAAGATGGGAAAGGAGGATGAGGAGACATTTTAAGTATTGCTAAATTATCTTACAGATCATTATTCCCCCTTAAAGGTAATAAATATAAGCAGCAAACACAAGCAGACTAGAAAGAATAATAAACAATGTTTTAGAAGGTAATAATTACATTGGTTACACCGACAAGTGAAAACATGTAATGGCCTGTGTAAGAAATGTGATGTTTCCGTTTACGTACCCAATGGTGATGAGAATATAAAAATGTCATCGCTGAAAGTTTTCCATAAATTTACAAGTTCCTTATCAAGTCAGCAATTACTATCTATTTATGACTTTCTGCAAATTGGATGACATTTACTTGTAGAAAACAGTGTTCACAAAATGACGAAGACAAAGAAACTGGATCGTGTTGTAGTGTTAAATTACCAGGCTTTTTTTTATCAAAATTAAGTATTTCAGACTAGAATAAAATAGTTTGTTTTAATTGTGTGGGATTTATTAATGGTATTGAATATTTCAATGTCCTCCATAATTCGTGAGCAATATTACGTGAAAAAATAAATTCCTTAACGGTTTGCTGGACCTATCGAAAGTTCACCCTTTTGACGAAATCAAAGACATTGTACAATCACACCGAATAGCACTATTCAGTGCCACCCATCGTGCGCTGGAGCGCCAATTATTCCTCTCCACGACGCATGACGGCAACAGTTGTAGATGATGATCATGGTGAAGTTGATGATGATGATAATGATGATGATGATAATGATGATGATGACTGAATATTTCTTATTGATGTTACTTGCTTTTACGTTCGTTAAATTAGATCGATATGATTGATTGATTGATTGATCTAGGAACCGACATCACAGCATTCGGGACATTCCCATAAGCGCTCCGTCCCCATCCTCAGCAGCCAGCGAAGAGTTCCAACACTAATAGTTCCAGTAGCAATCTGATTATATGTCCGTCTCGCCTTTCCTCTGAGCGTCGAGCGTCGGCCAGATCCCCTCGTCACTCCTCGCTGCCTCATTCTAACCAGACTATGGTGATCCATTTGCTTCTCCGATCGATAATTAGGTGATAACATAAATAAGCAGCTATAATTGATGAACACCAAAAGGAAATAAAACATAACTACCAATAAATCAATCAAGTGTCATCTACGCACTTTAGGTCGGCTGCTTTGATGTTTCAACACCCTCCAGCCTGCTGTTTCATTGTCCATTTATATCAGCTCTTGATATTGTCCACCATCCTGCAAAGTTGTATTCTGCTAGCTTTCAAATGAAATAGAAAAACAAAACACAGACATTAGAAGCACATAAATGAAATTGTAAATGAAAAGAACAATCACAGCAACAATAACAAAAACAAAAAAAAACAAAAAAAAAAAAAACAAAGAAAATAAATCACCAAACTGTTAAATATGTTTACTGTAGAACTGTGCTAACTTTTGATTTTTCAGAGTTTAAACGTCCAAGCATTTTTTTTTTAAATTAATTTTTTGTTTTTGTTTATATAAACGTTACAACGGCTTTATTAACAAACATTATTGTCATGGCAATAAGATATTTAGCTGAAAATGTAGACATTATGTCAGCGTCAAAACGGAAATTATCATTATGATTATCAGCATCAACATCATCAAGGATTGTAAGCTCGTTGGCTGGCTGTGATACTCTCTTTCTGATTATTTCATTCCATTGTGCCGCTGGTTTTTTTTTTTTTTTTTTTTTCATTCCATGTATATTATACTTGTTAGATCTGCGCATGTCTCTTTTATCAATGGTTTGTCCTTCCTCTGTCCCCTGCTATTTTCCTCTCTAATACTTCTTTGGCTGTTTCTTGATGCGTTAGGATGTAACCAAGCCAGAAAGCCTTCGCTTTTTGATGACTTTAATGTGGTGACGCTGATCTGGGAATAGGTAAGATATAATAGGCAGAACAACACGCATTACAAACGCTCAATTATCGGTCACAGATGCTGGTTTCTCACCACATACGCTAAAATATTGATTTAAAAAGCTGGTCTCTCATCAAAACCCCAGATACTGACCCAAAAATTTAAGCTATAACCAAACAGCTTAAAAAATCGCACCCAAATACTAGTCTACCATCACACGTGCCAAAATATCGGCCATATATACTCCCAAACATCACTACCACTAGAACATATTGTATTAATTTTTTTAACATGTTTAACATCAATCTGACGATGATATATTGATTGAGAACCAACGCTTGAAATTAACTTATTGAAACATATACAAGCCAGCGTAGTTCATTGTAGCTCGGCTGATGTCTGAGTAAAACTGTTACATGACTCCACAGCACACCTGTCTGTGTATCAGGGTTCACGTAAACACGTCAGCACTGTATGTTTTCAAAAACTGGCTCTACGCGTGTTTACTCTGAACCATGTAACAACAGTCTCAATAGCTTTCCTATGCGCCATTCTCTGAAATGGAGTTTTTCGTCGGGAATGTACGACTATAAAGTTTCATTGATTCCCTTAATTCCATCACAAGCAAAAGGCAAACCGACGGCGAATGCTGCCTTTTGGGTATGCATGGCTATTTTATTAGGTCATAGCAAGACAATGCGGGGTCACCAACTCTCTTACTCTCTAGGTATTCTTAGATGCTTTTTGTAATTCTCAAAATTATCAACTAGCCATTTCGCAAGTCTGGGTTGACCCAAACACGCACTGGTCGAAGATAAAACAAGTGATCAGAGCGGAGAATACTGCACAATTGTGGTGAACTATTTCCCAGTGAAGTTTCCGTTATACTAGAAAATAATAACTGGCGACCGGTTAACTAGAATAGAATCGAAGTTACTGCGTTTAATTAGTACCCAAAATCTTACAGGTTTTGTTGGAGAAGAGGGGTGAATATGCAGAGGGCACGGTACTCCTCTAAACTAGGCTAAAGGTTGATCCAGTCTGTCAAGAGACAGACTTTTTCTGAATTTAACAAAATAAATCTATAGTAACGTCCAGGGACCGGTCTCCGTTGCGAAGGTGTTATGGGTGTGATCCGTAATCCCGTATACCCGGGTTCGAAACACAGCGGTGCTGGTTTTTTCGAAAACAGGTATAGGTGCCTGTCGTTCAGAAAACAATGGCAAACTACTGAACATAAAACGTGCCCATGAATCACGAACAGCCAAAGTACTGGGGTTGACTGCTCCGTCCTGTGAAGGACATGCAACTAAATTTTTTTTTAAAACGTCCGGTGACAAAACTACACGCCAACCAAAGATTCAATTCAACACAAAATAAACGGAATCTCCCACAAACTGGGAATATATTGGCTCCATAATCAACAAACATAGACTTTAAAAGAAGTCAGATCTAGGTTGGTCATAGCAACGAAATGGTTAAACAGTAAGGAAAACGTATGGCACAGCACCAACACACAAATTAAAGAAATATTGTTTTAAAACATGCATCTTTCCTTTTGCAACATACCAACGTGAGTCACGGACTATTTCGCAGTTACTAAAGTAGAACATCTGGGCTTTTGAAGTGAAATACCTCAGACAAATCCTTGGAATGTCGTGGATTAAGGAGATTCTAGAAACGACCTGCTTGACTATGAATGAACACCTGTTTTATAGTTAATTAGTCTATTATTTAATTAAACTAATATATCACGGACACCAGGGAGCTATGGTAGCGCTATAGCTGGACGCTTGCCTGATGGCCCGTTGGACGCGGTTTCCAATCCGCATTAGTGCTGATGTTAAAACTGATCTGGGCGTCTAAGTCGAGCCAACCTAGAACTGGTAACAGGAAATGTACTGGGAAATAAAGGCGACCGGTGCTGTACTGATAACACATCCACCGAGTTCAGACTGATCTTTAAAATTAAGCACTTGGGTGCGTAAAAGAGTCATTTACTTTTAAAATTAAACTATTTATTCATGAAATAAATATGTAATAAACCTAGTTTTAATTAAACTAATAGATGTATGAACCTATTATGTAATTAAATTAATATTTAATGAATCTAATATCTTATTAATCCAATGTTTTCTGAACGTAACATTTACTGAAACTAATATTTAATGAAGCGAATACATAAATAAAAAGACGCTATTTATGAGAACGTATCCTTCGTTGTTGAGATCTTGTACAATGATTTTTGTTTTCTTCATGATCGACAATATTCTAAGAACTGTTCTGTAATGTCAAATTTTAAAAGACCCTAATTTGTTCGTTAATGGTTATGAAAGAGTCCATGACTCACATCCGCAAGTTCCACAAATTCTTACCTTATTTTGTTTTCTGTTGTTGTGCAATAAGTTAATGATGCATTTTAACCTCTGCATTGTTATGTATGGTTTAAGTCTGACTTTCGTTTCCCATGGTTGTTGATAATCAATCAATCAATCATGTGCCATGCCGGAAAGCGTGGGCGGTCATGATTAGCCATTTCACTCGATCACCAGAGTCGTGGATCAGCTCAGTGTTCCTGTCTCGTCCATGCCATGTGGCCAAGCCATCCAGGTATTTTCCTCTCGGTCTTCCTCTTGGTCTGTTCCCCTCGATCTTGCCAGCTGTCACCAAGTTCTCCAGTCCATTTCTTCTCATAACATGTCCACAAAATTTTGACTGTCTACGTCTAATTTCTCTAATCAATCTACGATTTTCATTTGTCTCTTGTAGTACTTGGTCATTGGTTTTTCTATCTGTCCATGGTATTCTTTGCATTTTCCTCAGAAACCACATTTCTGCAGCCATCAGATGTTTTTCAGCTTGACTGCACATTGTCCAAGTTTCACATCCATACAAAAGAACAGGTTCTATGTATCCCCTCAACACTCTTTTTCTCGTTTCAATTGACATCATTTTATTGGTCAGAATGTTTTTCATCTTGCTAAAGGCTACCTTCGCAATGGCGATTCTTGTTCTAATCTCTTCAAGGCATCTGCCATCAGATGTTATGACTGTTCCGAGATAATTGAACCGATTCACTTGCTGAAGAATATTCCCATTTACTTGTATATTACATTGTGGTACTTCGTTCTTCCTAGTGACGACCATAACCTGTGTCTTCCTACAATTTAATTCCAACCCCAGCTGCTCACTGTGTACAACCACAGCGTCTACTAATTGTTGCAGATCCTGTGCATTGTCTGCAATCAATACTGTATCATCTGCATATCTAATGTTATTTATGTTTCGTCCTCCAATGCTGATTCCATTTAGGTCTTTTACATTTCTGAAAATATTTTCACTGTATAAGGAAAAAAGATCTGGAGGCATTACACATCCCTGCCTAACACCTCTCTTAATAGGTTGGTATTGTCCTACTTCATTATCAATTCTTATGGCAGCTTGTTGTTTCCAATATATGTTTTTTATAAGTCTAATGTCTTTCCCATCAATTTGTAGATCTGCCAGCATATCCACAATGTTGACATGTCTTACTCTATCAAAAGCCTTTGTGTAGTCAATAAAGCAAAGATGTATATCCTTGTTTACTTCTAAAGCACGTTCAATAACTGTTCGCAGCATATACACAGCATTTACTGTACCCTTTCCTTCTACAAAACCACATTGTTCTTCCCCTATTTCAGGTTGTATTTTCTTCCTCACTCTTTGCATGATAATTCGTAACAAAATCTTTGTGATGTGACTCATTATACTAATTGTTCTATGTTGATCACATTCTAAGGTTCCTGATTTCTTTGGGATTGCAATAAATACAGAATTACATAATTCAGAAGGTATATCTCCAGTATCATATAATGTGTTCAGCAGTCTAGTGACTTGCTCTAGTCCAAATTCTTCTAAAGCTTTAATCATTTCTGTTGTGATGTTATCTGCACCGGGGGCCTTGCCAGCTTTCATATGCTTAAGAACATTTTGAACCTCCATCTTTAAAATTGCTGGTCCTTCATTATTAAATCTAATAGCATACTGTTCCTCTCTGTTATCATTATACAGGTCTTTCACATAATCTGTCCATACATGTAGAATCTGATCTTTTTCTATTATGATTTTGCCATCTTTAGTTCTTAGACAGCCTGTTGATGTACTTGTTCTTTTATTAGTAAGTTCCTGAATCCTTTTGTGCACTAATTTGGTATTTTGACTGTTGTGTTGTTGTTCAATTTCTAAGCACTTTTCCTCAAGCCATGATTCTTCCTACATAATATTCTGACTTGTCTGTGAATTTCTTCATATTTGGCAGGATTATTTTTGTTGAGTCTTCTTGTTTCCATTAAGTGTAAAATTTCCCCAGTCATCCATTTCTTACGACCCACCTTCTTTAATTTTGGAATAGTTGTTTCTGCAGCCATATTGATTGAATTCTTTAACATTTCCCATTGATCATCCACATCCTGGAATAGGATCTCTAGATCAGACAATATTTCAAATCTGTTCTGTACTTCTATGATGAATTTGTTTTGTATTTCCTTGTCATTACTCAATGTACACAAATCATATTTAGTGTTCCCTGTTGTATACTTGACTTTCTTCAACTTTATCCTCAATGTTCCTGTGAGTAATCTGTGGTCACTATAACAATCAGCACTGTGAACTGTTTTTGCTACTGTTAGGGCGTTTCTAAATCTTCTGCTAATGAGAATGTAATCAATCTGGTTTCTAATCCTGCTATCAGGACTCCTCCAGGTCCATAATCTTCTATGGTGTTGCTTGAACCAGGTGTTTCCTACAATCATTTCCTGTTCTTTTGCCCACTCTACTAGTCTGTATCCTCTTTCATTTCTCTCTCCTAAACCATAGTTTCCTACTGTGTATCTATCCCCTTGATTTCCTACTTTTGCATTGAAGTCCCCTATTATAATGTTTATTTCTGAATTTTTACATTTCTTTAAGGCAGACTCTATGTCATTATAAAATTCCTCTACACTATCTTCACTGGACTCTCCTGTTGGGGCATATACTTGAATAACATTTATGTTAAAAGGTCTGCCACTCAATTTAACTAGTAGTACTCTGTCCGACACTGCCCAATATCCCTGAACAGACGTTGATGTTTTCCGGTCCAAAATTATTGCCACTCCCCTATGTCGATCCTCACCTCCAGAATAAATAATCTTAAAATCTTTATGTATCTTGATGCCTGCTCCTGTCCATCTCGTTTCGCACATACCTAATATATTAATTTTTTCTCTTTGAATTTCTTGTGTTATGTTCTCTAATGTTCCGTCGTTGTTTAACGTCCTAACGTTCCATGTTCCTAATTTTAATGTCTCTGTCCTTGTCTTGCGATGATCAGTCTTTAAGCGAATCATAATAAATGATTGATAATAGATAATGTTGATAATAGAACCAAATATTCACAGTGTGTACAGTTTTCAGCTTCTTCATTGTTATTTTTGATTGTTGGTTGACATATAGTTCTGTCTGTGGCAATTGCTATCTTTTTGAGTTAATATTTTAAAGCTGTTAACTATCCCTGTTATCATGTGTTGAATGCTGTCGTGAGCGTGTTGGGTCGAAGTGAGTGTCACTAGGCTAGTAGGAAATGGGGTCTAAACTCAGAAAACTAGTTAGTTTTTGCATGTCCTTTACAGAATATCACAGTAACCTCCCCCCCCCCCCTGCCCCACCCCATCCCCCAGCATTTCCCTCTGCTTTTTTTTTTTTTTGGTTGATATTCTGCAAAATTTTAGTTTAGTAGTTTGCTATTGCTTTCTTAGAGAAATTAGACGTAGACAGTCAAAATATTTTGGGCATGCTATGAGAAGAAATGGATTGGAGAACTTGGTGACGACTGGTAAGATCGAGGGGAACAGACCAAGGGGAAGACCTAGAAGCAAGTACCTGGATGGCTTGGCCTTGTGGCATGGTCGAGACAGAAACACGGAGCTGATCCACGACTCTGGTGATCGAGTGAGATGGCAGAACATGACCGCCCACGCTTGCCGGCATGGCACATGATGGATGGATGGGATTGCTTTCTTGGAGAACCGACGCTCATAACATTGTGAAATTCAACGCAAAGCGCATTCCACCTCAATCGTCTTCGGCTTCGAATCCGTTATGTCGGGATTACGAAAATACGTTAACGTAAGCCACTGATACCCATTAAATATAATTAACTTTCTTATGAAACTATGAAAAACATTTGTTTGGGGAAGTGCTAATCTGTCTTGAGATAACGCACATATACATTGGTTGCACTGACTGATACTTCTGAACAAATTATTTAAAATATTGACAGATGCAAGGTGACACAATGTGCTGTTCTTTTTTTTTTTTTTTTTTTTTGCTATGTAATCTTGTAGTTTATTAAATTAGCAGCTACGTGATCTGACTACGTGAATATACAAATGGACCTGGAGTGATTATATGTTTGTAAATTCAGCGGCAAGGGAAGACTGAACACGAAATTCCACCGCATAAGAGCTCGTCTAGAGATGACATATTACAGGCGGGAAAACTTCGACACATAAGATCTGCTATTTCTTCAGCCCTTGCTCGAAACTCTTAGAGAAGTAAACACCCACAACCACTTTTGCCAAATCCTTTCTCTGTATGCCAATTCATTGCTGCTTGGGTGTTAGTTGTGTGATTTCTATGGTGTGTCATAACTCAAGCTCAAACCAACACGCTTTAGACGTGGTTTACCACATGCTAAGATCTACAGTGTTCCTGTTCTGTACTTTTACCTCGGGGCCCCTGTAACACAGGGGCCGATACAATTTTCACCGACCATTTATGTAAATAAATGGCGGCGAAGATCAGCCCAAAATGAAGCAACAGTTACAGGTCTGCTGAAAGTGATGACAGGTAGCTCGCGTTTATTTTGATATACATCAGTAATCAAAGACATGAGAATATTTGACTTCTACTGCTGCCGTTCCCTCCTCCTAATCCTGCTTCCTCCTCCACTTTGTCGTTTTCCTCTTCGTCATCTTCTTTAGTCTCTGGTCTGAATCGGACATCGGCGATCATGATTCTTCAATCATCTCTTAATATTACATTGTCATGAAGGTGGTGTTGTTTATATGATTATTTATTGCCCAGCTGATTAAGTTTTCCATATTTATCAATCATCTGTCTTTGTTTTCCTCCCCTTCTCTTTGAGCAATATTTTCCCGCATAACCCTTCTTTATCTATACCAGCTCTTTTGTTTATATGTCCCACATTTTCCGCTTGTCTTCTATTTATGGTTTTCATGAGTGATTCTGTAACTCCCTCAGCTCTCAATATCACAGACTTTATGTTGTTTGTCTGTGATACTTTAAATATTCTTCTCCACTGTCTTCATTGTTTACCATGTCAATGATTCGCATCCATACATAAGAACATGCCAATTGTCACTGAGCTGATTTTTGTACTTGTGATATTTCACTCAGGGATTTTGTGACAACTGACAAAATTTATGGGAAAAGAACTGGACGAAGGAAAATAAATAAACTATCTGAATAAATTGACCACAAAGCATAATCAGGAAAACAACACAGATCTAATCCAAGAATCTAGTGATCGTGTGAGATAGCTAACTATAACTGACTACGCTTTTCATCATTGCACAGAATGATGATGATATTTATATACAACTATGTACATACATGCCGGCTTCCTGGCCTAGAGGTTAGCGACTTTTCTCCGTAATCTCGTATACTCTCGTAGGTAACGTGACGACGGTGAGAATCAGCAGTGGTTCGAATCGCGTCGGTAACTTACGGGGTATGTGAGCCGGCCGCTCAAAAAGCAATGGCAAACTACTGAGCGTAATTTTGCGAAGAAATCAACATACAGCTGAAAGATACTGATGTTGACAGCAATGTCCTGTAAAGGATATGCAAACAAACAAAAACAATGTACATACATTCGTTAACACTGTTTCCATCCAAAGAACCATCTGCTAGAGGCTTATCCATCAACATGTCGTGGGGGTGCTTCTATGGCGGTTCATTACAGGTTGTGTCTGGAAACTTGGAACTTAGAAACTGCAGCTTTCGAAAGAGTTGATCAAGTTATGAAGTCACCTAGGTGCATGCATTAGTCTGCTAAAACCTGTATCAACCACGTATGAGGGGTCATGGGTTGCACGTTGGTCTATTCAGCCATTCCAGGTGATCTAATTGTTCGCAAAGTTTCGATGAGCTTCCTCTTTTCTCCTTCAGCCTCACTCAGAAATAATAATAATAATAATAATGTGTGTGTGTGTGTGTGTGTGAGAGAGAGAGAGAGAGAGAGAGAGAGAGTGTGTGTGAGAGAGAGAGAGAGTGTGTGTGTGTGTGTGTGTGGGTGAGAGAGAGAGAGAGAGAGAGAGAGAGTGTGTGTGTGTGTGTGTGTGTTTAATTTGTGTTCATTCACTTTGAACTCAAGGGTAGTTCATACACGTGCAACTACTTCTATTGCACTGGACTAATTTTTGCTTGTGATACGTTTTCCCTATTACCAGTGTATCTCGCTATCAGGCTAACTCACTCCGACTTCTGAGGCAATAATAATAATCTAATAACAAAAAGGCGATAGAAGTTAGCACTGGTATGTCATGGGCGCGGTGGGATGAGGGTTCGGCGACTGTGTTCGAATTCTTGCCCAGCGATGGAAACACCGGCCAACTAGTCCTCCCGGCATTCAGGCCAACAAGATGTCATGGCCCTGTCACATTACAGAACCTTAGCAGGAAACTACTCCAGAGCATGTTTATATTAAGTTTATTTAATAATAATGCGAACATGTCACTGTTAGCACGTCTCTCAATACAACAACAACCTAAGGCTATTTATGTTTAAACATCTCCAGCGACTAGGAATAGCCAATGTGCTTTCGTAATCATCAACTCTATTAACTGTACCTCATAGAGAATGCCAGTACGTCCCGGTGTTTTGTACAGGACATGCACCTAGCTTTGCATGTTCATGTACTTTTTAAGTGCTAAGGTAAATATATACTCACTCCGTGTTATTCGTGACTCTTTTCTTTTTTATCATACGCTTGTGGATGTTAACAAGGTGCTGCATTGTGTATTGTTTGTGTTGTCTGCATGTATTGCTGTGTGTTTTTAGTTTGTTCGTATATTAAAAGAGCGTCGAATTTTATCTTGTAATGTGACATAAGCATAAATGTTCAATGTTGAAAACAAATTGCATATACATTTTTTGCAACATTGACCATTGTCAACATTTATGCGTATTTCATACTAGAAGAACAAAATCGACACTCTTTTAACATATACGAACAAACTAAATCGCAAGGCAACATATGCAGAGAGCACAAACAATACGCAATGCAGCAACTCGTTAACACACATAAGCGTATATTTTAAAAAAGAAAAGAATCACGAATAATACGACGTGAGCATATATTTTCCTAAACATTTAAACATGTGTGTGTGTGTGTGTGTATATATATATATATATATATATATATATATATATATATATATATATGTGTGTGTGTGTGTGTGTGTATGTGTGTGTGTGTGTGTGTGTGTGTGTGTACTCACATACGAACACACACACATGCACTATAAGTTATGAAGATAGATACAATCATAAAATACTTGATGATATGCTTGCTTGCTTGCTTGTGTTCGCTGGCTGTGAACTCTAGAACGAAGCCCTGTATGTCGGATGAATACATCCTGTTGTCCAACATCAGTGTGATGTCATACCGGACCTGAGGTTTGCGTGAGTATCCGTTGTCCCATGTCTGGCTTATTGGTGTGCAGACTGGTGGTTCCTCGCCGTGCAGGCAGATACTCTCCGAATTCGGAAGAATCAGCGATCCTACCACGTTAGCCAGGACCCCGAAGGGACCTGTTGCCCAGGACGCATGACTAGGACGTGTTAGTAGGTCTTGGCCAGTATAGAACCTGGCCTTGGTGCCTTGAAAACACCTCTACGTCCCATATGATGATATGATATGACTGACACGCTAAGAAGAGTATCTTAGCGTGAAAACTTGTGACAGAATAGTATAGGACAGTTATAAAGGGGATGGAGGATTAGAATCAGCTCGTAAAGGCGTTTTTTTTAAGTTTTTTTTTTTTTTTTAAATCCGCAAAATTCGAACCCATAACCACATTGTCAGCCGGAAAGCGTGCTTGCCATTAGGCTTTTGTTGAAAAACCAATGAACAAGTCCTTCAAAAAACAAAAGAAGATCGTAAACTGATTAGAGATATTAGACGTAGACAGTCAAAATTTTGTGGGCATGTTTTGAGAAGAAATAAATTTGAGAATTTGGTGACAACTGGCAAGATCGAAAGGAAGAGACCAAGGGGAAGACCGAGAAGTAAATACCTGGATGGCTTGGCCACGTGGCATGGTCGAGACAAGAATACGGAGCTGATCCACGACTCTGGTGATCGAGTGAGATGGCAAAACATGACCGCCCACGCTTATCGGCATGGCACATGACGGATGATGGATGGCACCGAAAGCAGAAACTAATGGGATAAAATCACTAGAAGGAGATACTTCGTGTCTTTAAGAAGATACTTCACTCGTAATCAGCTAATGTTCAGGTAATATTGTCCTTGAACCACATTAGCTGTAAACCTTTAATAGTGTTTGTACTGGGTGGGTCGTTCAGCCTGGAAAAGAGGGACTTAAAAACTGGACCCAGGATTATAAGAAATTGACACAGGCTCTGATACAGAACCTGGAGGGCAGCTTCAAATCATTGATTTGACAACAGCTTATAAGTTCTAGCATACGCTCATTCTTAATGAACGACTATAATGTGAATTTCAAAGGAATACATTTATCCCGATGGAAGAAATATGGAGGTCCTAGTACGTGACAATCATCAAAAGTGTTGGCAAGTAATAAATATAGACTTTTGTGGCGAACAGACATGCTAAGAATGGTAATTAATGTTTGTAAAGAATATTGGAGACTCCATGTTAATGCGCTTCTGTGCGAAAACAGTTGTCGGGTTCAATCCCAAGCAGGGAGAATGTCATGCAATTGAGTTGCCCTACAAAGAACAATAATACATAATCACGTTCGGAGGAGACTGCCCAATGATGTGAATCTTGAAATTGAATGGTGTCTCACAAGCCCAACGTCCGGTCTACAAAGACAATGCGGTGTTATTTGCTCATAGTCAATTGAACAACGTCTTATTGAAATTTTATTTGTGAATGTACCTGTGTTCCCAGGTAGACTCAGCCTAAAATAGCTACCAGGAAAAGTCTGAAGGAGAAAGGCGGCAGTCGTGATATTGATCACATCAGCCATCAAGTGCCAACTGCTCTATACAGCATGGAGCTAGCATCATGTACCTAAGATACCTCAAGGCGTGTGAACGGGTTCCATTTCCATTCGATTTAACCATTACCCCTACTCGGTTCAACTTCAAGGAGAAGTTATAGTTAGAGTGTACCTTTACATCCTCACTTCCACCTGATTCTGACAAGCTGTATCATGTCGTTTGCTACAACAAAAACATGTCAGTACAAATTTCAAGTGAAGGCTTTTTCTATGTAAACAAAACATGTACAGAAGTGACAGCCTGCTGTGAGTCTGTGATATGATAGGACCGTGTTATTCTGGTGGCCTGGATGCTGGGAGGGAGGGGTAGCCTGTTCCTCTGTTGGCGGACGACGTATGCAGGCGTCGGACTGGTGCTGTTCATATAGTTTACCGTCAGCTGTAAGAGCTGTATAAAACGTTTTTATTGAACTAAGTGGATTCACAACATACGGAGAATGATGATATAGTGGCACCTCGGGTTACGAACGCCTCAGATCACGAACAATTCAGGTTACGAACAACAACTTCGAACAATTTATGCCTCGGGTAACGAACAGTGCCTCGGGTTACGAACGAAGACGAGAGAACGAACAAATGAACGAAAAATCTTTATTTTCAAAGGGTTAAGAATTGAGAGAGAGAGAGAGAGAGAGAGAGAGAGAGAGAGAGAGAGAGAGAGAGAGAGAGAGAGAGAGAGAGAGAGAGGGGGCGCAGTGTGTAACGTTGGAGACAAACGATCGCGTACAGTACAAACAGTACTACAGATGGGCTTGTGGATCTTCAGAATGAACAGCTAAAGACATTAAAGTAGTCCGATGATGAGGAGTCAGTGACCGTTTCAACTGTCATGATTAAAGAAATTTGCAGCAAGTGGGCAGACGTCGAAGACTTCATTGTGAACCATCTTCCAAACAAACTTGTTGCTAACAAACCCTATACCCCTATATGTGATGAATGATAACACGATGGCCCACTTCAGAAAGATTCTCCAGCAAAAGAAACGATAAATTTAGTCTTTTACGTTTTAGTTGTTGAATCAACATCACGGCACACGGTTTAACCCATAAGTGCTCCGTTTTCCTCCTAACTCAAACCTGAGTCTGGAGAAACTCAGCTCAATGCACGAACTCCGTTGCATCGGCGAGGATCCTGAAATACTTTGGGTAGATTTTTAACTCGAAGTTTTGCCCTGGCAGCGCCATTAGGCTCCTCTTTTTCGATTTCCAACTGCCAAGGGATTTTTTACGTGCGCAACAATACACACGGGCGTCCGATCTCACTACCCAGAGACCACAATACACACGGGCGTCCGATCTCACTACCCAGAGACCAGGGGAAATTTTATTACTGGAAGTCCAGGTGGATTTTTTAAATAAGTCCCGGTCCTCACCGGAGCCTGAACCCGGGACCTCCAGCACTCGAGGCGGACACCATACCTCGAGACCACTCAGCCCCCCTCAACGACAAATTTCCCTTGATAGTTTCTTGGTGCAGAAAGATTCCCAGTCTGCTGCCAAGAAACAGCGACAAGATAATCCTGAAACTAATGATTGAGAATAACAAAGAAAGTGACAAATTTCCCATGCTCGTTTTCTTGGCAATAAAGAATGACTAAAATATTTTTTTTGTTAACATTTAATTCATTTGGTTGTTTTCTTTCTCTTTATTTAATACGTGAAGTACACGTATTCTTTGCGTTTTGTCAGGTAAAACGGCCGGATGTTAATAACAAATGACGATTCTTTCATCTTGAAACGGATTGTCTTTATGTCATTGATTTCAATGTTTCGGTTTACGAACATTTCGGGTTACGAACCGAGTTCTGTAACGAATTAAGTGTGTAACCCTAGGTACCACACTGTACAAAATACCAGCCCTGCTGAAGAGCACTAGTAGCGACCTTGAGATTTCGTGCAGAGTATAATAAACTTTTAAAAAACTACGTGTTCTGCAAACTAAAGATAGGAGATACTGATGAATGTAACTGTGCAATTGCTAAAATGGCGGCTAGACATTTGCTGCACAACTGTCCAACATATGCAGAACAGAGAAAATCATACTCGCCCAGATATGCTCCATTTGACGACAAACTATATGCAGACGATGTCAAAAACTTCAAGTTGACTGTTGCTTTATTTTAATATATTCGTGTTGGCGATTGAAGGTGTACGAAAAATAAGTACATTACTCATTTGCAATATGGATGCATTATGGTTAAAAACAGTGGTTTATCGTGTATTTATATCTCATTATGATTCTCTGTTGACATTTGGTTGAAATATGTTTGGCAATAAATTATTTGAAACCTGAGGAGAATTGAGTTGTGCTGAATCATGTGTGGCATGTGTATTGAGAGGAGAGATACATATCTCCAATTACAGGTTGTCGTCCATTACAGTGAAACCGTAAATGGCTCGGGAAATTCATAAATGAACTGGACCAGACTGGTCTTGAAGGATTACACCCAAGAATCAAGAGAGGTTTCCACGTAGAAGGCTAAAAGAGAGCACAGGAAAGACACTGCCATCAGAGAGGAGAATTGTCACTCATATATGAAACTGAGGATTAGTTATATTCCTGCTACACAGTTCTGATAATAAGATTATATATAGCCACAGTATGGTTTCAGAAATAACAAACAAATATGTAACACTGTTAAACACACGTGGTGATTAAAGCGGAGTGAATTAACTTTGATTTAAGAAGGTCAGATAACTATATTGGATGACTTAGATTATATGAATTATTTATACGTTACAAAAACAACACAATTGATATTATGATAGTGGATGATAGTGACTGTCCGTCTCAACAACATCAGCAAAAATATATAGTGTCTGGCCTAGCAGGATTGGTACTAGAGTCTGCTTACTCCAAGGTTCCTTTTTTATTTGGCTTTAGTTTTGGCTTTTGTGGATAGGTATATATAGTTAGTCTGTTTGTACTCGGTTGTTGTTAAGGCAGTTCTTGGTAGATCGATTTGTCTCTGCATATACACTTCACTCTTTACTGCAGTAGAAAGGTGAGATACCTCAGCATTCACGGGTGAACTTCAAGTGTAACGTTGGCAAAAGCCACCACTGTTGAAAGAAAAGAACAAACATGTACCCGAAATCATCATAAAAGTTGCGTACAGTTGTATATCACTGTGATAGTGCAACAAACAAGGGAGTAGAAAGAGAAGAGAGGAATATGGAGAAGGAGGAGGGTGAGGGAGATTAAAGAGAAAAAGGAAAAGATTCAGATTGAGTCTTTCGGGTATAGAGACGATTACTAACGATATAATGCCCTATACTATGTATTCTGGTACAATGTCAAGTCAACAAGTATACTGACTACAGGTTACAAGAACCACAAACTAGTCTACAGAACCTTACTCTAACAAATCAAGCAAAAGACAACATTAATTCAAGTTTATTTTTTCTTAAGCAAGAATCATACGTGCATTGAATGAAAATACTTTGTGTGACAACATCAGCATACACATGAAATAACTGAATAAAGAGTAAGATGAATATATGTTAGTTTTCTATTCCCAAACCCATCAGACCGCCACAAATTATCAAACGCTTTTATATTCGAGTGTCAGAAAAAGTCTGATCTGGAGTTGACCTTTTAACGTAAGGATTCACCGACTATTAAAGGGTATTAGGTACAATCAAATAAAAATTAAGTGCAAAGTGCAATCAAATGAAAACTAATGAGGTAAAATCAGCTACCTCAGTCTAATGGTCGCCCGTTAATTTACCAGGAAGGCAGTTATTCCTTCGTGATCCCCGTTGTCTAGCGTTCTTCATATGTATATGTTGCGTATGGAGCTTTTGGCTTCTGCACCACGTCCGTTTAGTGTGATTGTCCAAGCTTCTACTTTAGACAGTAAACCGCTCGTCTACCGTGGGTTTCTTTACTTAGTAGTCTTACATGTATCTTTCCCTCGATTTGTTCACCTTCAGCCATTAATGCGGATTCCTAGCAGCCCTCTGTTATGATAACTAGTTATGTGTTGTAAGCGGCTCTCTAATTCATTCTCGTGGTTTGTTCACCTGAGTTGCTCTAAGATAGCAATTTCCTCAAGTCTGCGTCCGATCTTATCCTTATGGCATATACGCCTGGACCAGGTCTGCCAACAAACTCGCTAGTAATCTTTTTGGGTAGCTATTAGAAGTCGTATATATATATATATATATATATATATATATATATATATATATATATATATATATATATATATATATATATATATATGCCATGACCTTGGTGACGTCATGGCGTAGGCATGGCAATATATATCCAATCTTCGGGCGTCCGCTTGCCTCGGAATCACGTGGCTCCTTATTTCCCCACGACAACTTCTGGGCACTAACCTGGCTGATTTGCATACATCCTTTGTTTCGGAGTTGAGACGATTAAGCTTCTCAGGGTATTCACCTACCAAACTCGCAAGTTCGTGTTATCACAAGAAGATATAGGCCGATGGCGGGCATACCTCCTATACACTTGAAACATCCTGTATTCCTCTTTTGTTAGTGACAGGTTGAAACAATGCCTTCGCCATAGTTCACATTGTCTAACTGGGAAATCATGGCCTCTAATTGCTATTGTAGGTGAACGACAGTTCACGATCCCGTCTAGGGTCTAGGTATTTGACTTTGGAAGTTGAAAAATATGTTGCCTAAGGTCAGAGACCTGGACTAGTCTAGCATTAGTGTCTGTTTTGCCGCCACAATAAGTACCGTCTTAGTAGTTTGGAAAATTAGTTCCCAATTGACACATCACATTGCTAATTTAGCCAGATATCTTATGTTTTAGGATTCCGCGTTGTCATTATGGATTTCTGTGTTTGCTGCTTGCTGACGGTTAAGGGTGTTTTAGTCGTACAATAAGTCTATACATCATCTGTCCTTTAACCTTTTTCCTATACCTAAGGTAGAGTCTGTACATCATCTATTCCAGTCCAATGAGATGATGCAATAAATATACATACATACAGATACCGATAGCTGTAGTTTACAGTACATGTCCAACTAGACATGTCTACTGATTAACTTGCGAGCGCTTGCCACATCATTTTCATGCAGATATGTGTCCAGTACGTTTGGCACAATAACAGTAATTAGCGCATGTCCAATCACCTAGATGACCGTGCTGAATCCAGAAGATCATGGCATTCATACATAGTTGTGGTGATAACATTTTACAGTATAGATGGCTGCACATAATTATAAGACATTCACACAACATATTATTAACAAAATTATCTCATTAAGAACTGATAATAAACCAAGACGATAATAAATTATTGAATAATTCACCGAACATAATCTAGAAATAACAGTGAACACAGCTATCTTTAAAGTAAATGTACTTGTTAAGATGTTGTAAAACATTGGACAACAGAGTACAAAATACAGAGAAGTTATGAATGGTTCAAAAACGTCAATGATAATTATATCATGAACTGACGGTATTAACAATAAGTTGTCACTTGCCCAAACTGTGACCTGAAATTCGCCAAACGTCCTATGTAGAATGTAGGAAAAGGTTAAAGTCGCAAGTACACTGAAATCATAGTTTGCCAAATGAAGACCTAGTTCCAAAAAGTCTCCGCTATTTAAGCTATACATTGGCACCTTGCCGTCTTGACAGACGATAGTTTGTGCTTTAAAAAGGCATAATAACTTTTAACTATGGCGGTAGCGAGTGTGACTGATAAGGCCAATTTGCGCTGTAAATGTCCGTTCACAGTGGGTGCATGTGAACACATGGTCATTTCCACCATCATGCACCATCTTACGTCTCAAACGCTTGGTGTGTGACTTTTCTGCAATAATTTTCTCCTTTGACTTTATTCCATTTCTGATATTTGCCCTCCATGCAACACGTTCAGCGGCGACTTGCTCCCAATGTGCATTATCAATGCCTGTATCAATCATGTCCCGCTTACACACATCTTTGTATCGTAGTAGAGGCCTACCCTGAGATCTCTTACCCATCTGTAATTCACCAAAAAAGATATCCTTTGGTATTCTACCATCATCCATCCGCCTAAGATGTCCTATCCATCTAAGTCTACGAAGACTGAGCATGGAATAAACTGTCACACAACCTGATCTTTCCAATACTTCAGTATTTGTGATTTTGTCTTGCCACTTAATACCAAGAATTCTTCGCAGACACCGCATATGAAAGCTGTTTAAATTGTTCTCTTGGTGTGAGTAAGTTGTCCAGGTTTCACTGCCATAGAGAAGAGTACTAAGGACACAGGCTTGATAGACAAGGACTTTTGTTTTGGCAGTAAGCTTCCTGTTCTCCCAGACTCTTTTTCTTAACCTGTTCATTGTTGTTGCTGCCTTACCAATCCGGATGTTGATTTCCTGATCTAGGGATAATTTGCTATTTACCACCGATCCTAGATATGTAAAATGGTCTACTATCTCTAGTTCGGCGTCGTCAATAAAGATTGATGGTACCCCATGTGCACCTTGTGACATAATCTGTGTCTTCTTTTTGCTAATTGTTAAACCAAATTCAGAACAAGCATTGGAGAATGCAGATAGTAGACATTGCAATTCTTCCTCAGAGTGGGTCGTAACTGCAGCATCATCTGCAAAAAGCAACTCTCTGATCAGTACCCTCCTAATTTTGGTCTTAGCCTTCAATCTCTGAGCATTGTAGAGGCCGCCATCTGAGCGTGAGTGAATGTATATACCACCATCCTGATCACGAAATGCATATTTCAGTAGAAGTGAAAAGTATATTCCAAAGAGGGTGGGAGCTAGTACACAACCTTGCTTAACTCCACTCTTGATTTCAAATTCTTCAGAAGTTGCACCATCAAATTTGATTATACCCTTCATGCCTGTGTGGAACGATTCCACAATGGACAGAAGAGTTGGTGGGCAGCCAATCTTCTTTAGTGCCTTGAACAGACCCTCACGACTGACCAAATCAAATGCCTTTGTGAGGTCGATGAAGGCAATAAACAGTGGTTGATTCTGTTCACGGCATTTTTCTTGCATTTGTCGCAATGAGAATATCATATCAGTGGTAGACCGGTTCTGTCGAAAGCCACACTGTGATTCGGGGTAGACTTGATCTCCTAGGACTTGAAGTCTGCGCAGAACAATTCTGGCAAATACTTTTCCAACAATACACAGAAGTGAGATACCCCTATAGTTGTTGCAGTCGCTCCGATCGCCCTTGTTCTTGTACAGTGTTATGATGCTTGAATCTTTGAAATCCTGTGGGACTTGTCCTTCACGCCAGCATAGCTCTATTAGCTGGTGGATCTGTATAGTGAGTGTGTCTTGCCCACTCCTGATAACCTCTATTGGAATCCCATCCTTACCTGGAGCCTTGCCAGATGCAAGTTCATTTATAGCACACTTAACTTCTGTTATGGTGGGAAGTGTGTCCAGGTGGTCAAGAGTTGGTAGAGCCTCTATGGCGTTGAGGGCATTATCCGCTAGTTTGGTCTCACTTGAGTAAAGCTCCAAATAGTGCTCTACCCATCTGTCCATCTGCTGTTTCTTATCAGTGATGACTTCTCCAGTCAAGGTTTTCAATGGTGCACTTCTTTTGATCACTGGACCACAGGCTTTCTTTATTCCTTCATACATGCTTCTTATGTCTCCCTTATCACTTGCGATTTGAATGGACTCACATAACTTGATCCAATAATCATTTGCACACTGCCTGGCAGCCTTTTGCACATCCTTCCTAGATTGCCTTAGCTCACTCAGAGTGTTACGCGTTGGTCTTTCCTTGTTTCTTAAGAGAGCTTTCTTCTTCTTATCAATCAAGGGCTGCAGAGTCTCGCTGTTGGCCGCAAACCAGTCCTGCCTCTTATGATCCACAGTGCCGTAAACCTTTACGGCAGTTTTACAAAGAGTTTCCTTAAGTTTATTCCATTTATCATTTACTGTACAATTTTCTGGTGTATCAGTGAAAGCGTCTTCAAGTTGCTGTTGAAACTGAAAGCACTTTTCAGGATCATGAGTGTTAATAATATTAATCCTGGGGCTAGATTTGTGTTTAGCTGTGTAGATTCTCTTTGGTCTCAGTCTAACCCTTGCAACAACCAAAGAATGATCCGTATCACAGTCAGCACTGTGGTAACTACGAGTCAATGATATATGGTTCAGATGTTGTCTCCGTGTGATGATGAAGTCCAGCTGGTGCCAATGGCCGGATCTTGGATGTTTCCATGTGACCTTATGCATCTCTTTTGTTTTAAAAAAAGAGTTTGTAATACATAGGTCATTACTGGTGCAATGCTCCAGCAGCCTTTGCCCATTTTCATTCATGCGACCGATGTTGTATTTTCCAAGGCACACTGGCCATGAACTCGAGTCCTTGCCCACACGAGCATTGAAATCACCGAGCATATAAATGTAGTCGGATTTTGGAACTGCCTTGATCACAGAGTCTAACTCCTCATAGAACAAATCCTTCACATCATCAGAGGAATCGAGTGTCGGTGCATATGCAGTAATAATGGTGGCAAACCCACAAGAGGTTGCCAAGCGCAGGGATAATAGTCTTTCATTTCCTCCTGCTGGAATTTCAATCATTCCCAGTAGCGAATTCTTCACTGCAAAGCCCACACCGTGTTGCCTTTTTTCTGCCTGCCCTTTACCCTTCCAGAAAAAGGTGTAGTTGTTTTCCCTGAGTGACCCTTCCTCAGCGAGGCGAGTCTCCTGCAGGCCAGCAATATCAATGTTAAGACGATTGAGTTCGGCATCAATCACAGCCGTTTTTCTCACATCGTCAATATTGGTCAAGTCAGTGGAAAATCCTGGACACATGGTTCTCACGTTCCAGGTTGCAAGCCGTAGCTTGAGGTTTCTATTTATATTTTTGTTTGTACCTGGTGCATTGGTTTTACAGCCTGCGATTCAGATTTTGTCCTAGCCCCAAGCACCCATTGAAGCAGGCAGGCTGTGGCGGATCAGCACCCAATTGGCTGGGGGCTGCCCAGCTTGAGGCGGGCGGTAGCTGATCAGTGACACCTATAGGTGTCTCCCACCGTCAGAGGCAACGCGTGGCGCCCCATGTCTACGCCAACTGACAAGGACTTATAACCCGTAACAGTTGCCTCTCGCTTTGATTCCGAGACCAGTTAAGACCAGGGATGGAGTTATTGCCTCTCCATAGCACAAAGCCTGGGCTAAAATATAGAGATCATGTGTTGCCCATGCAGCATGATCCCTCTCTCGGCCTGCCTAGTTCACTCCAGAGGAAAGGTAACACCCCTACGTCTGGAACAAGACAAGCTGCAGAAGCTGCCGGATCAGCAAAGCAATGCTCTAACTGTCCGCCTGTCGGAGCTTCGATCCTAGACCAGTCGCCAACCAAGGCTTAGGGCCTGGTCTGCCCTGCCATGACAATTTTGTCTTTAGCTTGCATTTCCTCGCACCAGGGTAAGGCTTGTACCCTCCCAATTGCGCTCTTCCGCCCGAAGCCGTTGGCACAATGTGGCGTGTCGGGTTTGGTAAGCGCCGCCCAACGTTCGGCGCTAACAGAAACCAGGTAGTACCGTCTACTGTTATACGGTAATGAGGTAATTAAGCTATGAAGACTTAATTATTCCCCGTATCTCCCTCTCTCTCTCTCTCTCTCTCTCTCTCTCTCTCTCTCTCTCTCTCTCTCTCTCTCTCACTGTCTCTCTCTGTCTGTCTGTCTGTCTGTCTCTCTGTCTCTCTCTGTCTGTCTGTATGTCTGTCTCTCTCTCTCTCTCCTCTCTCTCTGTCTCTCTCTCTCTCTCTCTCTCTCTCTCTCTCTCTCTCTCTCTCTCTTTCTCAGGTAAACAGTATTATTGGTGACGCCGTTCACATGTGGTCTAGGATCAAATTATAATTCAAGATGCGTTACTAGTTATACATTTGTACTCGCTGGTCTAGCTAACTTAAGATCACAATGTTTTCCCAAGATCCTCCAATTAATATATATTTGGACCGTTGTTACTTTGAGAAACACAGATAACCGTGCTTAGGATACTATAACCACACAATGGGCGTGGTTTGACTATAAAATTGTCCTCCTCCAATAAAATATCCAGTTGACTGGACATTCTCTAGAGGTTGTTTCTAATTACAGTAATTAACTTTTAACACGCCATTTCATTTGGGATATCAAATGTCTCATCACTGAGTGAAGCGAGAAGTTACCTCTGTCTAATGTGTTTGAATACTATCTACGTGGAACTGTAATGGCTACCGAGCAGAACCAAGAATATGTGCATTTTTTAGAACACAGCGCCACATCATGGCGTAGCGACATCCTAACATCTCCCACTACAGTTATACACGTCCAAACCCGATCATCCCTGAATGTGCAGTGTAGAAGAAGAAATCTCAATTACAGTCATCGTGGAAATAGTATTTTAGCATCCGGAAAGGAATCTTGTACACCAGCAGCACTCCGATAGATGCTTACCCTTTCAGGGTTCGGGAAACCTGGGCTCCACAACATTGTACTCTAAAAGAGTTAAAAATATGCACTTTAATTAGTTAAAAATAACAGTTGTTTTCTTCAGATTGTTTACAGCAAACAACAAAAAATCCGTCTGATATTGACATTATTTAAGTCTAACTAATCTCACATCATCTTGGGTTCGTCAACTATTTTTGAAAATATGCAATATCCCCATGGCATTCCACTTAACGCACACGAACTCAGTTCACCCAGTACTTATCTCTACAATTCCACATCAAACCTATTAAATAACTGTCGTCTTTGCTGCCTTAAGCTTTGCAGGGATTAGAATCAAGTACGTTTTGTTTTTTAAGTTGCATATCCCTTACAGGACGTTGCAGTCAACACCAGCATTTTTCAGCTGTTGTAGATGTTCTTGGCAAGATTACGCTCAGTAGTTTGCATTGCTTTCTGAGCGACCGGTTCACATACCCCGTAAGTAGCCAACGCGACGCGATCCGCTGCCGTATCTCGCGCAGCTGTGTTCCTCACGTGGATATACTGGATTGCGGAGAAAGTCTTTAACCCCTTCGCCAGGGACTACTAATGCAGAATATGCATAGCTTCAAAGTATGTCAGCGTCATTTCACCACATTGATATTCTCATTTATTGCTTGTCTCCCACTGTCGCTGTTCATGTTTTCTTAACTGACGTTCTCTCTTACTACGCTAATCTTTCTTCTCTATCCTTTCTGCTATATCAACTTTTCGCTTTCGTTTTTTTCTTTTCCTTCAGCCGTCAGACGAAGGATATATTGCATATTGCTTATGCTGAAGAGTCTTCTAAACTGCAGGCATGTAAGCAACTTCACGGTTCAAGTTAATCATCGGAAAACCTATCCTGAACGAATAGTAACAGCATGTGAGTGGCACCTTGCAGTCTTGACAGACCAAAGTATGTGAGTTGGAGTGTGGCCAATATTCCATCGCAATGCCTGGGCAGAGCTTCAGAGAACATGTGGTGCCCAAACGACATGTTCCCTCTCTCGGCCTAATCTTGTTTATTCCAGAGAAATGGGTAACCAATACGTCTGGCACAAGGTAGGCTGCAGACGCTGGCGGCACAGCGTCAAACCTCCGAGACCTCGCCACCACGAGCAGATGGCGAGTGATGGCCAGACCCTGGAACCCAAGGGACTCGGCTTAGAGGTGTTCAGCCAAGTCCCACAGGTGAGGGCCTCGTACGCGTCCGGACTGTAAGGACGCGTACTTCTGTCAATCACAAGTGTCCGGACCTGTGTAAAGTGTGCACTATCGTCAGACTCCCCGCCTGACTTTAGCTGATTCCACCCCGCCTGACTTTAGCGGATCCCACAACCAGCGGGAGTAGGCCCGCCGAAGATACCGCAGGAGATATTGCACGTCTATTGCGAGCAAATCTCCCATCCTTCCACTGTGCGGATCTCGCGACCGGCGAGAATAGGCCCAAAAGAAACGACTGAATAAGTAAAGAAACGATAAAAGTAGTGGTATTTCAATTGCGCTTGCGCTCCCACTTATGTTACACCCTTCATGTGTCTTCACAAAGTCAGACTAGAGTCAAGTTCAACAGGGTCTTCTTTCCCCGCTGATTCTACCAAGCCCGTTCCCTTGGCTGTGGTTTCGCTAGATAGTAGATAGGGACAGTGGGAATCTCGTTAATCCATTCATGCACGTCACTATAACAGCATGTACTCTTATACAAATGGTGATTTTCGTCGTTCATTCGCACTACAGCGCTAACAAGTCAAGTCGCCTTATTCTGTCAAGAAGCCCGATACGCGGGAAAATGTCACGTTGCAAGTCCAAAAACAAGAAACATGCGGTAGCCAAGATTTGCAGCGTGGGAGCCGACAACAAGAAGAAGAACGTGGAGAGCCTACCTGCTAGCTGCATCAAAGAGCCCGATACTACAGCTATTACTGAAGCTGCCACGAGGGAGAAGATTGACAGCCCACCACAGACAAGAGTCAAGACAACAGAGAAGAAGGAGGAGAAAGACACCAGAGCCGGGAACACCAACTTAAAAACAATCCGATGGTTTGTCAAGCGGATTCAAGTGGAGCTGGCAGATGAAGAAATCCTGAAGCAGCTACGAGATGAGAATCTTCACATCCGATTCTTGAAGGCTCCTCATCTACTACAAGATACCTACAACCTTGGCAGTGGTGACGTCGGAGGGCAGCGAAATGCCGACTACAGAATCAATCAGCAAGAAAATACAACAGCCAGAGAGATTCATCCCAAGATGCCAGAGGGCCGGCCACAGCAGAGCAGCATGTTGCAGTAAGACAGAAATCTGCCGGTAATGAGCTGATCACCACGCCTTTAAGAAGTATCCGCTGGCCAAGCTGCACACGGACTTCCGAGCACCCAAAAGCAAGAGAAAGTGTGTCAACTGCCTGGGCAAGCATGGAGCAAGATACCTGGGCTGTCCGTACCTACAAAGACACAGAGACGTCTTAAAGCTCGCCATTAACACAAAAACGCCATACAAAGAAGCAATGCGGAGGTGCGAGGCGGCCACGTGTATACCCCAAGCTGAAAGAGATCGACTGCAGAACCAGATAGACGAGATCAAGAAGCAAGTCAAGGCAATACTGACGCCAGCACCAACCAGCGAGAATGAGAAGCTGCTGGCCGACATGAAAGAAATCCAGCACAACATCAAACAAGAGATGGAGCGCATAGCTGAGGTGAAGAAGGAAAACGAGGAAATCCTACAAAAGATCAAGACCGAAAGAGAACTACTGAGCGCCGAAAAGATGCAGCACCAACCCAAACCAACAGATGAGATGAAGCAAGATGAAGCACAACAAAAAAACGTCGAAAAACTGATGAAGGCAATGCACACAAAAAAAGGCAAAAAGACGCATGATGTGGCCAAGCCACAGACCAACCAGAAACAACAACAAGAAGCCAGTAATCCAACCACGATACCTACGCAACCCGAGATGAAATAAGCATTCTGCCAGGTAGAGTAGTGGTTCATACAGGAGTCCACCGAAGATGAATGGAGAGAGAACGAAAAAAAGTGCGCCGCTTACTGCGAAGAAAAGGCAAGGCAAGCTAAACTAAGATGCAGGGATTGGGATAACAAAATGTCCTTTTAAGGACTGCACTCAGTCAAGCCAGACGAGCGAGGAGCCTACACTAACAAAAGATACCACAAAAGGAGAAGAGCACAAAGGATAGCCGCCGACCGATCCCCCAGCTGACGTCACAGACACAAACCAACATAATCAGTCCGAGATAGGACTCACAAGACAAGAGTTAGGTTGAATGAACCCACAAAAACCACGGACCTCAACAATAACCACAGCTGAAAAACGCAGGTTGAACGAGGCCGAATTTGGAATTTTTGTTTTGAAAATTGGAATTGGAATTAGAATTGGAACAAATAGTGAATCCTCGCCGGTGATACGGAATTCGTACACTGAGCTGAGAATCAACCTGCGTGGTCTATGAGAGGAGACTTAGAATGTTTGGAGAATAACATGGTTCTTTAATGTAATCAATCAATCAGTCATTCAATCATTCAGTCAGTAAATCAACCAATCACGGTTAAGGAACATTGTAAGGGATACATGGTCCGGATTTTGTTCATTGTAAAAAGTAAAGAACCCGGTGACTCGAATTAAGGCGTATCGGACAAATGGAGCTAGACCCATATGTTGACAGACCATAGAGCATTCCAGTCATGATGTGATAAACCATTCAACATTCCAAGAGTGGTGTGGTCAGTATTACTGCGGCCAGTTTTGATCGTATGAAGCAATATTAAAGGCTGTCTATCAAGCACCAGCTAACCTCTGACAGCAAAGCACTAAAATCAATGATCTACGCCAAACAAGACTGCCATCCTTAACAAAGTTAATCACTCAATAATCACATACTTGGGACTTTCCCCGTTACATTAAATCAACATACCTGTGCAGTTAATGCGTCTAGCACACGATGTCAGTCCCCAATGTCTCTTTACACCCGAGCGCAGTTTTTTCCCTAGATTTCAGCTATTCTTTAAAACGTGTTCAGTAATACACATTTACATCTGTGCACTTTCGTATTTTATGCCAGTCTTCATTTTGATTGTTAAAATAAGACTGCGATCATTTTAATCGCTATCTATATGTATTAGATCATGGGGGTTACAGAGAGCGACATCCTTCTAAACTAAAATGTTCAGTTCTTGATCTTATAGGAGAGATTCGACTAAAAATAACAGCGGACTTAACCAGAAGTTCATGAACTCAGTGTCCCTTATAGAATGGAGAATATTGAACAAGCCTCAGGCCATTAAAGTAATTGCAACATTACAAGTATAAATATTTGATGCGGCTCTTTCGGGGCGAGGGGGAAGGAGTCCATACATGCGGACAGAACAGACAACAGTAAGATGTAAAACTGTATACTTGGTGGATTCGACAGGCTTCTTAAGAGGAGGTGACGGGTTGTTCTGTTCTATTTCTCCTTCCTTCTAGAAAGGATGTGGTTGAGAACCACTGCCTCTCAGATGATGGCCTCGCATCACAGGGATGGTCGGGAATCACACTACGTCAAGCCGGGTGACGGCTGTCGCAATGCTTTGTTTTAATTCAACAATCGGATTCCCGTGGGCCGTACCAGTTCTGAGCTTGCTGTTGAATGTCAGTCGACAGGGAGACTTAGCGCAATATACTCAACATATTTTTAGATGACGTGGTGATTGAAAAGATTACTTTTAGCTTAAACAAAAATAAGTAGATGGCTTGGGAATTGAAGGGAAAAAAACATACATTTTACTTATACGTAAGTGTAGATTACACGTGAATCGAAATGCTTACCATTTACTTACATGCAAATAATTTTACCGATTAAAGAACAATACAATACATTCATTTGCTCATGGCATCGCATTGCATTGTGGAATAGTAGACGTGGAGCAGAAATGTTAAAAGCAAAAATATGTCTTATGTGTAATCATAAAACAAGTGTATCTGAATGAGCTTGGGTTAACTGGTACATTCTGCAAATAAGGAAAACCGAAAGACGCATCCTAGACTATCTAAATCATATATACATGTGACTGTACAACTTTACTCAATGAAGGTAATTAAGACGTTGCACAAAATAGACGGACGATTATCTCCTGAACGTATGCTACAGCCCACTTTATCTATATTCCAGGGTATATTTGGAGAAAATGTCAAAGCAAGCAACATGTCCTCTTACCTCCCCTAGATTGCATCAGCTTTAGTCATAAACTTCATTAGTTAGACTCGTCTGGCAGAGCTATTGCAGTAAGCATATATGTATATAGGTGGTGCGACAAATGTTTACCAAGTGTTGTATAACACTAGATTTTTCTCTCGCAAACGTTTCAGTATCGGTTCATGAGATACAACTTACAGCTTTAAGAGTTCCCTATGGGCCTTGTGTTGAGTCTATCTCCCAGTTAAACATAAACCCTTAACCAACTCACACCAAGTTCTAATATCCTTTACTGTCTCCTGCAGCTTCTTCCGTGTCTTCAACACAATATATATCTATGTCTCCCGTTCAACTCCATGTGTTTTAAAGTTTCACTCTGTTTCTTTTGTTCTATGGTTTCCATAGAAAGGATTTTCTAATACATTAGCAGGTTTTCTCAGCGTGCATGTTATCTAGCGCCATGTCTTTTTCTCGCCATTTGTTTCACAGCTATGTGTTTAGTTCTTTCCATGATCTCCATATTGGTGATTCTGTCAAACTGTTTTAGTCCTATTGTACGCAAGCACCAGTAAATGAATGTTTGCAGTTCATTAATAACTCTTTCAGTCCTTTTTCCTGTGTCTTATATATAGAGCAGTACTGACATAGCTGCCATCTGTCATTCTGTCATTTACTACAAAATAGTACCTTGCGGTGTATGGCCGGAAAAGGGGGAGGGGGGGGGGGTATCTTGAGCCACAGGAATTAAGGCCTCCTGGCAAGTGCAGTCCCCACGAACTGTGCAGGTTAGGGTTTTCTTTTTGCCCCCGACAAAAACAAATCCACACGTTACCAAGGACCTAACGTTAGAGCTAAATAAATATTCCGTGTTTCTTTCTAGATTTAATTTATTTTAATATTCAGGAATATCTTAGTGTTGTGAGGGTTCTTACTTATCTATTTACTTATTTTGATATATTTATGCACCTCTTGATGTGAAGTTTCAGCAAGAAAAACAGTGCTAATATTTGCTTGACTTATTGCCATTCCCTCTAAGTCTTTTAGCTTTATTTGTTATGACCTCTCATCAAGTGTATTTAATGTATCTTATGTGTGATTTCGTGTGCTGGGCAGGGGGGCAATGTCGTCAGTAAAATTCAAATCAATAAGCGGTTTACTAGAGTCCAATTCCGTTTCTGGCGGTGTTATTGTTGTCTCCATAATGCAGTCTATTGTCAGGTCAGTAAATATAACACTAAAGGTGACACTAGATATCCATAGTTCAATCTTGTTCTTATGTCAAACGTAGCTTCAGTTTATCCTCATGAATAGGAACTATACATTCCACTTCCTCAGATGCTGATTTTATTAAATTATTGTATAACATAATTCATATATATATTCTGCGGAATGCAACAATATACCCCTTTAGTTGCCAACGATATCACACACCAATTCTGTGAAAGGCCACGAACTGAATATTCCTTGGGTCATCCATTTTAAGACTTTGATCTGTTATTATTATACATAGTGTGTCTATCTGATCATTACAGGAACTGCCTGGTCTTAAACTTGCCTGTTCACCCGTTAATTGTTTCAGTGAAACATAAAATAAAATGAAAATAAAAGCATTATGGAACTGGCTTGGAAGCAGTTGAATATTGAATAATATAGCCATCTCATTATAATACAGAACAACACTCTTGCAGGAGGGAACTAGGAGTATAAACAAGATAGTTAAGGTGGAACTGCCATAACCTATCAGTTCTGAGATACATAGGATAAATTGCTTGTTCCCGTTAGATTTATTTTCTTCTACACCATCTTCCAGGAGAAATATTGATGGCTATGAGACAACACCGAGCAACCGTCTACATAACAAAAATTATGATAGCAGAAACATGATTCAATTACTGCAAATGTCAAGAACAGTTGCTCGCAAAGGAAATAATTATACACACAACTTTTAGCTTTGTGCTCAGCTGTTGAACATTTTAACCTGATTTCACACAAACACAGGGCGACACGCAGCAGCTGGTTTCTTTCTTTAGTGTTCATAATTTGTGATAAAAGCTTGTTCATAATGGTAAGAAATTCCGTCGCGGTAGTACAGCCATTTAGCATTCTCTTACAGACGCCAATCTTATTGCTTTCATGTTTGCCTTGAATTTGCAATGCAAACTGCGCAGTTTCTTTAATACGTTTAGTGTTCGCAACCATCATGGAAACATTTCCTGGCAATACTGGGAGATACTAGTGTGGTCTATAGATGAACTGAAAGCCGCGTAAGTGCAGTGGCTACCACGCTCGCTTGCCGCCGTGGTGGCCGTGTGTTCGAATCTCCATCGCGGAATTGTGGATTTGTTTTTTAATTGACCTGTACTACTCCCAGGTCAAATGGGCACCAAGAAATGTTCTACGAAGAAAAGGCGAACAGAGTGGTATTGACCACATAACTAGCCGACAAGTCCATTAAAATATGACGCACACCCATACACCCACTGCCCATCATGATGTTGACAAATAGACCTTTATTTTACTTGGTTGTATAGCTATGAATTTGTCATGTAATTAGTTAGTTAGTTAGTTATCAGTTGGGGTATCTTCGTTGCACTCCGGACATGTCCATAGGTGCTCAGATCCTCCCCCCAGCATATGCATCAGCGTCCGGTGGCTAATAGTGCCAGTTCTGTGTTGGTTGACGAGGCGCTTTGTTTTCCCGATGTACCTCTCGCGTCTGGCTGTGCCGATTCTTACTCCCAGGTCTTTCATCCTGGAAAGCGATGTGGAATCACTGGCGTCAAAATCCTCTGTTCTCGCCATATCTTTAAGGGCGTTAATAACATCGGCACGATCCATGGGCTGGCCATCTACAGGGGGTGCAGAGCCAGCTAATTTATCAGCTCGTTCATTTCCCTCGACTCCCGCATGTCCCGGGACGAAGATGAAGGTGACTTTGCGGACAACAGACTTCCGCAGCGACTCAGTCCACTGTCTACGTACAGATCCAGCTTCGACCTTCTGAATCATGCTCATTGAATCACTTAGTACACACACGTTGGTATAATGCTGTGATTCCAGCCATATGAAAGCCTGTGTAACTGCCATCACCTCCATCGTCATGCTGCTCGTGGTCATGGAGTGGGCACCACTGGATTCTTGAACGGTTCGGCCCGCTGAGCGGGCTGTAAATGCCCACGCACTTCTCTGCTGCTTTACAACAGATCCATCTGTATAGATGAGCACTTCGGGGCTATCTGAGTGATCATAGATGAGCGCGTTAACCTCTGTATTGACAGCGGCAGGGTTCTGCTCTCTGCACCGTCTGTCGAGTGTGATAATGCAGGAGAAGGTACACTTAAAAGCTGGAGGCACCGGCACCCATTCCTTGCCGGGGTTGATACTGGTAAGACTGCAGACCTGTCCGACGACATCTTCCGCCCGACCCATCCATGATTTGCCCCTCTTTAGCCTGTCACCCTTTTCTCTGAATACAGCGTCATGCAGAGGGTGCTGCTCATCTGCACTTATTTTTAAGTATGCACGAGCTCTCCAGATCTTGATCCTGTGTTCCATTGTCGGGAAGTCAAGGAGGTATCTCATTGCTACACAGCTGGTGTCTCTCGTGCAGCCCAAAATGATGCGCATGGCTTCGTTTTGTACCTTTTCAAGTCTTCCAATCTGTGTAGGGCTGACAGTGAGGATGGCCAGGGCATACTCGATGCGTGAAAGCACAAGTCCTTGGAACAGAAGTAATAGCAGTCTTTGCTCGATATTGGCACTCGCCATGACTCTCATTGCTGCCAAACCTTTTCGAGCCTTCGTTATGACATAATCGACATGATCTCTGAAGGACAGGCTACGATCAAGCCTCACGCCAAGATATGTCATTGACTGGGTTCTACTCAGAATGCTCCCATCCATTCTTACTGCCGGCAGGTCTGTTTTCACAATATGGTTGTTTAGTGAGAACCATGTAACCGTTGCCTTTGCAGGGTTGACAAGGGCATCGGCATCAGCACACCATGCTACATATCATGTCCCGCAGTTTTACTAATCCCTACTTTCCGAAACGATTAACGTTGTTTTTCAGCTTCGTCAGTGCCTGGCTAAATGTAGCTGATAGCAGCCACTTTGTAAGAAATTAATAACGATTTCCATAGCCTTGATAGTTGTTATTATATCCGTAACTGTTTCGGTAATTAATAAAGACATGACTGGGAGCCGCGGTAGTGCAGTGAGTAACTTACTTGCCAGTTATGGGTTCGAATCCGTATCGAAGACAATTTTTAAAATGTATCTGGGCTTTCAGCAGGACTCAGCTTAAAGTGGGTACTCAGCAGTGTCTTGGGAAATAAAGGCGGACGGGGTGGTATTGACGACACAACCCCTCTACTGCCGATTGGTTAACAATATGAGACTAGCAACATATACCCTTAAAAAAGAGTCCCTTAAAAGTCGACAGGGTCGATTTCATTGTACCGGGTTTTTATCCCATACGACTCAAGCAGCTGAAGCGTATAGCATAAAGGCTTCAATATTTAAGGGATAAAAGAGCCTAGTTCTTGAACTAATGAGAAGTAATTATTAGATATTGCTTGGATTGTTGATAATAACGTGCTTCGCCAAATCAATACGTCGATAATTACAGTAGTTTAAGTAACTTACCCACAGTATCAGTATTTAATGTAATAAAATCGACCTGAATCTATGACTCTATAAATAATTATATACTCAAAGAAGTTCACCGTGTCAGTAATTAATATTGATATGCATATCTTGGCTAAGACGTGAATAATTAATTATATGTCTAGTTTAATTACTGCTTGCGCAATCAAGATTGATATAACTCTCTGTGGTAATGCGTGCATACTTGATAAATGTATGTTTAGCTTAGCCGCAACTTTAATAACTGATAACGGTGTGTGTTGGCTGTAAACTGTCTGTTCCATCTTCTAGAGATTATTGAATTGGATATTTACAATAAACTTGTTTCACCCCGGAAAACAAGTAACGAACACATTCCGAGAACATCATAGTGTGCTCAACATCATGTTGGTTGGATGATTGGTTGACTGGCTGGCTAGCTGGCTAGTTGGTTGGTGTGAATGCTAATTGATTTTACCACGTATAATATGAACATGTACTTTACTGTAGAGTGAGTGAGAGAATGAGTGAGTGTGAGAGTGAATGTGTGTGCGTGTGTGTGTGTGTGTGGTTGTGTGTGTGTGTGTGTGTGTGTGTGCCTGTCTCTATGTGTGGGAGCTTCGCTATCTTTTACGTTACACAATGTATATGTAAACTATTTTCTCCATGTTTTACATTGCTGTGAGATGCTCACGATAATCTCAGTGTATGTGCGTGTAAAGTATGGGGGTTCTTCCATATTAGTTTCAGTTATTATGTGAGGCATCATGCATGTATCTAGGTGTGAGGGTGTGGGGTGTTGTGTGTGTGTGTGTGTGTGTGTGTGTGTGTGGGGGGGGGTGTTTGGGATGTGTGTGGTGGGGGTATGTGTGGGGGATGTGGGGAGGTGTGTGTGTGAGTTGGTGATGGGTGTGTGGGTGGACGGATGTGTTTGCGGATGTGTGTATGGGTGGGAGATGTGTGTGTGTGTGTGTGTGTGACTGGGGAAGCTTGTTTGGGTGGGGGTGTGTGGGTGGGTGGGGAATGTGTGGGTGGGTGTGGAGATGTGTGGGGGATGGATGTGTATGTGAGGGGATGTAACGGTGGGTGGGAAAATGTCCTGGTGGATGGGGATGTGTGTGTGGATGAGAGACTTGTGAGTTGGGGGATGTGTGTGTAAGTGAGTGTAGATGTGTGGGTGGGGGTGTGTGGGTGTTGGTGGATAGTTGGATGTGTGGGAGTGAGTGGTTGAGGATGTGTGGTTGGGTGTGTGTGTGTGGGGGGGGGGGGGCTTTAGGTGATTTGTGGGATGTGTGTATGGGTGGGTGATGTGTGTGTGGATGAGCGCTGTGTTTGTCGGTGGGGGATGTGTGGGTGGGTCGGGGGATGTGTGGGTGGGTGGTGGAGTGTGTGGGTGGGTGGTGGAGTGTGTGGGTGGGAGATGTGTGTGGGTGGATGTAGGATGGGTGGGTGGGTGGGTGGGATGTATGGGTGTGGGTGTGTGTATTGCTGGGGAGATGTGTGTATGGGTGGAGATGTGTGTGTGTGTGTGTGTGTGTGTGTGTGTGTGTGTGTGTGTGTGTGTGTGTGTGTGTGTGTGTGTGTGGCTGGGGGATGTGTGGTTAAGGGATGAGTGGTTGGGGAATGGGTGATTTGAGAGTATGTGGGTGGGGAAATGTAGGATGTGTGGGTGGGTGAGTGTATGCGTTGGAGGATGTGTGTGTGGGTGGGGGTTGTGTGTGTGTGTGTGGGTGGGAGATTTGTGAGTGGGTCGGGGGATATATGTGTGGATGTTTGCGTATGTCTGTGGGGGAGATGTGAAGGTGGATGAGGGTTGTGTGGGTGGTAATGCGCGTATGGCTGGGGAGATGTGTGAGTAGGTGAGGATGTGGGTGTATGGGTGGGGGATGTGTGTATGTGGGTGGGGGATATGTGGTTAAGTTATACGTTGTTGGGGGTGGGTGACTGAGGGGTGTGTTGTTTGGTGGGTGGAGGATGTGTGGGTTGGTGAGTGTGTGTAGGTTAGGGGATGGGTGGTGGTGTGTGGGTGGGTGCGGGAAGTGTGGGTGGGTGGGAATAGATTGTGTGGGTGGGTGATGTGTGTTTGGCTGGGTGGTTGGGGTGTGTGCGTGGTGGGGATATGTGGGTGGGTGAGTGTGTGCGGGTTATGGCATTGATGGGAGAATGTGTGTGTGTGTGTGTGTGTGTGTGTGTGTGTGTGTGTGTGTGTGTGTTTTGGGCATGTGTGTTGGTGGAGGATGGGTGGGTGGGGCATATATGTATGTCTGGAGGTGTGTGTGTGGGTGGGTGGGGGATGTGTCTCATAACATGGTAATATGCATTGGATTTGTTTACAACATTCATTTGCCAATTTTTTTTTTCCTATATGAATGTATCATGCACTATTGATGAACGAAAGACGAGTGATTGGATGGGTCGATTGTAAGACGGGCCTGCGTGCCCAATTGGTTATAGGTTCTAGAAGATTGACTTAACTCTTAACTTCAATGTATTAGTATTCAAGTCGTCGAGTTCTGAAAAGGGCTTACTCTGTCGGAGTAAGGTCACAGCATAATTCTATTTTCCGACGCGGTATCAAAGTAGTCTCCATCGGGGACCATTGCCAAGCTTCCATTCCCTTCACTTTGCTCAGTATCCAGCGAGGTGTGCCAGTTCAGTACTGGAACTTCACATCTGCAGGGAAGCATATTAGGATGTAACTACATCTTGCTTCAGCACATCACATAAGTATTGGCTGCGACTATGCCTAATCAATTCGGAGTAAGCAATACGTGACTCTAGTCATCCATCACTGAGACTATTTTGGAAAGCTTGCAGTTTCTAGGGTTCTGGTCGTTCCTTCTTTTATTATCCATACTAATGTCCTCTTTCATGATGCCCCACATGGGGGTGGAGAAAGCATGTTACCCACATCAGCGTCTCTGCATCTCTCTTGCAGTTTACACGAAAACTACAAGTGATCAGGACACTTTCTTTCCTGCTGCAATAATCAACAGGTAACTGTGCTCATTAGACGGTCATGGTAATATATATTTAATATGGAACGAACATTCAAACATGACATGTGTTCCATTTCTTCGTTACTTGTGTGTGACTTGTACCATGGCATGTCCCTGTTAGTAAACAAGCTAACATGATTCCAAACAGTCAAGAACAGCGAGCGTATCATGCTTTGTGCCGTTGAGACGAGAATGTCTTTCGCGTGAGTGGCTAACTCGGTTGGTATTGTGTCATTTTGTACTGGGTGTTTATTTGCGATAAACATAAACAGAACGAACGAAAGAAAGTAAGAACGAGGGACAGGCAGGCAGGCAGGCAGGCACGCTAGCAGGCAGGCAGGCGGGCGGACGGACGGACGGACGGACGGACGGAAAGAAGGAAGAAAGAAAGAAAGAAAGAAAGAAAGAAAGAGAGAAAGAAAGAGAGAAAGAAAGAAAGAAAGAGAGAAAGAAAGAGAGAAAGAAAGAAAGAAAGAAAGAAAGAAAGAAAGAAAGAAAGAAAGAAAGAAAGAAAGAAAGAAAGAAAGAAAGAAAGAAAGAAAGAAAGAAAGAAAGAAAGAAAGAAAGAAAGAAAGAAAGAAAGAAAGAAAGAAAGAAAGAAAGAAAGAAAGAAAGAAAGAAAGAAAGAAAGAAAGAAAGAAAGAAAGAAAGAAAGAAAGAAAGAAAGAAAGAAAGAAAGAAAGAAAGAAAGAAAGAAAGAAAGACATAAGGAAAGAAAGAAAGAAAGAAAGAAAGATCAAATCTGCCCCAATCATCCTTGATTATTTGTATTCGCCTAAGTTCCAGGGTCGTGAACTTTGAGAATTGCTGAACTCACACACAAGGCGCTGCACGTGCTGCACCTGACATACAGAAGTCAACCTTGTACAAGATACAGGTCAAAATATTCATTACTAAATCACCGTGTGCTCACCCGCCACCTTGGCTTTCCCTGATCAAAGTCAGATTTGCCGACTAGTGCACAGATTTTTAGCGAGCACAGGTGGAACTGGTGTCTTCAAGGTGTGGGAGAAGATGTTGAGCTTGAGGCGAAATGAAAGCACTCACAATTACTCTCCCGTGCAATTGTGTACATGGTGTGAAGTGGACAAGCTTTTGATGTGTATGTTGCGAAATATCACGGTTTGATTTGTAAAGAATAACTTATATTATGAGAACGTACGCCAATAAGTGCTACAGTCTTCTTGCAGAGATCACAGATGGCGAATTGCGACAATGTACGCAATGTGCTAACAATGTGCTAACTGGCATGCATCTGGATCCAATATATATGCAAAATATATGCAAATCGACAAGATGTACTTCTCCTGAAAGTTAGATAGTCACATCATTTAATAATACGATGACCTAGACACGAAATCCTACGTTTTTGTTGTGGTTTAATCCCACACGTTTAAGGGCAGCCATAACATTTTTGTTTAAAACAAACCCTATTCATTATTGCTCCCCACTGCCCCATCTACAATTTTCCAGAAACCTGGCACGTCTTAACTTCATCTTCTGTAAGTCTAATCCTGGCCTTATGAATGCCACATGTTCACACGAAGCCTTGCAGGCGCTGGTAACTGGTTTTCCTCTCCTTCGTTTTCTTACTTTGTCTCTCAATCTGTGTATTCCTCTACTAATCTAGCGTCTACACACACACACACACACACACACACACACACACACACACACACACACACACACACACACACACAACACGCATATATATATATATATATATATATACTCTCTCTCTTCTCTCTCTCTCTCTCTCTCTCTCTCTCTCTCTCTCTCTCTCTCGCTCGCTCGCTCTCTCCGTCTCTCACTCTCTCTTACACACATATAATATAGAGATCCGGAAAATATACATATACATTGTTCTTAAATCTGTATCTGAACATAATCAAAACAAAAATAATGTAAACGGACACAAGCTATCCTGCCAAACAAATATTACTATCAACATTGAATGAAGAAATTGAAACTTCCGGTCTGTGTATATCTTAACTACATATCCAACAGCGATGTCGGGTGCTCACAAGAAGACGGTAGTAGGTTGACTCAGTATTTCAGAGGTTAAACAATATCATTAGCCTGTGGCACCAACAATTGCGAATTTGCTACAGAAAACTGTTTGATCGCATTTGTTTCTGCTGTGGCGCCATTTTGTAATCATTTAAGAAGAAACCTTCGGCTTGTGGTACCATTCTTAAAATATCTTGGACTAAGAAGACAAAATCAAATTACTGAAATTCTAATTTAAAAAATCTGAACAATGAAGAAAATAGGCTCATAAGCAGTATAAGAAACTAAATTATATGTGTGACTACATTAAACGATCTGTCTTTTTACCTACAATATCCTACACAGGGTTACTTTATTATCTTATTATTATCCACAAAAGATTGTAAATGTCAATATTTGTCATTCAACAACAAACTGTGGGGAAAGTAGCTAGTGTTGATGTAAATAAAACAATGGCTTTGAAAGTGTTGATGTGGTTTGCCTTCTGCCTCTGCCTCAACATCCACATTAAACAGCCCACAACCCATACCCCTCAGCCTCGACATCCCACCATCCATACCCCTAGTCTCTGGGCAGTGCCTCATCCACCACATCCCACATACATCGCAATTGATCCTCTCAGTGATTGATTATGGACTAGGACTGCTCACTGTCTCAAAGAGTCAGCTGGTGAAATTAGAGCGCATACAGAACGAAGCTATGCGGGTCATTCTGGGATGCACCAGAGACACCAGGATCATGCTCGCCCGGGTGATGTGATTATCTACACAGATGGATCGGTGTTAAGAGGTAAGAGAAGTGCCTGGGGGTTCTTAGCAAAAGCTAAAAGTCGACGTTTGGTGCAGGAGAGCCTGGCATATGATACCACAACATCTAGCTTAAGAATGGAGGTAGACGCGGTCAGTGCAGCTTTACGCTGGATGGAAAATACGATACACACACACATCGTGATTGTAACTGACTCAGAAAGCAGGCTGAGGAAGGTGAGAATAGGCAAGCTTCGGGCAGAGTGGCTTGCTTGCTTCGGAGGTCACAGGTGGCAACCATCGCCTGGATCGTTTCTCCGGGGCATGCCAGTGTGCTGGGGAATGTACACGCAGACAGATTGGCTGGCTCTGCAAAACTTGGTGGAGTATTGATGCATGACAAGGCAGACGTGGTTGCGGCCTTGTGGGAGCACGTGTACACCTCGGGGGATCAAATGGATCACCATGGTCTGGCAAGAATGAGACAGCGGGGAGTGACGAGGGGATTTGGCCGACGCTTGACGCTCAGAGAAAAGGTAAGACGGACATATAATCAGATTGCTCCTGGTACTATTGGGTTTGGAACTCTTCGTTGGCTGCTGAGGATGGGGACAGAGCGCTTATTGGAATGCCCAGAATGCTGTGATGCCGGTTCCTAAATCAATCAATCAATCAATACCACATACCATATCCCTAATCTCTGGTCAGTGGATCCGATTACTAGCTTTCGCTGGCAAGAGCGAAACAGCAGGTTCGTATGTGTGAAATACTGTCAGTCATAGCGAGTAGGTCGTAATTGATTACAAAATTTCAGACAAGAGACAAATACACACAACGGAATACTTACAGTATGTCTATGCCAGAAAGAGCTAGGACAACATCCAGGTTAGAAATTGCCCATGACAGGAGAACATCTCGGCGCGTGTGGAGCTAGGGTGCCCCTAACGACCTTCTCAGTTATTGAGAAGAGAGAAAAGAGAAAAATAAATCCCAAGAGTTAGCCAAACATAAGTGTCTACTTAACCTACAATTTTCAATTATCAAACATATGATTTTTGGAGCCCTACTTTACCCATTACATTATGTCTGGGTTGTTATTTCAAGTTACCTAAAATATGTTGTTTCTTTAAAACGTCACCTAGCAAAGCCGTTAATAAATCAATGCCAACGTTGGGGTTCTAAAGTTTTGTGCATTAATAGGTTTAAGCTGTTATTACAATATAACTGATTATACCAAACATTACAACATATGGAAACTCTATCTAGCTTCAGCTACTGAGTCGGTTAAAATATCATAGTCCTCTTCTTCTGCTCCTCTTACACATCCTTCTTTTTCCGTTTCACGTTCCTTCTCCTCCTCTTTCTCCGTCTTCTTCTTCTTCTTCTTCTTCTTCTTCTTCTTCTTCTTCTTCTTCTTCTTCTTCTTCTTCTTCTTCTTCTTCTTCTTCTTCTTCTTCTTCTTCATCTTCTTCTTCTTCTTCCTCCTCCTCCCCCTATCCCTTTTCTTCCTCCTTCCATCTTTACTTACTAACTTACAAAGAAGTAGAGGACATTACATCTCCAGGACTCCACGCCTCTCGTCATGATGGTGCTAGGCTAACATCCCCAGTGCAAGTTAGTCATTTCATGGTATTCGTCTTCTTCTAATCACCGGACGCTGATGCATATGCTGGGGGGGGGGGGGGGGGGGGGGGGAGAGGATCTGAACATGTCCGGAGTGCAACGAAGATACCCCAACTGATAACTAACTAACTAACTAACTAACTAACTCGTCTTCTTCTAATGATGTGAAATTCGTCACTGTGCCATAGGAGGGGTACGTTCTTGAATAGTTCATCAACGTTCCCCAGCTTGGATACCTACCTCTTCAGTCCAACACGGTCTTTGATGCGCTCTCAGCCAGTCTTTCACTGTTCCTAAGCTCAACAAACCGTCTATGTTTGACAAGTATGTATCTGTTTTGTTTTTAAGGCACGTTAAGATCTTGAGAGAAGTAACAAGCACACGTAAGTACACACCTTGCAAGCACTCTAAACGAGGTGAACAGAAATCACAGACCACTTCCCATTGTATCCATTTGTGTTAGGTGTTTACCCACACGCGAGAGCAGGGGCGTGCGCACACACGTGTGCGTGTGCGAGTGAGTGTATGTGTGTGTGTGTGTGTGTGTGTGTATGTGTGTGTGTGTGTGTGTGTTAATATAGGTATGAGTGCCGGTTGTTCAGAAAGCAATGGCAAATTACTGAATGCAAACGTGCCAAGTCATCACACAAATGCAAAGCATGTTGGGGTTGACTGCGACGTCCTGTAAATGATATGCAAGTAACTGAACTTACTACCTTTCATTCTCCTAGACGTGACATGGCTATTTTATTGGCGAATCAGACACGGTTTTAATACTTAACAGTTGAGAATGGTTTTTCTTCGTAGCCTAAACATGTATTTTTTGTTCATTCCCAAGTAGAAACGTTTGCTTTAGAGTTTATAAACAAGTTGTGTGCACCGATTTAGCAGTTTCTTTTTTCATCACCATCATCAAGAAATTTAGTCTTGGAATGGCTGTGAAACGTGATAATTATTCCATTCTATAAATGTCTGCCTGATGCCGTTCTCGTTAATTGCACACGTCTGTATTGATGGATTTGTGCGTAGATGTATTCATTTTTTTCCCTGTGGGGTCTTTCCTCCAGTAGTTTGCCTCCTCGCTTTATATTGACCACATCAGCCGCTGAGTGCAGTTTGGCCTATAGTGACATTAATCTAGCACGATATGTATGTATAAGGGTCGTTCATTTGAAACCCGTTCAAATGGCTTTATTACAAAAGCATGAAAGAAACATTAACAGGTGTGGTAGAATTAAACAAAGCATTCATTTTGAATGAATTATGCACCATGGGTTGGTCAGAAGAAGTCGCCGTAGGCATTCAGGCAAGCTAAGCACCCCATTGCTTACGTAGACGGTGACTGCCGTCCGCAAAAAAAAAAAAATTGTGATTGCTCACTGAACCAAGTGTTTACCGCGTTCATTACGTCTGCATCTGTGTGAAATCGTTGCCCCTTGAGAGCTTTTTTAGAGGTCCGAACAAATGAAAATACATGGTGACAAATCAGGACTATAGGCTGGATGTTGCAGAATTGCCCACATCTTCCTTGCTAATGCTTCCTGCACAATCTTTGCCATATGCGGACGAGCAATATCGTGCAACAAAAACACATCGCAAGAAAGCATGCTGGGTTGTTTATTCTTGATGGCTTTTTGCAGCTTGTCTAGTGTTTGCAAGTAGTGGGTAGAGTTGATGTTGACACCAGGTTCTTTAAAGTCGGCCAACAATAGCCCTTCATGGTCAAAAAATGCGCTCGGCATAACCTTACCAGCAGAAAATTGTAACTTGAATTTTTTTGGCTTTTGGTGATCCAGCATGCTTCCATTGCATGCTCTCTCTTTTGCTGTTTGGCTCAAATTGGTGACACCATGATTCATCGCCTGCCACTATGCGGAAGAGAAATACATCACCCTCCACTCTGTAACGCTGCAAGTGGTTCAAACACCATCCCATGCGTTCCTCTTTTTGGTGGTCGGTCAATATCCGTGGTAGCCACTGTGAACACACCTTCCGATATTGCAGTTTCTTAGAAAGACGTTTTGAATGTCCCAATTGACACATCAAATTCTTTCGCTAGCGAACGTACGCTTCGACAACGGTTCATCTGTACTGCTGCATCAATGCAGCGATGGTTTTTTATGTTGCAACAATATGCGCTTGACCCGGCCGTCGAAGATCTGTCGTGAACTGACGTCCTTTCCGTAACATTCGTTCCCAGTTGTCACTGTTGCCTTCGACACACATTTGTTACTGTACGCTGCCTGCATTCTTTGATGAATGTCCACTGGTCGAATGAAAGAAACTGAATCACCACTCTTTGAGCTTCTTTGGACGGATTTTGGATCAATCCGGACATTTTCTCAACTGTCAGAAACAGAACCTATGCATCATGGGATGATAAGCACGTGCTATTTTATTCATTGTCTTTGTCGTATTCATTTCGTATTCAGTTGTCGTACTCAATTCTTTTTTTTTTTTTTTTGAGCGACTTCATTGGTTAGTACTTATCACATGCCTACGACATGATCATGTTCAACGTACGCAATTACGCGCGGTGCGGCACGAACGGATTTCAAATGAAAGCTCCTAATAGAAAACGCCTTAAGGCACACAAACAGGGTCATTCTGCTTTGCTCTCTTGCTAGGGAGCCACAGTAGCATAGCACCCAGAAGACTTGCCCGCCGGCCGGTGGTCCACGTAACGTAGCACCCAGCAGACTCACCCGCCGGCCGGTGGTCCACGTCGTGAGAAGGGTTATTTTTTACTACACACTACACCTGGGCTCCCAAAATTGAGAAAATGGGTACTATTAAACTTTCTGGGAAGTTAAAAGCTGCCGGCGTAATATTGATTATTCTATGAAAAACTTGGGACTTATTACACAGACTCAAAGCTTGGGAAAGGGTCCTTTACATACCCTTATTGCCATATACCAGAATGGCATACTGGAGTGAAAAGTGGAACATTACTTTACTTTACCTTACTTTACTTTACTTAACGTTACTTTGCTTTTTATGCACGGCTTAAGTTGTGGCCAAGCCATGTGAGTCTTTGCACTAGCGTTTCATGTATAGAGTACTAGCTGACCCTGCCCGGCTTCGCCCAGACCCTGGTGGGGAGCATCTCATTTAATTCATATAAGTAGTCATATAAGTTCCCGTTCCCGACTATCTATCTGTCTGTCTGTCTATCTGTCTGCCTGACCCTGCCCGGCTTCGCCCAGTCCCTGGTGGGGAGCATCTCATTTAATTCATATAAGTAGTCATATAAGTTCTCATTAAATTCATACAACATAAAAAGTAACTTAAAAGAATGTCCTTCCACACACCATCCATTATTTTTAATGAAAACTCTTTCTAATCACCTGCATGACTACAGTAACTTCTTAAGCAAAAAGAGATGAGTTACAATGTTATGCATTGTGCATTATTTTTATGAAAACTTTGAAAATGCCTTACAGATTGTATCATTATTTATTATAACTCATATGCCGGTATATAACTATGGACAAAGAGTTTATAAATCTTTGAAAACGATGCCACAATATGACTATAAGTTATACAGAAAAGTTATGCCCCTTGAAATAACTTTTACAGAGTTAGGTCCCCTGAGATATATGAAATTATGATGAAAAATGAAAAATGAAATAATACTGAGTAAGCAGGCGATTTCACACTAACAAAATATCACAGTTGGCAGCGCTGGATTGAAAGGAAGGCGTGTAGAAAATTTCATCTCAATCGGATGGGCCGTTCGCGAACGCATAAAGGACATACATTTGGACGGAGATCCTTTTTTATATATAAGAATAAAACGTATAGTTAATTCACGTATTTTCTTATCACTACTTGAGCTTTGTTATATTCTCCGTTACATGCACAGATATTCTGACATTTTTTTTTAAAAACCATTTCTAAATAAGTTGTACCGCTGAACTGTACAATTTCTCCCAAATTATTTTAAAATTGGAGTTGGCGCTCAACATTTTAACGAATACCAGCTCACGCTAGAGTGTTAGGCAGTGCCAAAATGAAAATTATGACGCAGCTTTTACCTTCAGCATTGACGTCATCCTCCGCGTACCTGCGTTATTAAGTAGCCTAGACGTTTGGCGTAAAGGTGAGGTTAGGTATGTCTCGGAGGAGACTGATGGAGTACACAGGTGAGGAGGATTGAAATACTGCGTTGGGTTGTTAGAGAAGAACAGACTAGACAATTCAAAGAGTAGCAGCACCGGAGGAGATGGTTGCCCTGATAAAATAATGGAAAAATTTAAAGATATGGTAGTGACATTAAACATTCCTAGGATGAAAATACCGATTTTTGTCTTGATAACTGTTTAATATGGTGTCTCTGTGGGAAGTGGTAGCACGTTAAATTACTACCCTGTATGTCTGGTGTTCGATTCCTCAAGTGTAATCTGACTACAAATGCTTCATATGTGTGTGTGTGTGTGGGTGGGTGGGTGGGTGGGTGGGTGGATGGGTGGGTGTGTGTATATATATATATATGTGTGTGTTTGTGTGTGTGTGTTGTATTTAAACACTTAGCAACATAAGGTATTTATTTACCCCGGGTTGGGGAATGCTAAACTAAGGATTTCAAAGTGATTTCACGTCTTGGTAATAACACTGCCGCTAGTTTGGTTTGGAGAGGTATAACTCCATTTTACAAACTATCTTCTGTCAAGACTGCAAGGTGCCAGTCAGTCAGTTTGGTTTAGGAAGCAAGGTTTATTGTGTTACTAATATTTATCTCTTCGACACGCATATTTCCCTGTTCATGCTTCGATGGCAATATGTTCCTGCTTACGCTTACAAACCAATATTTCCCTGCCTACGCATCGAAAGCAGTATGCCCCTGTCTACGTTTCACCAGAAATATGCCCCTGCTTACGCTTAGATACGTTTGCTTGTCGATCTCGTAAACATGTGTTTGAATGAACAAAAGTACGAACGAACGAAAGAACGAACTAACGAACGAACGAACGAAGGAATAAACTTTATTTTCAAAGGTTTATGAATTGGGCACACAGGCCCGTCTAACATTTTGCCCTTCTATCACTCTCTTTCATACATTATTTCATCCACAATTCCCCATCGACCTGTTTTTCTTTTAATTTGCCAGGATTCCCAAGTTCACTCAGCCTAAATGGGTACCAGGAAATGTCCTGGGAAATAAAGGAGACTGGTGTAGTATTGATCACATCAAGCATCAAGTGTGGGCTGGTCTACAAACATATGAGGCTACAACAATTTACCCAAAACGCCTCAATGCGTGTAAAGGGAACTTGTACTTGTACCTTTCATACACTTCAACCAGAATATGTCCCTGTATAGACTTCAATAGGAATATGTCCCTGTATAGATTTCAGTAGGAATATGTCCCCGTATAGACATCGATATGAAGTTACCCTTTTGGCATCGACAGGAATATGTCCCATTTAGGTTTCGGCGGGATTATGTTCCTTTTTAGGCTCTGTCGAGAATGTAACCGTTTATGGGCTTTGACAGGTATGTCCATGAATACCCTTCGACAGAAATATGTCCTTGTATTGGCTTCGACTGGTATATTTACACTTCTGTAGGTATACGTCCGTGTATAGGCTTTGACAGTTTTAGGTTTCCGGATAGGACATTACAGGAATATGTCCCTGCATACGCTTGGACAGGTATATGTGTCTCTGTATATGCTTCGACAAGTATATGTCCTTTTATATGCTTCGGCAGATAAATGTCCTTGTGTAGGCTTCGGTAGGAATATGTCCCTGTATAGGCTTCCACGGGTATCTTAGATCAAGGAATGTAATCAGAGGACATGCGCATCAATCTTTCAAACTTATACAGAAAAAAAATAACTTTCAAGTTCGATTCAGCGGTAAATCAAACTTGGTGGACCCCCGGGATGGTTAACCCGGTCAACAAATGCCCGCAGAAGTCGGATGTGTCGGCCTAATGGCGCAAGAACGCAGCTTTGATGTAAACAGGCACAACGCAATCACATCCGGGGAAAACAACTCTGGATGAACGCAGAAGAAGAAGAAGAAACTTGGTGGACTTTGATTAAACGAGATAGTTCTTGTTAAATATTAGTTGGATTTCTATTGTAAGACTTGATCTTCAGAATAAAGATCTAGATTCACTAGCCATATACAGGAGCCATGTGTGTAACTGTAACCATGTATACACCACTGATACAATGTTTCGTGCAGTAAGAATTAAGTGTGCCGGTGAGTTTAGTTGGGCCAAGAACCGACATCACAACACTCAGTACATTCTTTTACGTGCTCTGTCCTGATCTTCAACACCCAGCGAAGAGTCTCTATACTTATTATACCAGGTGCAATCTGATTATGTGTCCATATGGTCTTCTGTCGGAGTATGAGTCCCATGCAGATCCTCTTGTCACTCCCTGCGGCACCATTCCCACCAGGCAATAGTTGTGTATCTGTTCTTCCACGCTATACATATGATCTAAAAGGGTCCTGGCCATATCTGCATTATCGTCCACCAGTACCCCAGCCAGCGGTGCACATCCAGCCAATATGTCAGCCTGCTCGTTTCCCAACACACCAGCAAGCTCTGGGTGAAAGATCCAACGGATGTTGTCTATGGTTGATTGTTTAATTGAAACATGGCACTCTGTGCGAAGCATATATGTCTTCACCCTCCTCAGCAAGTTCGGTAAGACTGTTACAATCACATGTGTTTGCTATTTGTCCTCAATTAAAGGAAAGCCTCAATAACTGTCCGCATATGCATGTTCACGCTAGATATTGTGGTATCATATGTCAGGCTCTCCTGCACTAAACACCGAACATTAACCGTGTCTATAAGTCCCTATGCACTTCTTTTACCTCTTAGCACAATGACTTCCGTGTAGTTGATTACATCACCTGGGCGTGAATTGTTGTGTATCAGTTGTTGCACCTCCCATTCAACGCTGCCTGCCAGCCAATCCCTACACTCCCGCTCCAATGTGATGATTACTTTGCAGAGGTCTCACATCTCCTCTGGCATTCTAACTCACTCCTCTCTTCTCCTAATGTTTTCGAGCATAGACACTTCTCTGTGTGTGTCCTCTGCATGATTTTGTTCTTGATTTTCCTCTTATCAACGTGTGGCCCTTATCTGTGTCTAGGGCTTCAAGAAGAAGGTGTTCTTTGTTCGCGGCCACTGGGAGATAGACTTAGCCATCTGCACCTTGAACCTGTTCGCAATCGTTGGTACAGTTAGGATTTGTCACATGCATACAATCGGCGTGTCCCTTGTGCATCCCAGTGTGCAGTGCTGTCTTCAAAGTAACGGATTCACAATTAACATACCATTATTTTATGAAAATAAGTGGCATTTACTATTAGCTTAACATAATATATCAATACAATTGTCGATGTTGCATGAGTGTAATTCGGTGTTGTATGAGTGTCATTCAATATTTGTTAATGTATAAATTCATTACTTTGATAGGCATTAGAATGTCCTCACACTCTCAATGTTATCGTAGTCGTTTCCTTGCGAAAACTGTCAATATGAGAGTGATGGCACGTACCATTGTCCTGAGCTATGTAACATTATCATGTTGAGAAAAGGAACACAACATTTATGCATCATTGTCTAAAGACAGCGCTCAAAGATTTTATAGAAAACGTGACACATGCAAACACTTTATGTTTATAAAATTAAACAGTAACAAAATAAACAGTAATCAATGTCATGATTTATGTGAAACCATGACAACACACATCAGTATTACCAGGGAACAAAAATAATGGCAGTGATAAAATACATCAATGTCTTTAGAAAACATTAAAATGCCTACCTTGAGAAAACTCAAAGCAAGAAAACATTTTATTATTAAGTAAACGTATTAAATAAAACATATTATTATTATTAAGAAAAAGTATTAAATAAAACATATTAGTATTACGAATATTTTTTTTTAAATAAGGAAACACATGGTATTATCAGGATACAGTTAAACATTAATACAAACGCGTCACGATGAACTGAAACCACACAAAAAGCCTGTAAACGACTTCTTGGTTATTTCGATGAATATATAAAGCCGGTTGATATGTTATCAGCATAACAGAAACATACTTTGAACAAAACGATTCAGCAACATCATCATGTGTCATGCCGATAAACTATCACGGTCATTTCTGTTTTCTGCGTTCGCTAGATTTGAAATCAAGTGTAGCCCAAGCACCTGCTGACACATCCAGTAGTTGCCACTGCTGGGGAGTGCACTGGACTGACGTTTGCGTGTGGACTAGCTTTCATTATTACCAATGCCCCTTGCCACCAGGCGAAGCCACTCCAACTTCTGGGGTACTTGTAATTTATGTCCACAAGTCAATGATATGAAGTCAACATTTTGTTAGCCAACTTACACGATTTCGAGTCTCGGATCAGCTAACTTTGCCCTTTATTGTGCCATGTTGCCAAGCCAACCAGGCATGTATCTGTCTTTCCCTAGCTCTTGTCGCATAAAGGGCGCCAGTTGTCACTAAATTATCGAGTTTATTCGTCTTCATAACATGCCCAACAAAACTTGACTATGTACACATAGTTTCTTTCAACAATTTAAAGTTGTCATCTGTTTCTTGAAATATGTTTGTTGTCACACCCGTTTTATGTCCGTACTTAGCATTTGTTGCATTTTTCTCAGAAACCACATTTCCGCTTCTATTAGATGTTTCTCAGAAACCACATTGCCGCTTCTATTAGATGTTTCTCAGAAACCACATTGCCGCTTCTATTAGATGTTTCTCAGAAACCACATTGCCGCTTCTATTAGATGTTTCTCAGAAACCACATTGCCGCTTCTATTAGATGTTTCTCAGAAACCACATTGCCGCTTCTATTAGATGTTTCTCAGAAACCACATTGCCGCTTCTATTAGATGTTTCTCAGAAACCACATTGCCGCTTCTATTAGATGTTTCTCAGAAACCACATTGCCGCTTCTATTAGATGTTTCTCAGAAACCACATTGCCGCTTCTATTAGATGTTTCTCAGAAACCACATTGCCGCTTCTATTAGATGTTTCTCAGAAACCACATTGCCGCTTCTATTAGATGTTTCTCAGAAACCACATTGCCGCTTCTATTAGATGTTTCTCAACTTGTTTGCTTTGTTCTCTTCATATGTCATAACCATATAACAGTATATGTTCTACAATTTTCCTCATTGAAATTGTCAGTTTTCGATTGTTGAATATGTTTTCCATCTTGCCAAAGGCTCCTTTAGGAATGACAATTCTTGTAATCTCTACACGGCACCTTGCTTCAAAACAGTTGTACTTCAAATTAGTTACACTTATTCACTTGTTTAAGAAGTGTTCCATTTATTTACATGTCACATAACGGTATTTGTTTCCTCTCGGACATGACAATAATAGCTGTTTTCTTGTAATGTAATTCTAACCCTGGCTGCTGACTGTTTGCAATAACAGATCCAATGCAAGCTGCAGATCCAGTTTATTGTCAGCAATCGATATTATATCATGTGCACACTTTTATTGTTGATGTTGTTTCCTCCGGTGAAAATTTATTTCATGTAAATCTCTCACAATGCTTTCACCATATGGGAACAATGATGGAGACATTACACATCCATGCTATACACCTCTCTTGATTGACTGATACTGATCTACCCCGTTATTAGTTTTTTATCTAGCATGTTGTTTCCAATATATGTGTTTTACATACATTTAATCTTCCCGGTCAGTTTAGAGATCATCAAGCATATTATCATGTAGATGTGTCTTACTCTATTGAAAGCCTTTGCGTAGTCAATGAATCAAAGATGTAGGTCTTTGTTTACTTCTATTAAACGCTGTATTAATTTTTTCAGCATACACACGTTTGCTGTTGTACTCTAGACGTCTTCTACATACGGACATTTTTATCCCCGTATATTTGGTTGTATTTTCTTCCTAGCTTATGTGCATGATAATTCTTAGATTCCTAGAAAAATCTTTGTGTTGAAACTCGTTATGGTAATTTTTCAATGTTTATCACATTCTAAGGTACCCAATTTTTTTTCGGAATTGCAATAAACATTTATTTACAGAGTTCACGCGGTTAAGAGTATGCTGAACATCTATCTTCAGAATTGATGGTCCATCATGATTTTCGACAATATCAATTCTATTATTATCCAATATCCCGGGACGCAGAGGTGTTTCCAAGGCACCAGGGCCGGGTTATATACTGGACAAGACCTATTGACGCGTCCTCGTCGAGCGTCCTGGGCAACAGGTCCCTTTGGGGTCCTGGATAAAGTCAGTAGGATCGCCGATTCCTCCGAAGTCGGAGAGTGTCTGCCTGCACGGCGAGGAACCACCAGTCTGCACACCAATAAGCCAGACATGGGACAACGGATACTCACGCAAACCTCAGGTCCTGTATGACATCACACTGATGTTGGAAAACAGGATGCCTTCATCCGACATACAGGACTTTGCGTTGGAGCTCAAGCCAACGAACACAAGCAAGCAAGCAAGCAATCCAATATCCCTACAATTGTCCTAGAGATATACTTCTTTTCCATATGTTCACATTTATATAATTCTTCATATTTATCGTCGTTATTTTTCTTGTTTCTTTTTATTTTATAGACGAGTTTGAAAATGCCATCCATTTCTTACGGCCGCTGATATCTTCCGTTTTCAGATTGGTGCTTCTGCAGCCTGTCTGACAGATTTCTTCAACATTACCCATTGATCACTAACATCTAGAATGTCGATTTCACGATGAGACAAGGCAGAGGCACCAAGGACCATATTCTCAATAGTAGAACCATCTTCGAGAAATACCGAGAGTTCAATGTTGATCGTCGTAATTGTTTCATAGAGTACAGCAATGCCGTCGATTGTGTTCATAATCAGACATTGTTGAACATAATGAGAGTTAAGGCACTTCATGTAAGCCACTCAGATGAAACACTATATTGAGAACAACAAGCAGCTGTCAGAATATACAGCGATACATCAATCTGGTTTGAGTCCAACGCGTTTAGGACATGGTTACATTCCCTCTCCATGCCATGTGTAATGAGAAACGTCAATAAAGACGAGATCTGTGACAGTTTTGATCAACTCATAAATAGTGTATTATTTATTCACAAGGTACCGATGGTACACAAGTAATTTTGTAGTTATGAAGTGTATTACTTCATTACCAGAAAGATCCAGAATGTTAGAGACAGACGCCGACAGTGGAAGAAAATGTCGGATGGTTCGACAAAATGACAAGGAAGACGATCTCTTTTCCATTTCAATATCACAGAGGAAACATATTGTTGACAAACATGATCGCCTGAGGTGCCATCCGAGGCCCGTGAGCTTACTAATCGTAATACTTGAATTGCCCCATTTGTCCACATTTATTTATTGTTGAATACTGCTAATGTACGTATTTTCCCTGTAACTCTTGTCTTCAGAACTGGGATCGTTTGGCGCCTGTGACATCAGAACCCACCCGCAACAACTATTTTAAGGAGGCAATTCCACACTTACTTAATGGGCGACAACTCGCATCTTCTATAGACCGGCAAAGTTTAGTCTGGGGCTTTGAAAACACGTTTCTGAATTAACATTTTTGGCTAACGGAAGTTAACAACTCTAACCTATTTGTTGAAGTGTTCTGGTGTTTACTTTCATTATCTTTTGTCGCTGAGGCATTCCCTGGCTCATAAGCCGTTGGCATCTTCTAGAAGAATGGTTCTCAACATGGGACGTATAACCATTCTGGGACATATATCTACTCCTTGTTTCTTCTTCTTCTTCTTCAGCGTTCCGAGCCATTGAGGTTTTTTGCTGCAGATACAATCCGTCTCCATTCGTCTCTCTGGTGGACCTTCTCTTGCCAGTCGTTGATTCCATGTGCTTGTAGGTCTGTATATGTATTATCTCTCCACCGTCTTCTCGGTCTACCTCGGGGTCTACGGTCATTTATTTCCTGAGTGTAAGCGAGTTTTGTTTCCCTATTATCTTCCATTCTTTCTATATGCCCCAGCCATTGTAGTCTATTAGCCTTCATGATACCAGTGACTCCTTGTTTGTCACAGTAAATTCATGCTTTGAGTAAGCCATAATAAATGTCATATTTCTAGCAGCAACAATAATTGCCACGTATAGAGAGGGTGACAGTAATGTGCCGTACTTTAAGATCGCAGTATTTACCATTATATGCAGAACTCAGCACATGTCATATTTTAGGAGCAACAGAAATTCTCGTTTCTACTTTATGACAGTTACGTGAGACATATCGACCGACTTACAATCTGCTATCTCTTGTCATTCTTCGGTTACACATCTCGAAGCATTCGGTTTTCATCATTGAAGGGCCCAGATTAGGCGGTTGATCGGATTAACATGTTGATGTTACTTTTGTAATGTCTAGACTGGGCGATAAAGATAACTACAGATCGAAACCAAGCGTGTCACCGCTATAATAAGAAACAAAAAATAACAATGAAAAGCGATAGACGATATAGAAAAGAACGTGAATGATATCACCAAAATTTGAAACTGACACTTGGAATCCACGACCGGAGAAACCAGGCTGAATGCGCCCTTTTATAGCTGTCGCCCCCTACCGTCGTTGTAGACCGAGCTCCTTTTTGAAAGCGATAGTTTGTCTCGGTTAATTAGTATGCTGTTTATGTGATTAGTTTATTCGTTAATGTTATATGCCTACTTGTCTAATCTCTGGATACCCGACAGGTGAGAATTCAGAGTTGCCACATCAATTATACCAATAAATTGTCAATTGACTCGCATGCAAGATCACTGGCTCCCTAGAAGATTTTTTTTTTTTTTTTTTACGGTGAGCTGCGCAGTGGCGGCCAGAGGAAACGCTTTAAAGATAACTTGAAGATCTCACTAAAAGCTTTTGAAATTTATCACGACACTTTGGAGACTGCTGCCAAAGATAGAAATTCGTGGCGTACATCATTACGCAAGAGTGTAGTCACTTGTGAAGCAAACAGGACTGCAAGAGCTGTGAAAAATTGGCTAGAGACTGGCTCCACCTAGGAGCACATTTGAGTGAACATAAACATCCATCTCAAAGGAGACTCGAGCACGTGGCCACCGCCTTGCAGATAAGTGTGCTAGCACTGCGTCACCACGCCTCCCTTTACCGTATCATATAATGCATTTCAAGTTCTGTGAGTCTGGAAAAACAATCCTCCAGCACTTTCGTTTGATTGGCATTGGTTCTGAATTTCTCCTGTAATGTACTCAGTAGGGGAAACTATTGATAGCTACTACAGACTAAAATATCTAGAAACAACCTTTGACCGCAGCCCGCCACACAAATATCAAGTAGACAACACTACACGGTGAGGGTAATGTGAACTGGTGACCGTGAGATGTATGGTCGCCGTCTACATGGCACATAAACTACTATTGCTTTCATTTCGTCATCGGGGTCTGTAGTTTAGTGAAGAGACTCGGTATACTCAAAATTGTAATCGAAAAGGGTAGTTAACTGCTGCCGAGCTGATACTGGAATCATAATAAATACAAAATTTCACGAGGCATCTCGACGAAAGTAAAGACGCACATATTACAAGCCAACGTTTCAACAAAAGTCTTTATAATGGAATACGGCTTATTTGTGCTCAGAGTATCGACAGCGTACTGCAAACGATTGGGGCGTACCAAAATGAAGGTTGTGAATAGTGCTAGTCTGTACTTGAGATGCTCTTATCAAGACAATGCGGTACATGCATGGCTTCTTCTGAGTCAAGTCTGGATGGCCGGTGTCAAAGCAAATATGTTTCATGATCACACGTGACATCAGACGTTCCCTACATAGAAACATTGCTACAACAATAGAGCATAAAACTCGGGAGAGGATGTAACAGAAGCCGATCAATCAAGTGGTTGGGGTCAATGATGTACCAATGAGTGAGAATGAATTCATGCGCCAGGGCACGGGAAAACATATACAATTCAAATAACAACATGGCATAACATATTGGGAGTGGCGAATGACATAGGACCATTTGAAATAAGGCAGCGGAGAAAGTATATCACTGGAAAGAGAGTATATCACTGGAGAGAATGAAGAATGTAGAAGTATCTACAGACAGAACAGTGCCAGGTAAGGTAAGGTGGGGTTTAACAGCTAGACGGAATAACACAAGCATCATAGAGCAGAACATTCAACATGAGAATGGAAGTGGAGATTGTCACTACAGCCTACAGTTGGCTTTCTGAGACTCTCTTAAATAAGACAGTTATCATAACTGGTCAGTCCGTTTATACTTCTTAGTTTTCCTGCGAGCAGTATGAAGATCCCTTGCCGGCTTGCTAGGTCAGTCGCAGGTTAAGGACAAAATTCTGACCATAGGGAGTCCGTCCCCCATGGAGAGCCATAGCCCCGTTAGCCCATAACCTCGCGGTCACGGTTTTCCGGTCTACACCACGTGGAGGTGGGGTTGACTTGTGTAGTCTGCAGGTCATCGGCAGGCTATTCATTTTCATTTTTCACCGCCCATGGGAGAGGATAGCCGATCTTAACCCTGCTGGATGCAAGGCCAGGCGCAGTCTACACCTTGTAGACCGACCAACACAACCTTGCAGACACATTAAACAATGTCAGTGAGACAGGTGAACTTATTGTGAAGGGTGATCTCTCATACGATATCGACTAAGACAGGCAGAATCAGAACCTAATATTTAGTTTATATAACTACTAAGACAAACAGAATAAGAACCTAATGTTTAGTTTATGTAACTACTAACACAGAAAAAAAAATCAGAACCTAATGTTTAGTTTATATAACTCTGATGCGATAGCGAGGAAGAGAACCTAATATTTAGCTCATGTAACTACTAAGTCAGGCAGAATAACAACCGAATGTTTAGTTTTTATAACTACTAAAACAGACAGAATCAGAACCTAATGTTTAGTATATATAACTACTCAGACAGAGTCAGAACCTAATATTTAGTTTATATAACTCTGATACGATAGAGTGGAACAAAACCTAATGTTTAGTTTACATAACTATAAGACAGACAGAATCAGAACCTAATGTTTGATTTATATAACTCTGATGCGATAGAAATTGCTCTTCAAAGACTAAAACAACTGAATACATTATGGAATGGGGCAGACAGAACTATAAAAATTAGATTTTTAAAAGCATGCATCTTTCCCTTTGCAACATACACATGTGAGACCTGGACACTTACTAAACAAGCTGAACAGCGCATAAATGCCTTTGAATATAAATGTTATAGACAAGTTCTAAGAATATCTTGGGTAAAGAAAAGAACAAACGCATCAATACTTCAAGAGTTGAATATTGAAGAAGGTTGGCTATTAAAAACGATAAAATAAAGAAAATTGAAATATTCTGGTCACTTGAGACGTCACGAAAGTTTGGACAGAACAATAATGGAGGGGTATATGCCTAGGAAGAGAGGAAGAGGAAGGCCAAAGAGAAGATGGGTGCAGGATGTGGCGGATGATCTCCAGATGGGTGTATCGGACGCGGGACATCTTGCTTATGATCGACAGGTTTATGGGAGCGAGGTTCTGCAATCGACATGCTACCGAATTAATTAATTAATTAATTAATTAATTAATTAATTAATTAATTATACGATAGGGAGAACCAGACCTTATTGTTTAGTTTATACAACTACTACTAAAACAGATAGAATTAGAACCTAATGTTTAGTTTATATAACTACTAAAGCAGACATAATTAGTTCCTAATGATTAGTTTATGTAACTACTAAAATAGACAGAATCAGAAACTAATGTTTAGCTTATATATCTCTACTATGATACGACAGAGGGGATCAGATCCTAATGTTTAGTTTATATATCTCTACTATGATAGACATATTTCGTCTAGCATTTGTAGCCTGAATGAATTCACGGGGATGAAAACCAGCAGATTCTTATAGAATGTTATGGTTAGGCTGTTGAACATCTCCATACAGTTAGTCAGTTAGTTAGTTAGTTAGTTAGTTAGTTAGTTAGTTAGTTAGTTAGTTGGTTGGTTGGTTGGTTGGTTGGTTGGTTGGTTGGTTGGTTGGTTGGTTGGTCGGTCGCGGTTACAACATTACGGCATAGAGTCGCCCCATTATGCTCCGTTCCTGTGCCAGTGAATACCACACAAATTGCTCTTCACTGCCCCATGTGAAAAGTGGAACAGATAGGTGTCTTCAAAAAACCAACAGCCCACACGCGTATTCTATGCATCCACTGCCAGGGTGTCAACACTAAAGTCCGCCACGAAAAATACAGTTCATCGTCGATGGAAGAGACAGTCTCTAGAAAACTAGCAGCCACACATTATACATAAGGCAACCCAGTTAGTTCAGGACCGGTCGACGCCATTTTTCTGAACATGCAATTCACGCTACAAACAACCGCGGATATATATAAAAGCATCCCACACAAAATTCACAGCTTACAGTGTCGTTCCACGAACTCAACTCAGTAGCAGGGCGACTGAACCATACATCTCCATACATGATAGCTTAAGTACTTCACAACTTCACCGTAAACTTTCCAGTTTTCTTTGCAAGTTAACAACGATAGTTTATTCCCCTATACAGCTGCATCGTATAAAGTAGTGTAATGTGAACACAGACTTTTCCCTTGATAGATAAACGTGTCAGCTGAGCCAATAAGTAATGACTGATAAGCTGCGCTTTTGTTTGCTTCCGCACTAAATACGTGATCTAAATGCTTTTCATGTCTGCCAAATTTTATCTTCATCAGCGTCGGGATTATGTTCCCTTTCAGGAATAATTTAATGTTATATGTAACTGAAACCGTGGTTATTTCAGGATTTTCTGTGTAACACAGATTCTATCATGCCAGTGATAATACCACTATAAAGTGATTATTTAGGAATTAAAAACTAATTTCACCGGCGTTTGTTGTTTGTAAATGACAATTAATCTATTTAATACCTGATTGTGCCGGTCTCTCTGGCTGTGGGGTTACAACACTTTCTCTCTGTAATCCCGTTTATCACGCAGAGTCTCGCAGCGGAGCGAGAACTGAGGTGGTTCGACCCCCGCTCGTGACTTGCGGATACTGAGCCGGCCGCTCAGAAAGCAATGGCAAACTACTGAGCGTAATCTTGCCAAGAGATCAACAGACAGCTGAAAGATGCTGCTGTTGACAGCTAAGTCCTGTAAAAGGATACGCAAAACAAAAAAACAAAAAAAACAAAAAAAAAAATACCTGATTGTACAACACTGCAGCACGCCCCTGGCATCATAGCCTAAGAAAAAGGATCTTGATCACTCTGCAGTTACCCTCAAGAATACTTGATGAAATCAGTGGGTTCGATTCCGGGCCGCGATCTTCGTTTCACGAGTGCATGTTTTCGGAGACTCCTGGGGTCGTCGCTGGAGCTACCGAGTCCGTGCTTTGTGCGACGCTTTCGGCAGCCCACTCTGCGGAAAGAGACTGAGCTATATGGGATAAAACCCGATGCAATGAAATCGACCCTGGCGACTTTTAAGCGACTTTAAACAGTTACCCTGCCTCAGGCATTGCTATGCTGTAGGTGGCTTTAAGGTCACGTATCCATCCTCCTAGAGTTAGGCCACTGCCTTGCCTTCACTGAACCATGTCTTCCAGTTTTGTCTAACCCACTAGCACGTGTCATGTGGCCACAGTTCTTCCGTTTCCGAGACATGATGCTATTTTAAGACAGTTTTCTTCATACGCAGAAAGCCTATCATATCTGCTTGTATGCTGCTTGATCCACCGCATACTACAAATAGTTCTTTCATATCTAAGTTCAAAAGCCCTAATTTATCATATACAACTGTTTCATACACACTTGAGCCTGCTAATACTGTAGTGTGTGATGTTTGCTGGCTTGTGATCAACTTAGTGTCAATGATCAAATGGTTAAATGATCAAAACCATGCCACATCGTTTCTCGGCCTTTTAGCTAAGATCAAAGTGTAGATTTATCTACACTTGATCTGGCCAGGGTGCAGAGACGGCCATCCAAACTGCAAACTCTAATCACGAAATCACTGTACCTCTAACAGTGACAGACGGGCCTTTGTGGCCCACAATGGGCCGAAAGGCGCACAGTGGGACTAAGAGGCCTTGTTTTAAAAAAAAAAAAAAAAGCTGATCAGGCCGACCTAACCCTAATGGTATACTTGCCATGAGCTTTGCAAAGGAAATGCACTAAGGACTGTTAGGGTTAGATTTGAAGAATTACCTCCAATTGTAGAGCTCAGTGCATTCGGTGATAGATTTGAAGAAACAGTGAACATAAATATTTTGAGATGGCTGCTGCATCGGAGAACTGAGCACTTGTGAGAATGTATGATGTGCATTAACGTCGTTTGACATACAGAACATATGAGGACACCTTGTGTTCAAGCTAACAGTGACTTAAATGTAAATGTTTTGCGTATCCTTTTACAGGACTTAGCTGTCAACAGCAGCATCTTTCAGCTGTCTGTTGATCTCTTGGCAAGATTACGCTCAGTAGTTTGCCATTGCTTTCTGAGCGGCCGGCTCAGTATCCGCAAGTCACGAGCGGGGGTCGAACCACCTCAGTTCTCGCTCCGCTGCGAGACTCTGCGTGATAAACGGGATTACAGAGAGAAAGTGTTGTAACCCCACAGCCAGAGAGACCGGCAACAGTGACTTAGTTACATTAAATTAATCTTTAACTTTGGGGGTCTACATAAGATAGTGGATTGTGGATAGTGGCCAAACGCTTGCCTGTCGCGCCTGTGAACATGGGTTGGAATTTGCACCGAGGCAGACTTTTTAAATTGATCTGGACTCACAGGTGGACAAAGCCTAAAATAGGTACTAGTAAATATCTTAGGAAGTGAAAGCGGCCTGCTGATGTTGACAGTATCACTAATGGAGTGACATCTGGTCTATACAAACATGCGTCTAGCACCATAAGCCT
>OY992882.1:78885943-78930943 GCA_963921405.1 Cepaea hortensis | reverse complement strand
TTGGAGACGCCTCTGAATCTTCGCGCTGTTTGTTTGAAAACGAAAGTCACGTGAAAATTTTGAATAATTTGGGTCGAATCTTGGGGAAGCTGTAAAACTGTTAAAATCATGGTCGTAATCTTTAAGTCATAATTAATATACCGTATATAAGCTAACTTTAAAATCTGCTGTAAAATCTCCAGAACAAAAATTGTTTTGTTGGGTGGACATAATGATAACGTTATATACTAAATCTCATCATTTTATCTCAGCCCGTTACTGAGATATTGAATTTTATATTGAGGCAACCAAAAAAAAACACACTATAGCAACATACGCCCAATGCCACTTATGGCATGAGAAGGAGGACTTTACGTACTTTACAAAGCTTATAATATAACACGTAGAAATAACAACAGCTGACGATACCTCGACCAGACAGAAAAATACCGAAATAATGTGGCAAGTATAGTTCGGTGCTGCTAGAAACATAGTATAGAAAAAGAGTCGTAAAACCATCAGACAACAGACAAACTGTTGCTTTGGTTAAGATCAAGTGTACTTCATTCTACACCTGGGTTGTCCATGTAATGTCATAATTTGTAATGTCTGAGCATAGTTATACTGCATATTAAATACTTAGTTACTAACATCTGTCCAGAAAAGGTCTCAGAATAGGTTTTACGGTAATTAACATCCTGGTGTGTCGATTCACTCGCACCTGTCGTCTGACACAACGAAGGTGAGCAAGTCAGCAGAAGTTTCCATGCCTGTTCCGGAGTTTTCATCTGATAAATGGGAGGAAGTGGGTACAGAACTCCATCCCTTGTCTTAGTTTCCAGTGTTTTCTTTCCCTGTATTCCTGGTGAAGTGTTATGTCTATCCGTTCATCTGTCCATCCATCTGTCTGTCTATCTGTCTGTATCTCTCTACCTACCTGCCTATCTATCTACCTACCTAACTGTCTGACTGTCCGTCTTGCTAACTATGATTCTTATCTATCTATTTACCCATATACCTGCCAGTCTGCTAGCATGTCTGTCTTCTATCTCTCTATTTGTCTGTCGGCAGGCCATCCATAAAATTATCCATTTATCTCTGTCTTACTGTCTCCATTACATCTGATTTTGCTATTAGTGTTTGATCGTCTGCAAATAGGTGATCTTTAATGGTGTAAAATGCCGTTGTTTCTTCTTCTGTGTTCTGTTAATCATGTTGTGTTGTTACGGTCTCTGCTTGCCTGGTTTCTTTACATATGCTGTCTATATGAACAACCTTGTCGTACTCAGGATCTTCTTCTTCTTCTTCTTCTTCTTCTTCTTCTTCTTCTTCTTCTTCTTCTTCTTCTTTTTCTTCTTCTTCTTCTTCTGCGTTCATCCGGAGACTTTTTTCGACGTGACTGCGTTGTGCCTGTTTACAGCAGAGCTGCGTTCTTACGCCGTTAGGCCGACACATCCGACTTCTGCGGGCATTTGTTGACCTCGTTAACCTTCCCGGGGGTACTCGGGATCTTATGGTAAAGGGTTCAGAGTGTCTCCATTTGTTCTAATTGTGCATGTACTGTTTTTGTATAAGGTTCTACATAATTTTGTTAGATGTGTACTCACTCTATATCGTTTAAGGATTTCCCGTAGCTTGTTAATATCTACTTTATCAAATGTCTTTCCTTGGTCGATAAAGGCTAAGTAGAGGGTTCCATTAAACTCGATTGATTTTTCTATAAGTTATCCAAGAGCAAAGATGCACCTGTACATTCTTTGTTCTTCTTAAATCCAAGCTGTGCGTCTCATAGCTGGGGTTCTATTTTAGGTCGTAATCTTTTCTTCAGAATTGTGCACATTTGGGTCAGTCCGAAAATATATAAAACGTTCTTAACCTTTCGGCCACGCAGACATCCAACAGAAGTGAAGGAAAGTTCTTCCTCTTCTTCTTTCGTTCGCCTGAAATAAGCCTATAACTGCAATGTTTTCTCTTGTATGAATCCAACAGTCTTTTTTAGTTCATTCAGCGGTCCATAGAGTTTATCTTCCACTGTTGTCTCTCTGGGCCAGAAGGTTCGCCTGGATATGTTGTAGTTTGGGCAATCCTGGAGTATGTGCTCTACTGTCTGCGACGCCAAACCACATGTGCACATGGCTGAGTCACCAATCTTGAATTTTGTATACATGTGGTTGCGTAATCTATTATAAGGAAAGTTAATTAACTATCTGTGTATATCCTCAAAAGTCAGGAATTATATGTTGGAATGTGTTAAGAGTAAAACACAATAATGACTTGCTTTTTGTAATTTTGACTTAATATTTACCTATACGTGTAATAACATTATGAATATTTGATATTGGAAATATCGTTTGCACAATGTTTAGATGGACAGAACTACGCCATTAAACAGGAAAAAATGGAGATATACTGTGGTAAAAATTTTCTTTAGTTCTAACGTAGGTAAAAGTCGGAGCCGAGCTGCTTACCTACAAGTATAATAATCCTCGATAGGGAGTCGCCATAGCACGTTGGCCTCCCGCACCAGTTGTTATGTGTTCGATTCCCATTCGAAGAGTATTCTTAACTTCGTCTGGGCTCCCATACCGATTTGGCCTAAATGGGTACCAGAAAATATAATAGGAAGTACAGGCTGTCGGTGTGGTATTGATCTCGTCCCCCATGGCCGGTCGATTGGTCTATACAAATATATGGTTAGCACCACATGTTTTAAGGGAGCTGAGTGGTCTCGAGGTATGGTGTCCGCCTCGAGCGCTGGAGATCCCGGGTTCAAGCCCCCATGAGGGCCGGAATTTTTCACGTGGACTTCTAGAAACAAAATTTCCCCAGGTCTCTGGGTAGTGAGATCGGGCGCCCGTGTGTATTTTTGCGCACGATAAAAATCCCTTGGTAGTTGGAAATCGAAAAAGAGTAGCCTACCCAAAGTATTTCAGTATCCTCGCCGGTGCTACGGAGTTTGTGCACTGAGCTGAGAATCTCCGGACTCAGGCTTGAGTTAGCAGTAGAACTGAGAACTTATGAGTTACACTCGTGTGCCGTGATGTTGATCCGTCGACTAAACTGAACTCTGATCTGGACATGTGAACTGATCTCTGGACATGTGAACTGATCTCTGGACATGTGAACTGATCTCTGGACATGTGAACTGATCTCTGGACATGTGAACTGATCTCTGGACATGTGAACTGATCTCTGGACATGTGAACTGATCTCTGGACATGTGAACTGATCTCTGGACATGTGAACTGATCTCTGGACATGTGAACTGATCTCTGGACATGTGAACTGATCTCTGGACATGTGAACTGATCTCTGGACATGTGAACTGATCTCTGGACATGTGAACTGATCTCTGGACATGTGAACTGATCTCTGGACATGTGAACTGATCTCTGGACATGTGAACTGATCTCTGGACATGTGAACTGATCTCTGGACATGTGAACTGATCTCTGGACATGTGAACTGATATCTGGACATGTGAACTGATCTCTGGACATGTGAACTGATCTCTGGACATGTGAACTGATCTCTGGACATGTGAACTGATCTCTGGACATGTGAACTGATCTCTGGACATGTGAACTGATCTCTGGACATGTGAACTGATCTCTGGGCATGTGAACTGATCTCTGGGCATGTGAACTGATCTCTGGACATGTGAACTGATCTCTGGGCATGTGAACTGATCTCTGGACATGTGAACTGATCTCTGGACATGTGAACTGATCTCTGGACATGTGAACTGATCTCTGGACATGTGAACTGATCTCTGGACATGTGAACTGATCTCTGGACATGTGAACTGATCTCTGCTTTTAATGCCGGCTCCGTGGTGGAGAGGTTACGGACGTAGTTCGTAATCCCGCATACTCGCGTTCAAATCACAGCTACAGGCGATTTAGCTGCAGACTGTCTCGCGTTAAATTTTACGAAATGGTATGTGTGCCTGTCGTTCAGAAAGCAACGGCAAACTAGTGAACGTAAACCTGCTAAGAGATCACAACAGCAAAAAATGCTGGTGTTGACTGTGGCGTCCTGACAAGGATATGCAACTAACTTTAACTGCTTTTAATAGCCTGCCCGTTTAGAGATATTTTAGGCAGGTCTGCTTTCCCAATGACATTCTTCATCGAGCGCCAGAATATACTTGCCTTCTTACCGGTGTGTACAACTGAATTGGTCTGTTCACATCATTCTATCGTCTTCTGGAAAGGACCTTGTATATCTCCATCAGCCAGATATAGTAGGGCGTCATCAAAGAACGGACAACTTGCATTCTGACCACTTTTGTCATTGCAAATATGCAGGTTAACGGTTCTGTAACTACTAAGTTATGAAGAATCTCGTCCATGTTTTGGCAGTAACTTCAGTCAACGGTGAAATCAGTCACGTGGTACATCGACAGTGTTTTTTGTGTTGCCTCTTAAGGCATACTATATATCTCAGATTTATACAAGGTCTTCATACATTTTCCCTGTACAGTAATTACTGACATGAATAGATGGATGGACAATTGATGAACTTAATTGGCCCAACTGTGCTGAATTGTGGGAGGACGTGGTGGGCGTGTTTACAACCAGTGTGTCAGTGGAACTATTAACATCTTGGTCATTCGACATTTTCTGTGAGAGACCAGACATCCGTGGGTTTGCCCGGAATTGTATGATTTCGATTCATGAACTAGTAAATAAATCCAATCATTTAAAACTGAAGTCGGGAACAACTCATTTCTGCCTTGTCTCTCTCAGTAAACTTCAGGTCTTGGTTTACTGATTGTCCATAAACGACATAATCTCTTTCAGTAAACTTCAGGCTCTTGGGTTGCTCGTTGTCCATATACTACACTGTCTCACTCAGTAAACCTCAGACTCTTGGTTTGTGGGTTGTCCATATACTACACTGTGTCTCTCGGTAAACCTCAGACTCTTGGTTTGTGGGTTGTCCATATACTACACTGTCTCTCTCAGTAAACCTCAGACTCTTGGTTTCTGGGTTGTCCATATACTACACTGTCTCTCTCAGTAAACCTCAGGCTCATGGTTTGCTGTGTACATATACTACACTGTCTCTCTCAATAAACATCAGGCTCGTGGTTTGCTGTGTCCATATACTTCACTGTCTCTCTCAGTAAACCTCAGGCTCATGGTTTGCTGTGCCCATATACTACACTGTGTCTCTCAATAAACATCAGACCCATGGTTTGCTGTGTCCATATACTACACTGTCTCTCTCAGTAAACATCAGGCCCATGGTTTGCTGTGTCCATATACTACACTGTCTCTCAGTAAACCTCAGGCCCATGGTTTGCTGTGTCCATATACTACACTGTCTCTCTCAGTAAACATCAGGCTCATGGTTTGCTGTTTCCATATACTACACTGTCTCTCTCAGTAAACATCAGGCCCATGGTTTGCTGTGTCCATATACTACACTGTCTCTCAGTAAACCTCAGGCCCATGGTTTGCTGTGTCCATATACTTCACTGTCTCTCTCAGTAAACATCAGGCTCATGGTTTGCTGTTTCCATATACTACACTGTCTCTCTCAATACACATCAGGCTCATGGTTTGCTGTGCCCATATACTACACTGTCTCTCTCAATACACATCAGGCTCATGGTTTGCTGTGACCATATACTACACTGTCTCCCTCAGTAAACTTCAGGCTCATGGTTTCTGGGTTGCCCATATACTACACTGTGTCTCTCAGTAAACCTCAGGCTCATGGTTTGCTGTGCCCATATACTACACTGTGTCTCTCAGTAAACCTCAGGCTCATGGTTTGCTGTGCCCATATACTACACTGTGTCTCTCAGTAAACCTCAGGCTCATGGTTTGCTGTTTCCATATACTACACTGTGTCTCTCAGTAAACCTCAGGCTCATGGTTTGCTGTGCCCATATACTACACTGTCTCTCTCAATAAACATCAGACCCATGGTTTGCTGTGTCCATATACTACACTGTCTCTCTCAGTAAACATCAGGCTCATGGTTTGCTGTTTCCATATACTACACTGTGTCTCTCAGTAAACCTCAGGCTCATGGTTTGCTGTGCCCATATACTACACTGTCTCTCTCAATACACATCAGGCTCATGGTTTGCTGTGACCATATACTACACTGTCTCCCTCAGTAAACTTCAGGCTCATGGTTTCTGGGTTGTCCATATACTACACTGTCTCTCCCAGTAAACCTCAGGCTCTCGGTTTGTGGGTTGTCCATATACTACACTGTCTCTCTCAGTAAACTTCAGGCTCTTGATTTGTGGGTTGTCCATATACTACACTGTGTCCCTCAGTAAACTTCAGGCTCTTGGTTTGTGGGTTGTCCATATACTACACTGTGTCCCTCAGTAAACTTCAGGCTCTTGATTTGTGGGTTGTCCATATACTACACTGTGTCCCTCAGTAAACTTCAGGCTCTTGGTTTGTGGGTTGTCCATATACTACACTGCCTATGAACTTACTACGCCTCGTATACCTGTGAAAAGACTGCTACTGCCACAAGTGGTGCCCACTGACACAGGTATTATCTTATTGGAACAGCACACCTCACTGATGTCCTATTATATCACAGGCTGGGACTGACATCTGGGAAGCAATGTATTCTTTATTGGATTATCACTTCTGAATATTGTGCAACCTTTGATGAAGATTTAAATTCTTTGAATTTCGTCATGAACAAATCTCTGTTCATACAGCATCGTATTCGGCAGGCAGTCAGTTTGTTCACTGATAAACAATAAAACACTTTACAGTAAATTGATTAGAGAAATTAGACATAGTCAGTGACGATTGTTTGTGCAGGTTGTAAGGAGAAATACGTGCAGGTTGTGAGCAGAAATAAATTAGAAAAATAAATTGTGTTGCCGTTATTTCTCCTATCTATTAGACAATTTAGTGACGACTAGCAAAATTCATGAGAAAAAAATAAAAGAGGATGGGTGGGTTTGGGAAGAGCACAGAGATAAATATCTCAATGATTTGGTCACGTGGCACATTGGGGGAAGTAAACATAGACCTGATGCCAGACTGGTGATCGTGTGAGATGATGAACCCCGACCGTCCACCTTATCGGCACGGCACATGATGATAGCTTTCCGCAGCTTTTTGACGAACAACGTGTGCATTTTGGTTGTATCTCACTGTACACCATTTCTGCGAAATGTTTGCGTATTTCATAGTTAAATGTCAGCGGCCCTGATTTAAAGACAGCTTTGCAAGGGAATCTATGTAAAACCTGGCCAAACTTTACGAAATGCCAATAATTCCATGAAGTCGATGTAATTGTAATTTTTAATGAAGAACAGTGTTGTGTGCAAACAACTGCACCAAGAAGAGGCCATCAAGGGGCATATATAACTTTTCCTCCAGTGTGTGTAATTCTGAGAAAGTAGTAGATACAGGAAACAAGATACTACTGAAAAGGACACTGGTTGGAGAAAACAAGCTACTAGCAAAATAAGATACTACTCGTTCTGGTATCCACAGAGTAAATGGAGTAAAGACATCACACAATTGCATACATACAGAAACAATATACACAAGGAATTGGAAATAAGAAACAAGTAATGTATGCACGGCCTGTCTCCATGGCAAAGCCGTTACAGATGCGGTTCCTAATTCCACTTAACTGCGTTCGAAACACAACTGCGACCGATTTGGCAGCAGGCCGTGTCGCGCTGGGATTTAACGTGATGGTATGGGAGCCGGTCGTTTAGAAAGCAATGGAAAACTTGCCACAAGACATCAACAACATCAGTGCTGGTGTTGACAGCGATGTCCTGTAAATATGATATGCAAAAAAATATGTGTATGCACCACCGTAAAAGTAATTGACACTGATGAGAAAGTATAAGATGAAAGATGAACATGGTGCATGGAGATAAGGAGCCAATGTTCTAATTTTACAAGAATATCAGAAAGTAAGCCTGTTGTTATTTTTTGGGGGTCCTGCATCTAAGTTTAGATCAACATGCTCTGTGAAGTATTCAACAGACAGCAGCCAATTACAGGCTTACAGCAGCAGAACAGGGTTACGTAGCTGGGCCACCAAGTGAGGGTTACATAGTTACAACACCAAATGAGGGTTACATAGTTACAACACCAAGAGGGTTACACAGCTACAACTCCAAGTGATATTTACAGTTACAATACCAAGTGAGAGTTACACTGTTACATCACCAATTCAGAGTTACAAAATTACACCACGAAATCACAGTTACACAGCTGCAAAGAGTAATTCAGGATCACAAAATTACCACATCAAGTCACAGCTGCTAACAACAAATCAGAGTTACACATTTACAACACTAAGTAAGAGTAACACTGTTACATTACCACATCAGAGTTACACATTTACAACACTAAGTAAGAGTAACACTGTTACATCACCACATCAGGGTTTCCAAATTAAAACACCAAGTCACAGTTGCACAGTTGCAAACAACAAATGGGAGTGGCACAATCACAACGCCAAGCACAGTTGCACAGCTGCAAACAACAAATCAGAGTTGCACAATTGCAACACCAAGCCAGACTTACTTAAATACCAGGCTTAAGAGTCACGGTTCCACTTGTACTTACAATTGTAAGCAACCAGTAAAAATTATGTGCAAAGAACACAATGTTTTGTAAAGGGGATGTCAATATGTAAGTCACAAATAGCTGTAGAAAGATAACTAAATATGATAACAACTTGAAACCAGTTTATGTATATACATACATTGTCCATTTATTTCTCAACATAATTTCCACCAACATTGATGGACTTATTACATCGTTTTGTCAGCCCTCCCAAACCGGCCGCATATAACTGCGTGCTCTGTTTTCTCAACCACGTCTTTACTTCACATTCAACTTCGGCGTCATTCGCGAAATGTCTCCCGCCAAGGTGGATTTTCAGTGGACCAAAAAGATGAAAATCGCTAGGGGCTAAGTCAGAGCTGTTAGGTGGATGTTCCAGAACTGCCCACCTTAGTTGGTTAATTTTCTTCTGCGTTAATCGAGCCGTATGTGGCCTGGCATTGTCATGAAGAAGCAACACTCCTCTAGTCAGCAATCCTGGACGTTTTCTTTGAATTGCATATTGAAGCATCGATAGAACTTCACAGTGCGATTCAGAATTCACATTGTCACCTTTCTTCTTGAAATTGGTTAAAAGGACTCATTGACAATCCCAGAACACTGTCAGCATAACCTTCCCTGCTGATGGAGTAACCTTGAATTTTTGGACACAAGGCGAAGAATGATATTTCCATTGCATTGAAGCACGCTTTGATTCGGACTGGTAGTGATGCACCCATGATTCGTCCCAGTAACAATCCTGTTCAGCATGTCATCTCCTTCATCTTCGTATCGACAGAGATAATGCAAGGACAGGCCATATCGGTTCATTTTGTGTTCCTCCTTCAATTGTCTGGGTACCCACCTTGAGCACACTTTCTAAAATTTCAATCGATCATACATTATGCTGTATGCTGAACAATGTGAGCACCCTATTGCAGATGCTACAGAGTCTGTCGTTACTCGCCTGTCACCTCTAATCATCTTCTCCACCCGCTGCACGGATGCTTCTGTTGCAATCTCAACAGGACGACCAGACCGGATTTCATCAACAATTTTAGAGCGTTCTTGAGAAAATTTTTCTACCCAGCTATGCTCCGCTTTACGGGACAAACATTTTTCAGCATAAACAGGAAGCATTTCCTTATGAGTGTCCTTTGCAGGCAGTCCTTTTGCCCACACACAAAAAATGCACAACAGCACATTGCTCTTTGGTTGTACACGCCGTAAATACATTCGCCATTTTGTTTATGCGCTGCGCATGCGCATGAGACACCTAGCGCCACCTGAAGAACGGGAATATAAAGTTCGATGTTACTGCCACCTAATGACACCCGTAGAAAAGACCAACTACATTTACCTGTCATCCCACAGAACTGTGCGACTTACTTATTGACTCACCCTCGTATGTATATATATATCAAGTGACGAATGCGCGGGTCTTAACATGAAAACTTTGTCAGTTTTATCGTCGCCTATGCATCCATTGTGGACAAGCATTTGCCGCTCGAATGTGTCTGATCAATCACATTCGCTACCTCTATGGGTTGTGTCTATTATATGTAATCTTGAAACACAATATAACAAACTATCGTCTGTCAAGACGGCAAGCTGCCAGTACGCTCCGCGAATACTTCTAATTGATTATATTTACCACGTCCTAGGAGTGCTACCTAGAATTAGTACCTTTCTTCAACAGTGACTGCTCAGACCCGTATATGCATTTTAATTCACATGCAACGTAAATATGTACTTCGTGTCACAGTTGTATGTTGATTTCATGATCAATGTATAGAAAATAACGCCATAAGTCTCTGTGTAATCATGTTCATGCTTTCAAATATATTTCTTCACCCTAGTTGTTGTCACCGCTTCAATTTCTTTTTAATTTATGATCCTCTGCTTCTCACACTCGTGTCGTCCTTATCTTTAATTGCTATTTATGTTATTTCCTACTTAACTTCTAAGTGTTTAGATAGCAGTTAATCTTAAACAAGTGTTCAACAAAAGTCAGTTAAATATTATTATTTTTCTTCAGCGTGTTTTTAAAAATTAAAAACTATTCTCTTCTCTTTCGACAAATTCCTGGTACACCTGACCCTCATTTCTTTACTAAACGTTAGAACAATGAAATCCAGTTTTAATTGTTTGTTTCTTTACGACTGCCGTCTATATTGCACGACCAGGAACATATTCAATGGGCTAATAACCCGTGTATTCTTTATCAGTCTTCAACACTCCATGTGTTTTCTTAAGTTAACCCAGGCTTTCTGATTGTTTATTGCACTGTGTTCTCTTTATTTCCCTAATCATTTAGTGTGTACTTTACTGTGATCTCATTAATTTCCTAATCATATAGTGCTTATTTTACTGTGATCTCATTAATTTCCTAATCATATAGCGCTTATTTTACTGTCTCATCATCCCATCACATCTTGTTCCTCTTGTACCTTGTTGTGTAGTGATGAAGTAAAACAGAATGAAAATTGCCCGCTTATGGGCTTCGGGTATCGAGATTCCCATGGACTCTGTTATTTCGTCTGCCCATCGTGTACGTTGTCGACCTCTTCCTCTGCTTCCATCTGGTCTGTACATCATTGCTTGTTGTGGTATATTGTTAGTTGATCACCTAGTTGCATGGCCAAACCATTTGACTTGCTGCCTTCTAATTAAAGCTAGCGCTGCTATAACCTCCACTCTAGTCCTGATTTCTTCATTTCTGATTTTCTCTCTTCTTGATACATCGAATATTCTTCTCAGGAATCTTATTTCTGTTGTTGTGATTTTTCTTGTCTCTTTTTCTGACATTGTCCAGTTTCGGCATTGGTGGCGTAGAGTTGGTAGGAAGATTGTATTGTAGAGTGCTTTTATTTTATTTTACTGTGATCTCATTAAGTCCCCGCTTATCACTGGTATCATGAATGCTAATAGACTACAATGGCAGGGCATATAGAAAGAATGGAAGATAATAGGGAAACAAAACTCGCTTACACTCAGGAAATAAATGACCGTAGACCCCGAGGTAGACCAAGAAAACGGTGGAGAGATAATATATATATATATATATACAGACCTACAAGCACTTGGAATCAACGACTGGCAAGAGAAGGTCAACCAGAGAGACGAATGGAGACGGATTGTATCTGCAGGAAAGAACCTCAATGGCTCGGAACGCTGATGAAGATGAAGTGATCTCATTAATTTCCTAATCATAAAGTGTTTATTTTACTGTGGTCTCCTTAATTTTCTAATCATATAGTGCTTATTTTACTGTTATCACATTAAAGTTCTAATCATATAGTGCTTATTTTACTGTTATCGCCTTAATTCCCAAATCATGCAGTGCTTATTTTACTGTGGTCTCATTAATTTCCTAATTATGTAATGCTTTGTTTGTAACAAAGCCCATAGTTTTGTGGCTTTCCTACTTGTTTGTTTATTTCTTAAATTTAGTAAGTGGTTTTTTTTTTTTAATTCGCATATCCTTTACAGGACATCGCTGTCAACAGCAGCATCTTTCAGCTGTCTGTTGATTTCTTGGCAAGATTACGCTCAGTAGTTTGCCATTGCTTTCTGAGCGGCCGGCTCAGTTATCCCGCAAGTCACCAGCGGGGGTAGAACCGCTTCCAGCTCTCGCCCGCTACGAGACTCTGCGTGATAAACGGGATTACAGAGAAAGTGGTGTAACCCCTCGGCCAGAGAGACCGGCAGTAAGTGGTTTAGCTAACTATAATTCCGAATAAGCTCAGGAACTTGTCAATTCCTTTTATTTTTCACAGACTGTAACAAGGTCCAAGAAATTATATTGCAGCTATTGAATGTGTCCTGTGACGATGCTGAAAGGAAACATAAACAATGTAGCTACAAACAGACCGTATCAAATGTCGAAGATCTAGGAAACAGAAACGGTACTTGGATAAGGCGGAAACCATGAGGAGGTGTCATGATATTGCAAAAGAATACGCTAGACCTGGAGAAAACTACTTATAGGTTGAGACTATATTTCTTCTTGATTGATGACGTTTTCTTGTAAACATACACTCAGTGTTTTTGTATGTGCGTGTGTTTTTGTGTCCGTGTGCACGTGCGTGTGTGAGTACGCGCGCGCTCCAGCACTCACAAGAGAGAGAGAAAGAGAGAGAGAGAGAGAGAGAAAGAGAGAGAGAGAGAGAGAGAGAGAGAGAGAGAGAGAGAGAGAGAGAGAGAGAATAAATGAATCTGAGCATCCAAACACTAAAACCTAAAACAATACAATGAGAAAATGATGGTAAGTTGGGTTGGTTATCCTATTTAACTTGAATTTTTGATATCACGAAAACTAGCAGTCTACCACCTCATAAGTACGTACGCAAACGTATTTGTGAGTGTGTGTGTGTGTGTGTGTGTGTGTGTGTGTGTGTGTGTGTGTGTGTGTGTGTGTGTGTGCGCCTGCTATGTATTCATATAGGATGTATTATGAATGAATGACGCGACCTATATGTTAAGATAATCATACATCAAACGATATATATGTGTGTGTGTGTGTGTGTGTGTGTGTGTGTGTGTGTGTCTCTGTGTGTGTCTGTCTGTCTGTCTCTGTGTGTGTGTGTGTGTGTGTGTGTGTGTGTGTGTGTGTGTGTGTGTGTGTGTGTGTGTGTGTGTGTGTGTGTGTGTGTGTGTGTGTGTGTGTGTGTGTGTGTGTGTGTGTGTGTGTGTGTGTGTGTGTGTGTGTGTGTGTGTGTGTGTGTGTGTGTGTGTGTGTGTGTGTGTGTGTGTGTGTGTGTGTGTGTGTGTGTGTGTGTGTGTGTGTGTGTGTGTGTGTGTGTGTGTGTGTGTGTGTGTGTGTGTGTGTGTGTGTGTGTGTGTGTGTGTGTGTGTGTGTGTGTGTGTGTGTGTGTGTGTGTGTGTGTGTGTGTGTGTGTGTGTGTGTGTGTGTGTGTGTGTGTGTGTGTGTGTGTGTGTGTGTGTGTGTGTGTGTGTGTGTGTGTGTGTGTGTGTAAGAGGCGTTCATTTAAAATCTGTTCGTGCCGCACCGCGTGTAATTGCGTAAGTTGAACATGATCATGTCATAGTCATGTGATAAGTACTGACCAATGAATAAAAGAGCACATGCTTATCGTCCCATGATGCATAGGTTTTGTTTCTGACCGTTGAGAAAATAGCCAGGTTATCCAAAATCCGTCCAAAGAAGCTCAAAGAGCGGTGATTCAGTTTCTTTCAATTGAAGGATGTCGTCCAGTGGACATTCATCGAAGAATGCAGGCAGCGTACGGCAACAGATGTGTGTCGAAGACAACAGTGACAGACTGGGCACGAATGTTTCGGAAAGGACGTCAGTTCACGACAGATATTCGACGGCCGGGTCAAGCGCATATTCTAGCAACAGAAGAAAAAAAAAACATCGCCAAAATTGATGCAGCAGTACAGATGAACCGTTGTCGAAGCATATGTTCGCTAGCGAAAGAATTTAATGTGTCAATTGGGACAATTCAGAAGGTCGTTGGTAAGAAGCTGCAATATCGGAAGGTGTGTTCACAGTGAGTACCACGGATGGTGACAGACCACCAAAAAGAGAAATGCAAGTTTGAACCACTTGCTGCGTTACAGAGTGGAGGGTGATGTATTTCTCTTCCGCATAGTGACAGGCGATGGATCATGGTGTCACCACTTTGAGCCGAGCAGCAAAAGAGAGAGCATGCAATGAAAGCATCCTGGATAAACAAAAGCCAACAAATTCAAGTTACAGGTTTCTGCTGATTATGCTGAGGGCAGTTTTTGACCATTAAGGGTTATTGTCGGCTGGCTTTAAAGAACCTGTTGTCAAGATCAACTCTACCCACTACTTGCAAACACTAGACAAGCTGCAAAAGCCATCAAGAATAATTGACCCGGCATGCTTTCTCGCAGTGTGATTTTGTTGCACGATAATGCTCGTCCGCATGTCGCAAAGATTTTGCAGGAAGCATTAGCAAGGAAGAAATGGGAAATTCTGCAACATCCAGCCTATAGTGCTGATGTATTACCATGTTTGCGACGGCATTCGCCGCCTACCTAAGAAATGGGATGCTTGCCTGAATGCCTACGGCGACTTCTTCGGACCAACCCATGATGCATAATTCATTCAAAATGAATGCTTTGTTTAATTCTACCACGCCTGTTAATGTTTCTTTCATGCTTTTGTAATAAAGCCACTGGAACGGGTTTCAAATGAACCTCCCTAATATATATAGACACACACACACACACACACACACACACACACACACACGGATAGACGGATCGACGGAAGAGCAGACAGACAAATGAACAGTAAGATCGGCAGGTTAACCAACTAATCGACCGACCGACAAATAGAGAGGCGGACACAGAGAAACGACAGACAGAAGAGTGAGTGAACGCATATGTGTCGGATGGATGGACGGACAAACAGACAGAGAGACAGACATGTAATTCAAAAGAAGGAGATAGAGATTGCGAGAAAGAAAGAGGGGAGAAGAACACACACTGTTTTAGATATTGAATCTCTCATTAACAGCTGCACTTTCATTTGGTGTAGCTAACGAATATCCCGGGTTTATTTCCATAAAGGTTCCAGATTTGAGTAAAATACAGATGGGGAAGATGGCACCGTTTAAATATGCCTGAAACTATATAAACTGAAATGAAATATGTACATGAGTCGTATTACTCTTACAGGATAGAAATCATGGACTGATGAATAACAACATTAAATTGCAGGATATGTACATAAAATTCCAACAACATGATACAGCGAGTGGTCACACAATCGCATGTATACCGCGTCTGATTAAACAATCTTTTGTAACAGCCCGTGTTTGTTTACACAATCTCATCAAGCACAGCCGGTGGTTAATCAATTTTATCACAGTGCATGGTTCATCATCATCATGTGCCATGTGGATAAGCATGGGCAGCCATGTTTCGCCATCTCATGCGATCACCATAGTCATGGATCAGCTCAGTGTTCTTGTTTCGACTAAACCACGTGGCCAAGCCATCCAGGTATTTACTTATCTTCCTTCTCCTTGTCTCCTTTTCTTCTTACAATTTAATTCTACCCTAGTTGTTCATTGTGTGAAACAACCTCATCTACTAAATGTTGCACATGCTCATCGTCTACCATCAAATCTCTGTCATACGCATATCTAATGCCATTGATGTTACACCCCCAATAGTGATTCCTTTCATATCTTCTACATTTCTGAAAATATGTTCACTGTACAGGGACAACAGATCTGGATATATTCCACATCCCTGTCACCCACCTGTCTTAATAGGCTGGTAATGACCTATTTCATTATCAATCTTTCTGGCAACTTTTTGTTTCCAATATATGATTTTTTTATCAGTCTAAGATCTTTCCCATTAATTTGCAGATCTTCAAACATCTTTATCTTGTTGAAATGTCTTACTTTATCGAAAGCCTTTGTGTAGTCAATAAAGCAAAGACGCAAGTCATTTGTTACTTCTATTTAAAGCTCAATTAATGCCCTCAACATATACACATCATTTATTGTACTCTTACCTTCTACGAACCCACATTGTTATTCCAATATTTCAGGTTGTATTTTCTTCCTAACTCTTTGCATGATGGTTCTTAGCTAAATCTTCGTGATGTGGAGCATTATACTAATTGTTCGATGCTGATCACATTCCAAGGCTTCTGATTTCTTCGGGAATGCAGTACATATAGAATTACATATTTCAGGAGGCATTTCTCCAGTATTATATTTTGTTTTCAGCAGCCTAGTGACTTGGTCTATATATTCTTCTAAGGCATTGGTAATTTTTGTTGTGTTGTTGTCTGGACCTGGGGTCTTGCCAGTTTTCATGTGATTGAGAGCATTCTGAATTCCGATCTTCAAAATTGATAGTCCTTCATTATTATTATGAATATCATACTGTTCTTCTCTTATAAGTTAGTCGCAGTTCCAGCTTCCCAGTAACGGGTCGCCCCCATGATGAGCCGTTCCTGTGCCAATGTTCTTTTATTAGTAAGCTCCTGACTTCTTTTGTGAATTAATTTGGTATTTTTACTGTTGTGTTGGTTTTAAATTTATATGCAATTTTTATTCAAGCCATGCTTCTTTTGCCTCTTTACATAATGTTCTGACTTTTCTGTGAATCTATTTATATTGGTCAGGATTATATTTGTTGTGTCTTCATGTTTCCATTAGTCGTAAAATTTCTCCAGTCATCCATTTCTTACGACCTACTTACTTTAGTTTTGGGATAGCTGTTTCCATAGCCAAACTGATTACATTCTTCAACATTTCCCATTGATCATGTACATCTTGAAATAAGATCTCTAGATCAGACAATACATCAAATCTGTTCTTCAGTTCTTTGTTAAAATTCTCTTGTAGTTCCTTGTCATGTTTTCAATGTATGCGGATCACATTTAGTGTTTCCTGGTGCATACTTGACTTTCTTTAACTTTACCTTTAATGTGCCTGTAATGAATCTGTGATCGCTGTAATAGTCTGCACTCGGAACTGTTTTTGCAACTGTTAACGGATTTCAAAACCTCCTGCTAATCAGGATGCAATCATTCTGGTTCCTAATCCTGATGTCAGGACTCCTCCATGATCATAATCTTCATAAGCTTAACCCACTTGTTTTCGACAATCAGTTCATGCTATGTTACCCATTCTAGGAGTCTGTATTCTCTCTCATTTCGTTCTCCTAAACAAGTGGTTCTCAACCTTTTTTGGCCCATGCATCCTTTCACCATATGTTCAGAATGTCACCCCCCCCTTTTTTTTAAAAAAACCCGAATACGTAAAAATGGAAGCCACATTTAATAACACATACTAGAACAAGTCTAGACGTCTACATACAATGTGATTTGCGGGACTACTTACATTATATAACGAATTTCAGAAGGGCGAGAAGTACAGAACCGTAAGGTATGGAACGAAAAGCAATATTACGTAATCGGTTCATGTATTTACGCGATCTTGAAATAATCTTAATTTCCCACCTTGGAAACCCTAAAATTCCCCCCTCCCCTTCCCCACTGGTTGAGAACCACTGTCCTAAACCATGTTTATCTACTTTGCATCCGTTGCCTTGCTTGCCTACTTTCACATTTAAGTCCTCCATTATAATGTTTATTTCTGGATTTTTACATTTCTACAAAACAGTCTCCATGGCATTACAATATGCCTCTACACTAACTTCATTGCTTTCTCATGTTGGAGCATATATTTGAATGACGTTTATATTAAAAGGTCTGCCGATTAACTTCAAAGATAGAACCCTTTCTGACTTTTCCCAATGTATTTTAATAGATTTTAATATTTTCAAATTCAAGATAATTGCTACATCTCTTTGCCTTTCCTCTTCGCCAGAATATATAATTTTTAAAATCTGCCCCCGTCTTAATGTATGTCCCTTTTCATCTCGTCTCATACATTCCTAATATAACAATATTCTCTCTTGCTATTTCTTGTTTGATGTTATATAATTTTCCATCTGCCCTTAAAGTAATAATATTCCTGACGATCTGTAATTTGACGAATCACGATGAACTAGGCATCTTTAAAGTAGGTAGTTTCTCGTTGCTTTCATCCTAGCAGTGGCCATACTGGTAGGTGACCGTAGCCATTGTCTCGTTAAAGAGATCATCTGCCTACCGTCGCGGAACATGAGACCATAATCTACCACTATCTGTCGGTTGCCCTCGAAATTCCATCCACCACCTGCCGTCAGTGGTTTCTTGTATAAAAATAAAAATCCCTAAAACGGTTACGAAAAACATAATATCCTCCCCAGAGTAACACAAAACAACGCATCTCTGCGGAAAACACAATTATTCCGTCGCCATTTTACCGAAATTCCTCAATCAACTGCACCTAATGTGTGGAAGTTCCATTAAGACAAGGGTATACAGAAAGTATTAACGGTACACAGAAGTATTAACTGTTCCTACAGTGGGTGTAATTTTGAGAAAGTAGTAGACAGGAAATAAGATACTACTGAAAAGGACACTGGTTGGAGAAAACCAGCTACTAGCAAAATAAGATACTACTCGTTCTGGACTCCACAGAGTAAACGAAGTAAAAAAAACACACAGGCATACATACAGAAAAAAAAAACTACACAGGGAATTGGAAATAAGACACAATAATAAGTAATGTATGCACGGCCAAAAAAAAAAAATACACACAAACTATCACCAATAAAAGTGGCCTTGTGGTGAAATCACTTATAAAATCACCACTAAAAGGGTGACCTTGTGGTGACATCTCTTTTATAATTACCAATAGAAGAGTGGTCTGTGGGGACATTTCTTTTACAATCACTAACAAGAAAGTAACCTTGTGGTGACATCGCTTTTATAATCACCAATAACAGAGTGACCTTGTGGTGTCATCGCTTTTACATCACCAATAAGAAAGTGACTTTGTGGTGACATCTCTTTTATAATCACCGGTAACAGTGTGGCCCAGTGGTGATATTTCTTTTATAATGATCACTTAGCAGGTTCTTCGTTCTCATAGCGGGCAGCCGAGGAGTGTCTCTATCTCTTACATGTGTCCCGCCTTGTGTCCCGCCTTGTGTCCCACCTTGTGTCCCTCCTTGTGTCCCGCCTTGTGTCCCGCCTTGTGTCCCGCCTTGTGTCCCGCCATGTGTCCCACCATGTGTATCGCCATGTGTCTCGCCATGTGTCCCGCCATGTGTCCCATCATGTGTCCCATCATGTGTCCCGCCTTTTCTCCCACCATGTGTCCCGCCATGTATCCCAGTGTCCCACCATGTGTCCCGCCAAGTGTCCCGCCTTGTCTCCCGCCTTGTACCGCGTCTTGTGTCCCACCATATGTCCCGCCATGTGTCCCATCATGTGTCCCAATGTCCCGCCATGTGTCCCGCCTTGTGTCCCGCCATGTGTCCCGCCATGTGTTCCGTTTTGTGTCCCACCATGTGTCCCGCCATGTGTCCCGCCATGTGTGCCACCATGTGTCTCGCCATGTGTTCCGCCATGTGTCCCGCTATGTGTTCCACCATGTGTCCCGCTTTGTGTCCTCGCCAGGTTCTAAGTCCTCAAGTGAACACACCTGTTGAAGAATGTCTTCGGCTTGACCCATCCACGACCGTCCTCTTTTTAACCTGCTGCCCTTCACCTTCCTAATTTCAGTATGCAGTGGATGTTGTGTGTTTGCGTTAACTCTGAGGTAGGCGCGTGCCATGCAAACTTGTATTCTCTCTTCAATGGTTGGAAAATCAAGAAGGTAGCGCATCGCCCTGCATGCTGTATGTCTTGTACATCCAAGAATAATGCGCATAGCTTCATTCTGTATCTTTTCCATCCTTTCTATCTGCTTATGGCTGAGAGTCAGGATTGCCATTGCATACTCCAAAACAGATATGACCAGCCCCTCGTACAGAAGACATAGATGGCGCTGCTCACAGTTTGCTGCCGCCATCACCCGCATAGCAGTCACACTGTCCCACCATATGTCCCGGCTTTTGTCCCACCATGTGTCCCGTCTTGTGACTTACCATATGTCCCGTCTTGTGTCCCACCATGTGTCTCACCATGTGTCCCATCATGTATCTCACCATGTGTCCCACCATGTGTCCCATTTTGTGCCACACCATGTGTCCCACCATGTATCCAGCCATATGTCCCGTATTGTGTCCCGCCATGTGTCCCGCCTTGTGTCCCGCCATGTGTCCCGTCTTGTGTCCCACCGTGTGTCACACCATGTATCCCACCATGTATCCCACCATGTGTCCCGCCTTGTGTCCCACAATGTGTCCCGTCTTGTGTCCCGTCTTGTGTCCCGTCTTGTGTCCCGCCATGTGTCCCACTATGTGTCCCGCCATGTGTTCCGCCATGTGTCCCGCCATGTGTCCCGTCTTGTGTCCCGCCATTTGTCCCACTATGTGTCCCGCCATGTGTCCCACCATGTGTCCCACCATGTGTCCCGTCTTGTGTCCCGTCTTGTGTCCCGCCATGTGTCCCGCCATGTGTTCCACCATGTGTCCCGTCTTGTGTCCCGCCATGTGTCCCATTATGTGTTCCGCCATGTGTTCCGTCTTGTGTCCCGCCATTTGTCCCACTATGTGTCCCGCCATGTGTCCCACCATGTGTCCCACCATGTGTCTCGTCTTGTGTCCCGCCATGTGTCCCACTATGTGTCCCGCCATGTGTTCCGCCATGTGTCCCACCATGTTTCCCGTCTTGTGTCCCGCCATGTGTCCCACCATGTGTCCCGCCATGTGTCCCACCATGTGTCCCAACATGTGTCCCGTCTTGTGTCCCGCCATGTGTCCCACTATGTGTCCCGCCATGTGTTCCGCCATGTGTCCCACCATGTGTCTTGCCATGTGTCCCTCCTTGTGTCCCACCATGTGTCCGGTCTGTGTCCCGCCTTGTGTCCCACCTCATGCCCCAGGTGTCTGCAGTGTCATGTGCTCATCTTCGTGCTGGTCGACCCGGGCCTCTCCTTCCAGGATGCTTCCATGGCTTCCACCCCTGTCCCTCCCAAGCCACTGTGACGTGTCATCAGGACAAATCACTACGCTAGTGTCATTAGACATGACGCGGTTTATGAGCCAGTTGTCTTCCACGGTTCAATATTGTAGAAGTTACGTGTTGTTCTTTTTGTTTACGATATTACAAGAAACTCTTTTATAACATGTAAGCTCAACAGGCCTAGCTTTCGTCTCTAATGATTGTGAAATGGGCCATGCCTCACACCCATATAAATAAAAACTGCAGTTTCTCAAAAAATGTTCTTTACCTTATTTCTTTTTGTTTTGCCATATGTTTTCAATGCATGTGTTCTTAGTACATAAGTTCGTGAATCGCCGTTATCGGTAAACACAAAGAAACGCTGAAACAGTACTAATTAACTGAATTCAAATCTTTCAGTACCATTTGTTTGCGTGTTTATGATCTGTTAAATTAATAGACTTGTCGTGTTAACATTTGAATCGCTCTGCAGTCCTCGTTTTGTGGCCACGTTATGAGGAGACAAAAACTGGGATACGTTGTGACAATCGGAAAGATTTGCGGAAAGAGAGATAGAGGAAGGATGCGGGAAAAGCTTATTGACAGTCTAATGTCATGGCAAAGGGAGTCAACACATGAATTGATCCATTGTACCCAGTGATCGGGTTTGTTAATGTAATTGTTAGGAGATTACAATGATTATGATATGAACGCCTGCGTACGGGACCTCTATGTGAGGGAAAGACTGGCCAGCTATTTGTCCTGTTATTCCCGAGAGGAGATTGGAATCAACAAGCACATCTTTAAACTTAGTATCTGTTGGGATTATTGACTGACTTTGGTCTACACTCCTCTCTTCTGTCTTCCATTCCATATATCTATTTCTTTCTCTCTCTCTCTATTATTCCCTCAGGACATACTCCGACAACAGTTCCGTTCAACGATAAGATAAAAGATTTATTAATAAAAAACTATGTCTGGTGTATGTATGGATATTGTCTATGTAGTTGGTATGTTCTTCTATTGTGGATGCCAGATAAGATGTTGATAGATAGTCTCCGTGTCTTCTCTCGTCTCTTCTCTCAGCTAGAGTACAGGACATTACATAGATACAACGGAACGATCTCACCCTGACAGCTCCGTCTGCTTGAGTCTGTAGATATATCCGTTTTTTTGTAATGAAAAAATGTTCACCACTGTATGAATGTATTTAACCCGATCACCATATGTTGTCAGCTTAAACGGAATGGTCTTTCTTATCTTATAGCGTTCTTAATTCCATCCTGGAAAACACATCGAGTTTCTAGTATTCTATTTTTGTCCTGTACAAGTTCTACACTGGATAGTTCTTAATGGGTATAGTCACTTTGTATGCACCTTGCAACTCTTCGATACTGAGTCATTTGAGTTTTTCTATTAGTTTAAATGATCTCTATTTTCCATTCTCTGTCCTCCTTACTTCTTACTATGAAAATGCTGTTCTTTCCTTTCTTATGCACAAGTGTCGTGCTTTATTACTTTAAAGTGCTTTCTTGTGCTTTATCAACACTGGGTGATCTTGACCACAGCCATCTGTGTTATATCTTAGTTGATAAGTCCCAACCTGGTATGGAAACCTGTGTGATATACATTTAATAATGAGATCTGTGTCTGCTTCCTCTTCTCTCCTATGTGGGTGTCTTTTCCTCCAGCCGAAATGAAAAGGCTTCCGAAAAAACCCACTCTGACATAGGATAGAAGATTCACCTAACGTCTATACTATTCCTACTAATAGAAAGCAATGTTAAATGCACTTCACGCACATCTATATTCCTATGCTAAACTATACTCTAATATACCTTATTTAGGCATCTATGTTCCTGGAATCGAAAAAACACTTAGCGAATAACACACTACTATCCCCTCTTTCCATCATTAGGGACGTGTATTTCTATTCCCACTCAAGAACATATCTCCTTCAGTTCAGTTTGGAACACACACTAAACTTACACAAAGACGTAGCCACTCTTTTATCGGTCATTTTTGCCGCATAGTCCTTGACATTGCTGGACACCTCACATCCAGACTGCATTATCATCGTTAGTGGAAAATTACAGCTCTGAACCGTTTCACATCCATACCGCAATATGCTGTCCAATCATCTCTCTGCTTTAGTCGCAAACCAATTTTTCCACTCGACATTTTACCTGTGCGGTTAGCCGGCCCCTTCTGTGTCTTGACCTATAAACACATGCGCCCGGTCACTCCTTTGTCCGTTACCATTACTGCTTCGCTTGTTAACCCTTCCTCCACCTGGTCAGTCGGTGTATACAGTCGTCCATCTGGGAATCATTAACTCTCAGTATTTCACGACATAGGCCCCCTCTTAAGAGATTAGACCGCGTCGAATCTTTCTCACTGTAGGTTTGATTCCCATGATCCACAACCCTAGTCTTCTTCCTCCGGAGCTGGATGTCTGGATAAGAAATCTGCTCATACCTTCTCCTTACCAAGGATGTATTCCATTGTGAAGTCCAGTGGCAGCAACAACGTCCATCACATCCACCGTGCGTTGAGCTTCTGCGAAGTAGCTATTAACATCACGTGTTGATGATATGATTGGATCCTCACATGGCTCCCCTCATTATCCAGTAGGCGCTCTAATTGACACCCTACTATACTACTCACGACTGAAACTAGTGTTGGCTCCTCGCTCCTGTACGTCCGGTCGACCTACTTTCGACTTGCGTCAGCGACGGCTCACAATACAGACGGATTGTCCCATCCTGATTGTAACACTGCTTCCATGTCCTCTTGGTTTCCCCCGGCTTTGCCTCTGGGGATGTTTCGCCTCGTCCTCGTTGGACCGAGTCGTCTTTCCCAAACCTCCTGGGCTTTTGCTTCCAGGACCATCTTGGGCGATATTGCATCTGGTCAGCCAATCTTCGGTTGGAGTCCTGGGTAATTCTCGCTTTTCCCGACATTACCCACCCCTTCTGAACTCGGTTACCGGTGAAACTTTCACTCTTGTCCTTTCCCTGACTTGTGATTTCCCTTCTCCTGTCGTTGGGTAAATCTGACCTATCACGTACTGTCCCATAGGTCCTCCTATGTTGTACTGGCGATCTCTGGTCTTCGTCTGGACTGGTAACCGTTGTCCCAATGGCTGCCATCTCCATAAAGTGCGAAGCTTTGCTCCCGGATCTCTCTTCATATTTCCTAATGAGATGTCTAGGGAGATTTTTCTTCTCTTCCCCGATCCGTATTTTGTAGATGTTCTTGGACACCACCTTTTCCACAGGATAAGGTCCTTTCCATCCTACTTGGAGTATATTGGTCTCTGCTGGACTCCACACTTCCACTTTGTCTTCCACTTTAAGAGCTAGTTTCCTCTTAATTCGCTTGTTGGGTGGTGCTTTCTGGCACTCCGAACAAGACTTCACCCACCGGCGTACATCTCCGATCATTCCTGGCCAGCAATAATGGCCGGATATTTGCTGCAAGGTCTCTCTGACACCCATATGTCGATTCTCGCCGATGATGTGTCCACTCTGAAGAATGTGAGGACGGTGGGTCTCTGGAACCACCCACTGCTCGTGCAGGTTATCTCCCCTCCCAGCTCTCCGATAGAGTAGTTGATTCTTCAGAAAGTACTGTCCCCGTTCTGGTGGCTCAGCACTTCTTTGCAGCTTCCTGTAGCAAGGATGCAACGTAGTATCCTTCCTCTGGGCAGTATGCAATTCTCCTATCCCTGAGTTGTCGCATAGTGTCTCTGCCTCTTTTTCCTTCCCTTGAGATCCACTGACTACTGTTCCCTTTTGGGCTGGCTGTTTGGGCATCCCCAAAAAGACATATTTCGTGCCAATGATCATTGGGAATAGGGAGTCAGCTAATACAGCCGCAGGAATAATGCCCGTGACGTACCTGGATTTAATCTCCACCTTGGCGATTGGCAGCGTCATGGTAACAGCACTCCTCATTGCCGGCTGTATCTCTATGGTCTCCCCTGTAAGTTGGTCTGGGCTTACTAGGCTGGCGTCCACCACCGCTTCCCCATCCAAACCTGTATCGTAGAGACAAGCAACCTGTTGGCCATTTACTTCAATCAGTTCCACCACAGGTGGTCTCTCTTGGTCCTGAGTGTCTTTCATCTCCTTGACCGTTTCCTTGCCTTCCTCTTTTGATTCCTCGAGGTTGGTTATGCAATTGGCGTCGTTTGCCTTGCATCTGCAGTCCACAGTATTATGTGTTATCGACTGGCAGTGTGTGCACCATGTTCCTTTCCTAGGTTTCCGTGTGTCCTTTTTGTTCCTTTCTCCTTCGCCGACCTCAGCCTTGTCTGTGATCACCGATGTAGGAATCACTTTGCATGCGGCGAAGTAAGAACTTTTAGGTTTCGATCTGCAGTCTTTGGTGTTGTGAGAGGCCGCCTTGCAAAATGAACACCACTTCTCAGACCACTGTCGTTTCGCTTGAGAATTCGAGGTGCTCTGGTTTCCTACCTTCACCTTCTCTGAACTCTCCTCTGTGTGCTTTATATAAGGTTCCACTTTTTCTCCTTCCCAGTTTTTAGGTTTCTTTTTCTCTGGTTTCTCCTGACCTTTGGTTTGTGTACTTAGTTCCTCAGTTTCCCCATGTACTTCCACGAATCGTTCCGCCAGCTTATTCACAACATCAATCCGTTCCGCCCCTTGTTCTCCCAAGAAGGTTCTGAGAGGTTTCGACATTTGCTTTCGCATCTGGTCGACCACCATCATCTCTTCGAGACTCTCATAATCCCTCTTGAATTCTGCCAAGTCCATCCATTTCTGGAGATAGGATTTCAGCCTTAGACTGTAGGCGGCGAATAGTTCTCCCGGCTCTCGTCTAGACGATCTAAACTTCTTCCTAAACGTTTGTGCTGTGATGTCGAAATGTTTCATCAAAGCGGCTTTTAATTCCTGGTAATTATTTTCCTGTCCTGGTGGTAAGCGTGTGTACACTTCAAATCCCGAACCTATTAATCCCTGGGATAGTTTAAGAGCCCATCTGCTCCGATCCAGCCCCATAGCGACTGACATTGCTTCGAAACGAGATGCGTACTGGTCAAAGCGTTCCTTAGACTGATCGTAGACAGCTAAGGGAAACTTCATGGCATGGTAACCATGTCCACTCATATGGGTTGCACCAGGTGACGAAGAACTTTCTTCCCCTCCATCTATTTCTCCCTTAGTTGGTGTCTTGAGTTCTAGCTCTTTCATGCGGTATTCATGTTCCCTTATCTTGTGGGCTTCTTCTGCTTCCAACTGGGTCTTACGCTCTTCCCTTTCCGCTTGACGAAACTCTCGCTCTCTTTCTTGTATGTAATCCGTTAGCTCGGAACCAGCTAAACCAATTGCCTCCCCGTTGGCCCTCAGTTCGGCTGTAGTTACTTTAGGAGTTGCCATAGTTAAAGCAGGTAAGTCAGCACGTTGAGTAAAGACACCTCAAGGCAGTAAAGGGTACTCACTATAAACAGATAATCTACCTAGAACCTATATCATTTATCTATGTCTATCTAATATTATAACTCTACAACACCACACAGTACATCACAACCACTCTCTCATCCACAAGAGGAGATATAGGATAAAGACTTATGTAGACGTGTGACCGTGTGACTAGGTATGTAATGTGTCTTACCACCTATCCACATTCACTCTGTCTGGAACTTTCTCACTGTAAAGTCACCAGCATTAATGAAATGTTTCTACCATAAATGTAATGGCACCATATATCCAATGGACGTCCTTCCATTAAAAGTCATCAATATGCACTTATATTTCTTCCAATCAGTATGTCCCAACATGCAGGTACTCCGCTATGCCTGTGCCAATATGCAGGTACCCCTCTATGCATATGCCCTGTTATGCCCAGGTCATATGGGTATTTTTCCTACCCCGCTCGCTCCACCAATTATGTCCTGTTATTCCCGAGAGGAGATTGGAATCAACAAGCACATCTTTAAACTTAGTATCTGTTGGGATTATTGACTGACTTTGGTCTACACTCCTCTCTTCTGTCTTCCATTCCATATATCTATTTCTTTCTCTCTCTCTCTCTCTCTCTCTCTCTCTCTCTCTATTATTCCCTCAACACATACTCCGACAACAGTTCCGTTCAACGATAAGATAAAAGATTTATTAATAAAAAAAACTATGTCTGGTGTATGTATGGATATTGTCTATGTAGTTGGTATGTTCTTCTATTGTGGATGCCAGATAAGATGTTGATAGATAGTCTCCGTGTCTTCTCTCGTCTCTTCTCTCAGCTAGAGTACAGGACATTACATAGATACAACGGAACGATCTCACCCTGACAGCTCCGTCTGCTTGAGTCTGTAGATATATCCGTTTTTTTGTAATGAAAAAATGTTCACCACTGTATGAATGTATTTAACCCGATCACCATATGTTGTCAGCTTAAACGGAATGGTCTTTCTTATCTTATAGCGTTCTTAATCCCATCCTGGAAAACACATCGAGTTTCTAGTATTCTATTTTTGTCCTGTACAAGTTCTACACTGGATAGTTCTTAATGGGTATAGTCACTTTGTATGCACCTTGCAACTCTTCGATACTGAGTCATTTGAGTTTTTCTATTAGTTTAAATGATCTCTATTTTCCATTCTCTGTCCGCCTTACTTCTTACTATGAAAATGCTGTTCTTTCCTTTCTTATGCACAAGTGTCGTGCTTTATTACTTTAAAGTGCTTTCTTGTGCTTTATCAACACTGGGTGATCTTGACCACAGCCATCTGTGTTATATCTTAGTTGATAAGTCCCAACCTGGTATGGAAACCTGTGTGATATACATTTAATAATGAGATCTGTGTCTGCTTCCTCTTCTCTCCTATGTGAGTGTCTTTTCCTCCAGCCGAAATGAAAAGGCTTCCGAAAAAACCCACTCTGACATAGGATAGAAGATTCACCTAACGTCTATACTATTCCTACTAATAGAAAGCAATGTTAAATGCACTTCACGCACATCTATATTCCTATGCTAAACTATACTCTAATATACCTTATTTAGGCATCTATGTTCCTGGAATCGAAAAAACACTTAGCGAATAACACACTACTATCCCCTCTTTCCATCATTAGGGACGTGTATTTCTATTCCCACTCAAGAACATATCTCCTTCAGTTCAGTTTGGAACACACACTAAACTTACACAAAGACGTAGCCACTCTTTTATCGGTCATTTTTGCCGCATAGTCCTTGACATTGCTGGACACCTCACATCCAGACTGCATTATCATCGTTAGTGGAAAATTACAGCTCTGAACCGTTTCACATCCATACCGCAATATGCTGTCCAATCATCTCTCTGCTTTAGTCGCAAACCAATTTTTCCACTCGACATTTTACCTGTGCGGTTAGCCGGCCCCTTCTTTGTCTTGACCTATAAACACATGCGCCCGGTCACTCCTTTGTCCGTTACCATTACTTCTTCGCTTGTTAACCCTTCCTCCACCTGGTCAGTCGGTGTATACAGTCGTCCATCTGGGAATCATTAACTCTCAGTATTTCACGACACTATTGCCCCCGTGCATTCAGCCCAGCAAAGTGTGATGACCCTTGTATATCACTGACCCAAAACAGGTTCCTGATTCTGACTGTTGCTTTTGTAGATGTATTTGACCTAGTAGGGAGGGCTTACGGACGCGGTTCGTAATTCCATGTACCAGCGTTCGAAATACAGCTGCGCGTAATTTGGCAGCAGACCGCATTGCGTTGGTTTTGCGTTGGTATCGGTGTTGGTCGTTCAGATAGCAATGGCAAACTACTGAACGTAAACTTGCCACGAGATCACAGCGGCAGAAAAGCAATTTGACCTAGGCTGACTTACTATACAAAATAAAAATAAAAATAGGGAATCTCTGTGGCGAAGTGGACAAGCCGTTTGACTTGGGCTCCGAAGGTTGTGGGTTCGATTCCGGGCCGCGTCCTTCGGTTCACGAATTAAATTTATCGGAGACTCATGTGGGTCGTCGCTAGAGCTACGGAGTTCGTGCTTGATACGACGCTTTCCGCGCTGCGGAAAGAGACCGAGCCCTGTGGGATAAAACCCGGTGCTATAAAGTCGACCCTGTCGACTTTTAAACGACTATAAAATGTCAGCGACTTATAATGCAATTTTAATGGTTTGGTACAAATTATGTCCATATTCCATAGTTGTGGGGTCATGTGGATGATAGACCTGGCTAATGAAAACACTTATTTTGGAGTGTTCAGTTGGTCATGCGTTGAAGTTCACTTGTTCTTGCAGCGCGGCGTTGTCGTCATTTGGAGGTGAGAGGTTCGAATCCTGGTCGGTAACTATAGCTTTCAATGTGTATGCTGTCTAATGCGTCCTCTAATCCCTGCTTCTACTTATGTGAGTACCAAACAATATATTTGTGTTTATTTATGAACTGTAGTAAGTAAACGCCGGTCTCCGTGGCCTAAAGGCTTGCGAACGCGATTCGTGAGCCGCTTACCAGGCGTTCAAAAAGCGGCGGCGACCGATTTGGCAGCAGACCGTGACGCGCTGGGGTTTTACGTGTTGGTATGGGAGCCAGTAGTTCAGAAAGCAATGGAAAATTACTGAACGTAAAACTTACCAAGACATCAACAACAGCAGTAAAATCTTGTGTTGACAGCGATGTTCTGTAAATAGAATATGCACACACAAAAAGAAAGTAAACACATCATAACAACTGACATATTCAATAAACTGAAGAAAGTATACACATCATAACAACTGACATATTCAATAAACTGTAGAAAGTATACACATCATAATAACTGACATATTCAATAAACTGTAGTGTCACGATACTAGAGGTCAACGATCCAAAATGTTACTAGAACAACGAACGGCGTCCTCAGCCGCGGCATTTTGTTTGTTGAGAGAGCCTTGATTGAACGATCGGAATGATTGAAGATGGGAGCGAAGTCTACGGGAAATAACGGACAACGGAATACGACGAGGTCCAACACTTTGAACACCGATGTATCGCGATAAAGCAATTGCAAGAAACCTTTGAAGTGAGAAACGGAGATTCGCGATCACGCCGTATCACGGTCTTTTGTGATTTTGATTTTGTGATAACGGAGAAGAATATCTGTGGTCGGAGGAAAACGAGTAGATAATCATTGATGTCCCGAAATGACCGGGCATCAAAAGAACAATTCGGTTGTTATTGAGAAACAGATGAAGAGGACAGGGGGAAATTGGTGGAATAAGCCCATATAGTCGTACAGAGCCAGAGTATTAATAGGCTGGATATTCTAGTGGAATTTAGTGTGCTATTTGGTTTCCACGAGAAGTGGTGGTTTATTCTTGAGTAATTATGAAAAGGGAGTTACAATGTTTCAAGTCGGATAATACTGACGAGCATTTTGTATTTATTGTGCAATTAGTATTCCCGATTCAGCTATAAGGTAGTTGTGGTGTGGAGTATAAATATAACATAGGGTATTTGAGTGTGAGACCGTAATAATGGGCGTCGGCCGAATTTAGCTGAGAAGTAACGGAGTGGATTGTGTAAAGTACCAGTGCACTCGATAGAATAAGTACTATGATAATATAGGATAAGTATGATACGAGATTCTAGTATAGATGGTTACTGGGATTTCTGAGCTCTTTTATGGCATTTCATTCTTTACCTAGTCTTAGGTTATGGTTATAATTCCTATGTCTTATGTCAGAGGTCAGTTCTCTGAATCTATAGAAGTAAAACTGATAACGGCCATAAGCCTACTCTCACTTCTAATGAGTTTGAGTTAGGTTGATAGCACCTGATATTGTCTTTTCGACAGGTTCCCATGAACAAAGCAATAGCAACACTCCTGAAAAGAAAGAATGGACTCTAATCTGATAAAGTAATAAATATCGGCCAGATTGAAGTCGGATGTCAGACATACAGGTCAGCCAGTTCTAGCATTAACAGATACCTATAAGGCATTCTGGCTAAGAGACTTACAGCAGAATGCAGAATAAAGTGCAACTAAACATAGATCGGAAGCTCAATATTGTTCACATGAACTATGTTTCAAATGAATAGGCTATAAGGCCAGAATTTATTATTGGATAAACAGAACAGTAACGAATAAGATGAACACCGTGAATAAGTGATATTCTATAGACAGTGTTTGTTGGAATTATGTATCCATATAGACACGATAAGTCATTCGATGATATCGGAGGTATAAACATTACCTGGAATATCATGTGGTTCATGTGATTGGATAGTTCACAAGGAAAGACATTATCTACTAAAACACGCAGTGGTGAACTAACTGTTTAATTCTTACGTTGTCAAGGATATTGTGAAGACATCATCATCATCAGTCCGAGAGACACTATACTGGGTGAGAGTAAACAAGTTCTGTGCTGTGGTGACAATATATGCAGTTATGTGATGAGCACTGTGAGATTAATCTTGGACTGTCAATCTTATCTCACTTACACAATAGACTACACCACAAATTACATATACACATTCAATACCTACACCTGACATAGTTTTCAGCATTAAATATGCTATTAATTGTTTGAGGAAACTGTTGTCGGGGTAGGTTATGAAGGAATAAAAGAGAGAGAGATAGAGAGAGATAGTGAGTAGTAGACATAACGGGGGAGTGTAGACAAAGGTCTGACAATAGTTCCAAAGTATAAGAAGGATTTTAAAAGTGTGCTTGTTGACTCCACTTTCCCCCAAGGACGACAAGCGACATGTAGAAAGTATACACATCATAACAACTGACATATTCAATAAACTGTAGAAAGTAAACACATCATAACAACTGACATATTCAATAAACTGTGAAAAGTAAACACATCATAACAACTGACATATTCAATAAACTGTGAAAAGTAAACACATCATAACAACTGACATATTCAATAAACTGTGAAAAGTAAACACATCATAACAACTGACATATTCAATAAACTGTGAAAAGTAAACACATCATAACAACTGACATATTCAATAAACTGTGAAAAGTAAACACATCATAACAACTGACATATTCAATAAACTGTGAAAAGTAAACACATCATAACAACTGACATATTCAATGAACTGTAGAAAATATACACATCATAACAACTGACATATTCACTAAAAGAAGCCGCGGTGGCCAAGTGACTAGTACATGTATCTACCGGTCCAGTGGTCATGTATTGGAATCCCATTAAAGGCGGGGAATTCTTTTTCAGGGACCTGGACTCCCAGTTGACCCAGCCTAAGATAGAAACTTCCTGGGAAGTAAAGGCTCCAGCGAATAAGCCGCATTGCTCATCTAGGCCCATCGGCCTGAAATATGGGTCCCGCGGCATATATCACATAACCTTATGGGGTGAAAGGGGTTCCTTTTCTTTTACATTTGATACTCAATAACAATCGCTGCTTACGTCATGTGAAAGAAGCTGTCACAGAGAGCAGTTTTAATAACAAATGTTCTTTACCAATTCCTCTATCTTGGATGGCTAGACCATTTGATCATGAGCTCCCGATCTCGCCTTCACATCTCTGTTTTCCAGATTTCCATTTCAGATTGTTTTCATCGAATTATTGTATTTAGGCCAGAGAAAAGAGAACTCAGTTTTCAATTTCCTCGCCAAACGATCGTGTTTTTTGTTTTTGTCCTGGCACGCGGTGTTCTTTTTCACACGTGAGATTGACATCGCCAGGAGGTGGCGACAGATAGAAAATTCACCTGATGTCGACTGTTTTATTGAAAAGCTTCCATCAGTTCTCACTAAGGTCGACATTCTAAATCTTATTTCTGTGCTCTTTGTTTTTATTATGTCTTTTACTTCCTGTACTCCATTGTTATTTATGTAACATGTTTGCTTTGTTAAAAGTCGCTTTACATTCAACTGCTTAATGATAACGCTACTTTTACTCTCCCCTCCCCTCTTATCTTATAAAGAAATCAGCAGAGTTAATGATCGGCTGAAAAAACACCCACGACTTCATTTCTTACATGTTATGAGTTTACATGTTGTGTCTGTAAAATATTTAATGAAAAGAGAGAGAGAGAGAGAGAGAGAGAGAGAGAGAGAGAGAGAGAGAGAGAGAGAGAGAGAGAGAGAGAGAGAGGGGGGAGAGCGAAAGAGAGAGAGAGAGAGAGAAAAAAAAATTATGTGTGTATGTGCGTGGTGTGTGTGTGTGTGTGTGTGTGTGTGTGTGTGTGTGTGTGTGTGTGTGTGTGTGTATGTGTGTGTGTGTGTGTGTGTGTGTGTGTGTGTGTGTGTGCGTGAGACTGTAAAGCTAGATTTTGGCAAATCTATAAATAGTGCGTGTAATTGACATTGGACTTGAATGTACCAATATGTTATGTATTTTAGTGCAGTATATCATTTGTTCTTTTTTTTTTTCGAGCATGACAGCTTTCTGTGTTTTTAAGAGAAGTTGTTCAACTGTTCATGTGTTTAGAGAAATGTGTCAACTGTTCGCGTTTTTTTAGAGGAATGTATCGGCTGTTCGTGTTTTTACAAAAATGTGTAAATTGTTACGGTTATTTTAGAGAAGTTCATCAACAGATAGGGTGTTTTAAAGGTGTGTATCAGCTGTTGGTGTTTTAAACAAATAGATCAAATTTTATTGTTTTTAAAAGAATGTATAGAATGTTCATGTGTTCTATAGGGAGACATCAACTGCTTGTGTTGATGGAAGGAATGTATCGACTGTTTGTGTTATTGTTTGGAAAAACAAATTTTCTGTTTATTAATGGGATGTATCAATTATTTGTGTATATTACAGAATTTATCGATTGTTTGTGTATGGGAAAGGAATGTATCAACTGTATGTGTTCGTTGCATGAATGTATTAACTGTTTGTGTTCATTACATGAATGCATTAACTGTTTGTGTTAGTTACATGAATATATTAACTGTTTATGTTAGTTACATGAATGTATCAACTGTTTGTGTTTGTTACATGGTTTCATCATCTTTTGTGTTTGCTACATGAGTGTATCAACTGTTGTGTTTGTTATATGAATGTATTAACTGTTTATTAAAGGTATATATCAACTTTTGGTGTGTTATAATTTCTACAGGAATGCATCAGCTGTTCGTTGTTTACCTTTTACATTAATGTATAACTATCTGGACAGTCATAATATCTGATGGGACATGCCTTGAAGAGATTTGAACAAGAATCGCCATGGCGAAGGTAGCCTTTTGCAAGATGAAAAACATACTGACCAATAAAAAGATGTCAATTGAAACGAGAAAAAGAGTGTTGAGGGGATACATAGAGCCTGAAATTTTGTATGGATGTGAATCGTGGACAATGAGCAGTCAAGCTGAAAAACATTTGATGGCTGCAGAAATGTGGTTTCTGATCAGAATGCAAAGAATACCATGGACAGACAGAAAAACCGACGACCAAGTCCTACAAGAAACAAAATGAAAATCGTAAAGTGATTAGAGAAATTAGACGTATACAGTCACAATTTGTTGGACATGTTACGAGAAGAAATAAATTAGAGAACTTGGTAACAACTGGAAAAACAAAGGCAGCAAAAGAAACTGCACATAATACAGAGGCATTTCCTTTTTGAGTCATATTGGGAAAATATTTTGCAAAATTCTTGAGAAAATAATATACACTACTATAGAACCTCAGGTACGCAACACAACTTGGATTTAGGAAAAACAAAGGGTGCACATATGCCATTTTTGCTCTCAGACAACTTATAGAAAAATCAATCGAATTCAATGAAACACTCTACTTAGCCCTAAACAATATGGAGTGAGTACACATCTAACTAACATATGTAGAAGCTTACACAACAACAGTGAATGCATAGTGAGAGCAACTGGGGGACACTCAGAACCCTTCACCATAAGATCCGGAGTCGACAAGGTTGTGTCCTGTCTCCCCCCCCCCCCTCCTCTCTTGTTCTATACAGACAACATATGTAAAGAAACCAGCCAAACAGAGACCGCAAGAACATCGCATGACGAGAATACAGATGAAGAACCATCTGAAAATTACACCATTAGAGAACTCCTCTTTGCGGATGACCAGGCACTAATAGCAAAATCAGAAGATGAATTACATGACCACATGAATAGTATAAACTAAGGGTGGCCAACACGAGGCCCGCGGGTAGTCATGTTGCGGCCCGCCGGAGTGGGAAACGACGATGTGGTCGAAGGTGTAGCACGCTTGCTTGTTTACTTTAATTTTTTTTTTTTAAATACGTGCGTGGCCCGTCAGGAAATATTATTTCTGAAATTAGGCCCGCCTACTGAAAAGGTTGGCCACCCCTGATCTAAACGAAATGTATAGGGAACATAATATGAAAATTAGTACAAGTAAAACAGAGGTAATGACTATAACTAAAGAAGAAATAACAACAACAATTCGCCTAAACGAACATCTCCTGAAACAAGTGAAGAGTTTCAAGTACCTAGGAAGTATAGTATCATCACATGGCAAATCAGAAGACGAGATCGAAAATAGATGCAATAAGGCAAACCAACTCATTGGACAAATGGCACCAATACTAAAGAACAAACATGTATCAATAACTACTAAGAAAGCACTTTACAACACAATCTTCCTACCAACTCTATGCTACTAATGCCAAACCTGGACAGTGACAGAAAAAGAGAAAGAAAAAAAAACATCAAACATAGAAATTAGATTCCTTAGGAGAATACTCAATGTATCAAGAAGAGATAAGACCAGAAATGAAGAATTCAGGACTAAAGTTGGGGTTATAGCAGCGCTAGATTTTATTAGAAGTCAGCAAGTAAATTGGTTTGATCATGCAAGTAGGTTACCAACTAACAGTATATCACAACAAGCAATGATGTACAGACCAGATGGAAACAGAGGAAGAGGCCAACCAAACGATGGACGGAGGGAACAGCAGAGTCCGTGAGAATATCAATACATGAAGCCCATAAGCGGGCACTCTCCCGCTGTTTATACTTCACCTCGACCGCAAGGTACAAGAGGAACATGATGAGATGAGATGAGATGAACTGAAAAACAAGAATAATTCAGTGATAAACTGAAATGTTACAACCCACAAATTAGTAATGCGAATATATCAACGAAATTACCCCCCCCCCCCCCCCCCCTCTCCCTCCCAAAAAAAAAATTACATTTGGAAATCCGAGAAACGAAACAACTAGTTATAATCTTTTTTCCCCGCAATTTGCTCGAGACTTTCGTCACAACGTTCGTTTTAATGTGTATTTGTTTTTCTTGTTTCTTTTCTTTTAATCTCGTTGGTTATATTTTGCATTTATTTTTTATCGGCGTTATCATTGTAGCTTCCTCTTCTCCTGCTGCCCTTTATCTCCCATTGAAGTATAAGTTCTCAACCAACTCATACCGAGCCGTCCTATCTTCTCCTATCTCCTCCAGCTTCCTGTATATCCTGCTCATATTATTCCCGACTGCCTGAGACTGTCCGCATCGTGGTTTACCTCTTCTAGAAGCGATTCCTTTAATCTTGGTTGGCGGGGTTATTCTTATTTTCTTATCTTTGTTCTTCATGATTGGTTGAGTTGTTTACGTCATGGGGTAGCAGTTCCACTTCTTGGTGGCTGTTACAACATACATAGTAGGTTGCAGTATTACCATGCGTTGCTTCCCCTAGGTAGGCGATGGTGACAATGAAGAACTGCACATAATTATTGTGACACTGGGCCTCGAGTGGGCAGCAGGTGGGACAGAAGTGTCCGTGCAACAGCCGCCAGAAGGCAACTGACGCCCTGTCGATACAATTATATACACTGAACGGTTGTAGAAGGAGATAACGAGGGCGTGTTGAATTATATTGTAAAGACAAAAAGACTATGAAACGGAGAGTCTAGTATATTCAAATACAGAATCCAATATGACAGTGGAATATGTGGCAAGACGGCAGACTTCCGAGGGTTAGACGGCAGTAGAGCCAGACATGTTTGTTTTTGCAACAGACAAACATAGTATGCTTCTGAAAGTGGAATCAGGCATATTCCGGGATGAGTGGCTAACACTGCCTGAGAGAACTGAGACTGGGAGAACTTCATCAAGTTCCTGCCCAAGCATGCAGGTGTGCGTGGCAAGGAACATGCTGATAGATTAGCTGTTGCTGTCCCTCAGGACGGAGAGCCACTTTATGATACAGGTAATGTGGTGAAGGCTTTCTGGAACCAGGAGGAGTGTGCAGCTAAACAGACGGGGTATCCATATCAAGAAAGACTGGCTCAGAAGGAGATCCTGGACGATACTCAAGGCGTAGAGAGACAGTCAGTCGGAGCCATACTCAGATAGTTACTGGAATAAGCAGTAAGGGAACGTTCAGGTTGCTTTGAAGAGTGAGATGGGGCATGTGTAGGAATATTTAGAGGGCAATTATGACAATCTTAAATTCAGTATTCATTGGAATCGTGATGAAACACTGGCCTGTTTACGACAGCATTTAGCCGTAATATCGATAGCATGTAGCGCTCATCTAAGGTTGTCATAGCAACCCTGGTATTTTTTTAGCTGTATGTGATTTTCTTGGCAATTTCATGTTCAGCAGTACTATTGTTTTCTGAACCACCGTGCTCATACCATTGAGTGAAAATCAAAGCAATGAGGTTAACTTCCAAATCGCATGCGGTTGATTTCAAACCCGGCATTTCGGGATTGTGAAATTGCGTTCACTGCCCCAAAGCTATATACGCCGGCAAGAACAAGATGGGCACACTATTTATATTTAGGAAGTTGTGTTTATACATTCGTTTTCTTTGCTCCGTGGCGAGGGCGTTATGGATGCAGTTTGTAATCCCGCGTACCGCGTTCAAAATACAGCTGTGGGCTATTTGGCAGCAGACCGCTACTGAACGTCATCTTGCCTAGAGATCACAAACAGCCAACAACTGCTGGGTTTGACTGCGATGTCCTGTAAATTATGTGCAGCTAACTTTTTCTTATACCACAGGAAGAACCAAGAATACAGATTATTGGAATAATCTTAATCATGTCGTATGATCAGTCTCGAGAACGGGCTATGTAATTGTTCCTATTATATTATTTTTAACCTTTCTCATCCAGTTACCCTTTTTGTCACTAAGATTTCTAGTCTCTTCTCTCCTCTTAACATATCCAATGCGTTTGTATGTGTGTGCTTATGTGTGTGCGGATGGTTGGATATGTGTGAGGTGTGGAATTACAGAAGTCGACACCTTAAAATCGTAAATTAACAATGAGCAAAATGACTTAGTAAAATCCCTGAAACTCACAATTAGAAACTGACGCGAAAGCAACTAATGGAGCCTTGAAAATAAAAAATAAGATAGTAGCAAAACGGAATAGAATGTCACAGAAGATCACGCTCTGTTGCATAAACAAAACGAATGAGAAGAGTGTTGAAGATTACATTCGCCCATTATTTGTAGTGCAGACGATACATACTCTGTCTGAAACTAATATGCGAAAATTGAGTTTAAGGGGGAAGGGGGGGGGGGGGGGGCACGTTTAAAGGCCAGTAAATACAATCACGCGAATGGGCAGGAAATGAAAGGAATATTTTCAACCAATTTGCTGCTAAGCTGTTTGCCTATATCGACTATAAGGCGTGCCAAAATCCTTGGCAGTGGAGGCAAGCTTTGAAGGCTACGTGTATTCTGATATGTGTAAACACTTCTGCATTTTGTGTCTGTATTTGTTCGTAGCCTTTAACGCGCGGATTATTGTTTTGACAGAAAACAAAGCACACCACTAGCATAGTTGCAGTAAAACATACCACTGGCATATAAGTAGTAAAACATACCTCTGGCATTGTTGTAGCAACACCACTCGCATAGTTGTAGTAAAATATACCACTGGCATAGTTGTAGTAAAACATACCACTGGCATAGTTGTAGTAAAATATACCACTGGCATAGTTGTAGTAAAACATATCACTGGCATAGTTGTAGTAAAATATACCACTGGCATAGTTGTAGTAAAATATACCACTGGCATATCTGTAGCAAAACATACCTCTGGCATTGTTGTAGTAAAATCACTGGCATAGTTGTAGTAAAATATACCACTGGCATAGTTGTAGTAAAACATACCACTGGCATAGTTGTAGTAAAATATACTACTGGCATAGTTGTAGTAAAATATACCACTGGCATAGTTGTAGTAAAACATACCACTAGCATAGTTGTAGTAAACCATACCATTAGCATAGTTGTAGTAAAACATACCACTGGCATAGTTGTAGTAAAACCACTAGCATAGTTGTAGTAAAACATACCACTGGCATAGTTGTAGTAAAACATACCTTTGGCATAGTTGTAGTAAAACATACCACTAGCATAGTTGTAGTAAAACCTACCTCTAGCATAGTTGTAGTAAAACATACCACTGGCATAGTTGTAGTAAAACATACCACTGGCATAGTTGTAGTAAAACATACCTTTGGCATTGTTGTAGTAAAACATACCACTGGCATTGTTGTAGTAATACATACTACTGGCATAGTTGTAGTAAAACCACTGGCATAGTTGTAGTAAAACATACCACTGGCACAGTTGTAGTAAAATATACCACTGGCATAGATGTAGTAAAATATACTACTGGCATAGTTGTAGTAAAACATACCACTGGCATAGTTGTAGTAAAACATACCATTGGCATAGTTGTAGTAGAACATACCACTGGCATAGTTGTAGTAAAACTACTAGCATAGTTGTAGTAAAACATACCACTGGCATAGTTGTAGTAAAACATACTACTAGCATAGTTGTAGTAAAACATACCACTGGCATAGTTGTAGTAAAACATACCACTGGCATAATTGTAGTAAAACATACCACTGGCATAATTGTAGTAAAACATAGCACTGGTATAATTGTAGTAAAACATAGCACTGGTATAATTGTAGTAAAACATAGCACTGGTATAGTTGTAGTGAAACGTTCATTCTTTCTTAAGATGCTTTGAATTGATGAGAGAAATTATGGAAAGACAATTGTTTGGTTTGCACTGCTGTAGGAGTTGGAGATGATCTGTATTCCTATACACTAGTTTGTAAAGTAAAGGACCCTGTTTTACGAGCGTATGTCCTAAGCCGCATCGGGTAGACCATGTTAGACACATATTTATACAGACTAAAGGGCACCCGCTGGGTGATGTGGTCGTTATCATGCCGACCGTCTTTACTTCCCAGGACATTCTAGGTACCAATTTTAAGTTGGATTGACCCGGCAGCCAGCATTACACAGTTAGTTGCATGTCCTACAGGACGTGGCAGTCAACCCAGAATTTGCTGGCTGTTTGTAATTTCTTGGAAAATTTACGTTCAGTAGTTTTCCATTGCTTTCTGAACGACTGGCACCAATATCTTTTCGTAAAACACCAGCGCAATGCGGTCTGCTGCCAAGTCGCGAGCAGCGGTGCTTCGAAAGCGGGTATGCGGCATTACGAACCGCGTCCATAACTCCTTTGCCACGGAGACCGCTTACTTTAAGATAACCTGCTAAAAATATCACTAACACATGCTATGTAGGTCTAATGTGGATTTATTGCGAGCTTTGAGTTTTGACAAGGAGAAGCATCTGCAGTCAGACATGTCACAGCCTAATGTTTCAGCTCCGAATATCAAGGAACAACCTTTCCCCGACCCTCTTCCACACAAATGTACTGGCTAGACTGTCTTCATATGTGAAGAAGATGTACTACAGCGACAAAAAATAGATGAATAAAGCAAGGGATTGAGACAAATGGTCGTTGAGGCTGTGCCGTTGAGGGTGTCCCTGGAGGATTCAGAGTTAAAAAAACTAAATTATTGGATTGTTGTGATTGTTGCACTCCGTAATATAAGAACAAGCAATTAAAAAAGATTAATGAAGAAAGAGACACGTTCATTGTTACAGCAGAAATTAAGAAGCCATCAAATGTAATAGTACATTAAGATATAATTTTAAGCCGTATACTGTTGCAAATATAAAGTAAGCCACTAGTAAACCAGGTACTGGCTTTTTTTTAAATATCTGATAAACTAATGCATGCTTCACTGATCTTGCATACCCCCAAGATGGCAAATGCATTATTTTACCTTTGGACAATTACATTTAAAAAAAAAAAAAAATTATATCAAGAGCTTTCCCTTTATGAGAATACGACTATGCGTTTTGTTAATCATCAATTATTTCTTATTGTCTACACGAAGTGGTTTCTGTATTATTTCTATACGCTGTCTGGCACTATGGCAATTCAATAGCCAATTCTTAAATATTTAGTGCTATTCACTGAGACGTTTTAACGAAGCTCCCAGAACGATTGTGTGTCTCCGATTGTCTCTGTTTTCCATTGTTCCCATTCAGCGCCGTCTCTATACACATTGTTTATCTGCAGAAATAAGCGTTGACCGAACACATGCGTCACCGATCTCGTTGTGTTTATGTTAGCTTATGTCATAACTTCTGATCAGAACGTTTCATGCAGAGATCACTTTAACATAGACTATGTCTCAACTGTGTAAAGTGTTGAGACTCGACCAGTCAGAAATAGAGTACAGATGAGTAAGTAAATGACTCTTTTGGACGTTTTAAGACGCATCTAGCATATGGTGCTGGAAGCATGTTTTTGTATTCCAATCGAGACTCGTTGGGTCATGTGGTCAGTATCACACCGGCCGCCTTTACTTTCTAACACATTCCCTGGTACCCATTTTAGGCAACGTCCACCTGGGAGCCTACGTCATTTTTAAAAATGCGAATCATTCCTGATGCGAATGAAACTATAGCGAACTGGTAGGCATGCCAGTGTCTAGCTACTGCGCCACCGAGGTTGCCTGTCAGAAATGTCATGTCTGACTTCCCTTCCCGGTGAAAGCGACACAAGGGCAGCACTCTAACATATCGGCTCAATGGACTGTCTCGAGAGCAGAGATGTTCACATAGCTACCCCATTCCCAGACAGTAGTATAGTTACAGCACAGAGATGTTCACATAGCTACCTCCTTCCCAGACAGTAGTATAGTTACAGCACAGAGATGTTCACATAGCTACCTCCTTCCCAGACAGTAGTATAGTTACAGCACAGAGATGTTCACATAGCTACCTCATTCCCAGACAGTAGTATAGTTACAGTACAGAGATGTTCATATAGCTATCTCATTCCCAGACAGTAGTATAGTTACAGCACAGAGATGTTCACATAGCTACCTCATTCCCAGACAGTAGTATAGTTACAGCACAGAGATGTTCACATAGCTACCTCATTCCCAGACAGTAGTATAGTTACAGCACAGAGATGTTCACATAGCTACCTCATTCCCAGACAGTAGTATAGTTACAGCACAGAGATGTTCACATAGCTATCTCATTCCCAGACAGTAGTATAGTTACAGCACAGAGATGTTCACATAGCTATCTCATTCCCAGACAGTAGTATAGTTACAGCACAGAGATGTTCACATAGCTACCTCATTCCTAGACAGTAGTATAGTTACAGCACAGAGATGTTCACATAGCTACCTCATTCCCAGACAGTAGTATAGTTACAGCACAGAGATGTTCACATAGCTACCTCATTCCCAGACAGTAGTATAGTTACAGCACAGAGATGTTCACATAGCTATCTCATTCCCAGACAGTAGTATAGTTACAGCACAGAGATGTTCACATAGCTATCTCATTCCCAGACAGTAGTATAGTTACAGCACAGAGATGTTCACATAGCTATCTCATTCCCAGACAGTAGTATAGTTACAGCACAGAGATGTTCACATAGCTATCTCATTCCCAGAGAGTAGTATAGTTACAGCACAGAGATGTTCACATAGCTACCTCATTCCCAGACAGTAGTATAGTTACAGCACAGAGATGTTCACATAGCTACCTCATTCCCAGACAGTAGTATAGTTACAGCACAGAGATTTTCACATAGCTACCTCATTCCCAGACAGTAGTATAGTTACAGCACAGAGATGTTGACATAGCTATCTCATTCCCAGACAGTAGTATAGTTACAGCACAGAGATGTTCACATAGCTATCTCATTCCCAGACAGTAGAATAGTTACAGCACAGAGATGTTCACATAGCTATCTCATTCCCAGACAGTAGTATAGTTACAGCACAGAGATGTTCACATAGCTACCTCATTCCCAGACAGTTGTATAGTTACAGCACAGAGATGTTCACATAGCTACCTCATTCCCAGCCAGTAGTATAGTTACAGCACAGAGATGTTCACATAGCTACCTCATTCCCAGCCAGTAGTATAGTTACAGCACAGAGATGTTCACATAGCTACCTCATTCCCAGACAGTAGTATAGTTACAGCACAGAGATGTTCACATAGCTATCTCATTCCCAGACAGTAGTATAGTTACAGCACAGAGATGTTCACATAGCTACCCCATTCCCAGACAGTAGTATAGTTACAGCACAGAGATGTTCACATAGCTACCTCATTCCCAGACAGTAGTATAGTTACAGCACAGAGATGTTCACATAGCTACCTCATTCCCATACAGTAGTATAGTTACAGCACAGAGATGTTCACATAGCTACCCCATTCCCAGACAGTAGTATAGTTACAGCACAGAGATGTTCACATAGCTACCCCATTCCCATACAGTAGTATAGTTACAGCACAGAGATGTTCACATAGCTACGTCATTCCCATCAGTAGTATAGTTACAGCACAGAGATGTTCACATAGCTACCTCATTCCCATACAGTAGTATAGTTACAGCACAGAGATGTTCACATAGCTACCCCATTCCCAGACAGTAGTATAGTTACAGCACAGAGATGTTCACATAGCTACCCCATTCCCAGACAGTAGTATAGTTACAGCACAGAGATGTTCACATAGCTACCCCATTCCCAGACAGTAGTATAGTTACAGCACAGAGATGTTCACATAGCTACCCCATTCCCAGACAGTAGTATAAATACGATTGCGTAATCACAGAAACACGTGTGAATGTGGTTACAATATTGCTAAGGTCCCCGCTGCGACCTGAGATCGTTATAACTGGTTAATTCTGCTATGTTTAGAACAAATCCAGTATCAATCCATACGTTCATTAGGATGTCCGCTCTGTCCAGCAGAAGCAAATTCAGAGGTTCTAAAACTGTATCTAACTACCCACGCTACCCTAATCTACGTTTACCACTTCCGTAGCTTCATTACAACTATAATGAAATATACAAAGAAGCATCTTTATCTTGGTAATAAATATAAAAAGTATTGGACGCTAGTGCACGTCTTAAGCCTTATCGGCTATATGGTGCCATCCCCATAGCTTAAGAATGGAAGTGGAGGCAGTCAGTGCAGCTTTCCGCTGGATGGAGAACACGATACATACACACAACTTAATTGTAACTGATTCAGAAAGCATGCTGAGGAAGGTGAGGACAGGCAAGCTTCGGGCAGAGTGGCTTACTTTGCTTCGGAGGTCACGGGTGACAAGCATCGTCTGGATCTTTTCTCCGGGGCATGTCGGTGTTCTAGGAATGAACAGGCGTGCAGATTGGCTGGCTCTGCAAAACTTGGTGGAGTATTAACGCATGATAAGGAAGACGTGGTTGCGGCCTTGTGGGAGCACGTGTACACCTTGGAGGAGCAAATGGATCACCATAGTCTGGCAAGAATGAGACAGCGAGGAGTGACGAGGGGATCTGGCCGACGCTCGTCGCTCAGAGAAAAGGCGAGACGGACATATAATCAGATTGCTACTGGTACTATTGGGGTTGGAACTCTTCGCTGGCTGCTGAGGATGGGGACGTGGCACTTATGGGAATGCCCTGAATGCTGTGATGTCGGTTCCTAAATCAATCAATTAATCAATGAATCAATCAATCCCCATATTTATATAGATCATTAGATGGGTCATGTGGAAAATATATGCCGACCACTTTTACTTCCTAGCACATTTCGTGGTATCTATATCAGGCTGAGTCGAAGTGAGAGACCCGGTCCAGTTTTAAAAATACCCGCCTCGATGGGGATTCGAATACATGAGCATTGCCTAGACCAAGCGCCTAATC